>VXBL01000602.1:23008-40361 GCA_013400195.1 Aramus guarauna
TTGCCTTGCCTTGCCTGAATATGTGCTGATCTCATTCATCTTGGGAAAAGCACGGGGTGTTCTCATCCAGGCTATACCTGGCAAGCTGCATACACTGTGACAGAGAGAAGCGAACTTCTGAGCAAGCTCTGCAGTGGCTGCTGCCGGGCTTCTTGGGGTTTATTTCTTGAGCGAGAAGCCGGCTTCTTCACCTGGCAATTCTTGAGAGAGATGAAGGGTAAGTCAGCAAATCAGCTTCATGCGCTGCAAACATCCTCTGCTTTCAGCCATGGCAGAATTAGCTCAGGTTGGGATTTGCTGGTAGCTGGGTGAGAAACGACTGCAAGGGCTTTCCCCCCACCACCACCACCACCACCTCCCCTGGAGGGAGAAAGCAAGCAAATGTTTTTAACATGCTGCATGGAGGCAGGTTGCAGGAGCCCTGGCACCCGACATGGCTCAGCAAGCGCTGCCTGGGAAATCAACGGGGAATGTTCCTGATGCTATTTTAAACATCGGCAGAAAACGCTAGCTAGCAACACTGAATTCGATGGGGCTGCGTAAAACCAAGAGCAGCGAGACAGGCACGAGCTGCCTGCCCGTATAGCAGGGATCCCCCACGCCGCAGAGCGAGCTGTTCGCGCCGATGCGTGGGCTGCTCGGTCGGTCGGTCGGTTTGTTGATATATTTGCTAACTACGACGTCGCTTTGACATGTCAACTGGCAAGCCGGCGTCTGGATGCCTCGGTGTCACGCAGGCACCTGCGTTTCAGCCTTGGGGAGAGCAGCTTAGATCCGCTGGCCGGGGTTAAAAATGAATCGCAGCTAAGCTGTTCAAAGGGATCCGCGCTGCCGCCAACGTGAGTGCTCCGCGCCCGCCAGTGCAGGTGGAAGTTGCATGCCTGTCTCCAAGGGGGGGATGCGGCTCTTGCCAGGTGACTGCCGAAAAAAAAACCAAAACAACCCTCTCTGCCGGCTCTCTCTGGAGCCTCTTGCCTTGCTTGCCTTGGGAGAGGATGGGAAGAGGGCATGTTGTGGGATTGCTGCAGCCAGTGGGTGCTGCTAAAGGCAGTATGTGAGATTAAAGGCGGTTAGCCGAGAATAAAGATACCGCAGCAACACTCAGCTTAAGAATAATGAATATTGCGGGTCTGGCTACCGCAGGAAAAGTCCCCTTTGTAAATCGTGCTGTTTGGAGCGAGAAGAGCAATTATGCGGATTCTGCTGCAGCTGATTTTGGTCGGGTTAATTTGGGAAGAGGATGTTTGCCAGCAGCTAAAGGAGGCAGCCTGGGAGCCTGGTTGAGATGCAGAATTACCAGACCTGGCTGGTGTTTGGAAATGGTATAATAATCTCAAGGCAGGGGAACACGGTTCTGTATGATTTACCTTCTGAGATAGGAGGGGAGAGACTTTAGCTTAGAGGGCTCCTCTTGTCTTAATTTAAAAAAAAAAAAAAAAAAGGATTTTCAGAGATAGAACCTGTTTTGCAAAGCCCAGACACCACAATGATGGGCATTGCTGAAACCAGCTGTCTTGCCTGCTGTCTGAATGTCAGGCCTTTCCAGAAACGCTGTTTGGGGGAGCAGAACGGCTCTCAGCGAAAACGCGCAGTCACAGGGGAGTTTTTTAACGCCCTGCGTGGGCACGTGGGTGTGTTTGGGGGGAGATGGCGTGAACTGCTCGTTGTAGTCCGAGTCTGACTTTGCAGCCATGGTATTAGTGTAGCTGTGATCACGGGTATTACACAGGTTTGTGCTTTTAAAAGGAGAGCCCCGGCTGGGTTTAACATGACGATCACTCCCAATGCTTTCAGTGCTCACAGCACCGGGCTAAAACTGGTGCCTGTTTCTCAAAAGCTGGCGTCAAACGCCCAGTGCTACCGTGGATGCAGCAAGGACGCGAGGTCTAAGCTGATACGCAACTCCAGCTGAGGTGACGTAGCGAAAATGCCAAGGAGGGCAAGCTGGTGGTGTTGAATTGGTCAGACTGGAGATCGGAAAGGAGGGCAAATAGATGCGAATCGTCCCGGAGAGGAGGTGACCGGGGATCAAAAGAGAGAGGTGGGGTTTGTGTGTGCTGGGACAGTTCCTGGGGCGTGGAGGGGGCAAGGGATATGTAGGGACACGCACGCGGGCATGTGATGGCAGGGACTGCTCCCCACGCTAACTCATCGGCGTCTGTGCTCGCCAGCGAGCGCACAAAGCCACAGATGAGAGATTTCGTGCACTTGCGAGAAAAGGGACGTTCGCTCCTTCCCCACTTCTCTATAAAACTTCACATTGCAAACTCTGCTTTAACTCTTCTTCCAGAGGGAAAAGAGCCGTCCCTGCGAAGGCTGATTTTTTAAAAGCAGTAGCACAAGGGACCGAAAGCACAACCTTCCTCCTGCATAACTTTTCTCTAAATTCCCAGTGGCTGCTTCAGGACTGATCGTAACCAAACTATTCGGTGGTGTAAGGGCACTTCCCCTACAGAAGCAGCAGTCTGCCGTGGATTGCTACTTCATTTTCTTTCACTACCGTTTTTGCACTAAATTTATGGTCTGTGTTATTGTGTTTCATGCTGTTGAGGACAAAGGGTCCTCTGTACTGAGCAACCATATTAAAACACGCCTGTTAAACTTCACCCTGTGAAACCACAGGGGCTGACTGCTGCAGGCTTTGGTGGCAGTCATGCTGATGTTTCTAGTCTTGAAGGTTACAGGAACCAAGCGTAGAACAACGTCGCTATTGTCAGAAAGGCTGGAGGCACGATGGTAGGAGAGCAAGAACGGTGCGTGAGGGAAGGCTTACAGCTCTCTGGTTTGCAGGAGACCTTCAGCTGTCATTTACCCTCAGCCTTCACCTAAGGTGGAAAAGGAGACAGAGCGAGGACTGACCCTTCACGGTTTGTTGATAGTTTGTCAAGCAGGGGTTGGAAGGAGGCTCCAGCTAACAACTGGGCATTCCTGTCATTTATTTCTTCCAGCACCTAGTGCTGATTCATGATCTGGATCTCCAGGAATCTCTTTATCCACCTCTGAAGCATGGTCACTGCTTTACTTGGCAGGGATCGGAAACCTAGTTATAATCTGCTGTTGAAGTGGGTGTAGCATTTTAGTCCTCTCACCTTCTCGCCGTGAAAGGGCCAAGCACCACCAGCAAACTGATCTGCTGAGCTGCTCTCCTAGACTGAGGGTGCCTCTCTGCCATGAAGTCGTGTGTCAGTGCAAGCTTCTCTGAGAAGATGGATCCAGACCCAAAACTAGGTGATGACAAAGACCTCCAATGCCCCAGAACAAGGGGGATTAGATCACATACAAAACAAACACCTTGCCAGCGGCTGCACGCATACGCTGAAGCAACCATGTAGCCCACAGCTCAAGTAAAAAAAACACCAACTTGAACGGCAGCCAGATCATTTTTTATGAGAATGCACCGTTCTTGAGCAATTTTTCCAGCACATCCCACGCAAACAGGTTTTCCTTGAACACCGCACGGCAGCATTTACTGTCTCATGCCAACTTTTTTTTTTAATTGTAAGAGGTGGGAGGGCTCTCACATATCACTGAGTGTCTCTATGGTGGTGAGCACAGAGTCTGAGCAGTGTGTCTTCACGGACACAAAATCCAGCAGTAAACCATTTCACATGATCAGTTCTGCTGATCATGTGAAGTCAGGCAAAATCCAACCATTCCATAGAAATGTGAGACCTTCGACCTGGCACATATATACCAGTCTAATAACATGTCCTTCCTCTTCTACTATAGGCCAGTCAGCCTCACCTCCATCCCTGGAAAGGTGAGGGAACAGCTCATTCTGGGGGTCATCTCTAAGCATGTGGAGCAAATGAAAGTTATCAGGAGCTGTCAGCATGTATTCACCAGGGGGAAATCATGCCTGACCAATCTGATAGTGTTCTATGATCGCATGACTAGATGCGTAGATGAGGGAAGAGCAGTGGATGTTGTCTACCTCAACTTCAGCAAGGCTTTTGACACTGTCTCCCATAACATCCTCACAGGCAAGCTTAGGAAGTGTGGGTTGGATGAGTGGACAGTGAGGTGGGTTGAGAACTGGCTGAATGACAGAGCTCAGAGGGTTGTGATAAGCGGTGCAGAGTCTAGTTTGAGGCCTGCAGCTAGTGGTGTGCCCCAGGGGTCAGTACTGGGTCCAGTCTTGTTCAACATCTTCATCAGTGACCTGGATGAAGGGACAGAGTGTACCCTCAGCAAGTTTGCCGATAATACAAAATTGGGAGGAGTGGCTGATACACCAGAAGGCTGCACTGCCATTCAGTGAGACCTGGACACACTAGATTTGGATGGAGAGGAACCATATGAAATTCAACAAAGGCAACCATAGAGTCCTGCACCTAGGGAGGAATAACACCAGGCACCAGTACAGGTTAGGGGTTGACCTTCTGGGACGCAGCTCTGCAGTAGACAAGGAACTAGTGAAGAGAGTCCAGCAAAGGGCTACAAAAATTACTCATATGAGGAAAGGCTGAGAGAGCTGGGTCTGTTTAGCCTGGAGAAGAGAAGACTGACAGGGGATCTCATTAATACTTATAAATATCTAAAGGGTGAAGTGTCAAGAGGATCAGACCAGACTCTTTCCAGTGATGCCCAGTGACAGGACAAGAGGCAGCAGGCACAAACTGGAACACAGGAAGTTCCATCTCAATGTGAGGAAAAACTTCTTCACTCTGAGGGTGACCGAGCACTGGGACAGGCTGCCCAGAGAAGTTGTGGAGTCTCCTTCTCTGTAGAGATTCAAAACCCGCCTGGACACCATCTTGTGCAACCTGCTCTAGGTGATCCTGCTCTAGCAGGAGGGTTGGACTCGATGTTCTCCAGAGGTGCCTTCCAACCCCTACTGTTCTGTGATTCTGCAATTTTCATCACCGCAACAAGGGCATCGCAACAAGGGCACATTGACTCTTCCCAATTTCCATGCAGTGGGTCGCACTGCAGAAGCGGTGTTGATCCTTCATCACCGGCAATAGCTATTAGTGTCCATGATACTTTGCTAAATTAGCTAAATTCTTGGTGGTAAAAAAGGGATGTGGAGGGAAAATGAATAGTGTCTGTAAAGTCAGGGGTGACATCTCACACAATTCTCACCCAGCTTAGCTTGTGCCCACTCTGACCTGGAGTTTGAGCTACTGTCAAAATAAGGATTTTTTAAGGCATTATTTGGCTCATTTTATCAACTTCCACTGCACAACAGTACCTTGGGGCAGCCAGGATGTATCACCAGATACATTAATTATACTTCTTGGTTAGCGGCGAGTGATGGACATGTGCTATTTGTTCCTAAGAGAATTAAATGTCCGGAGTCTCTCCCTTCCCACATGGGAGAGCTGGATGGATGTTTCTAGGGGAGCAGCTCTGCTCCTTGGCAGACACTGCTTTTTGATCTGAGCTTGCAATCTCATCAGGTCCCTCATTTCTGTATGCAGGAGGGAGGGGGAAGGAAAAGCAGCACTGCCTTTCCCTCTAGTCTGCCCCGTACATTGACCTGATTTGAAGAGCAGGGGAGAAAAGATATTTATCCAAGATGATCTAGCAAAAATTTCCCCTGTGTTGTCTCATACAGTAGAAGACTGATATTCTAGTTCTTCCTTGATCTTGATCACCTTGAAAAGTCCATTAGTCTTAACCTGCTAAAAAAGGACAGGGGGATATAAAACTTGAGCCCCAAACAGAAAAAAAAAAAAGAGCAGAAATTGAGTATTTTCCTTTACTTGTAATGTGATGCACTAAATAATGCTCAGAAGTGGCAAATGTCTAGGGAGAACTGTGTCATCACATAGTTTTACAAGGGAGAGAAGCAGCAAATCCTGTAGTCAGGCAAAGGTGGATTGAGCTCTGTCCCTGCACAATGCCGGAGGCAGACTGAATAACATTCTAGGTCCCCTGTACTTGTCCTGTCAGACCTATTTCAGGGTATTTGAGATAATTCCTAGCTAATTGTCAGGCACAGGAGCAGCTTCTGGCTGGGATTACAACTGTGTCATTAGCTGGGGACTCCTCTGTTCATGAACATCAAGCAAATACCTGATAGGAGAGGGAAAAGGCGAGCTGGGTTCTTCTCTCTTTGTGATCCGTGGGCCACTCGCCACTGCCAGAGGATTCAGTGTGCTTTGGAAGGGAGCAGAGGGAGTTTTGGATAACAATTCTCACATGTGCAAGCCAACAGCGAAAACAATGATAAACACAGAAAGAAAAACACAGCTTAACTTTGCTTTAGCGGCCCATGAAAACCACAGCAGCGGTGTTGCACAAGGGGGGCTTGGCATGCTTACATCCAAAAATGAAGTGGCCCCGAGAGTGAAAAAACATTGACAACTGCTAATATATTACACAGCTCTCATCTGAACATCCTAAGCATCTGAATGTCCCCCTTAGTGAGCTGCATTAGGCTGCAGAGCAGCCTGCTATCGGGAAGCTTTGGCAGTAACGGCGGAGAGGCTGGATGCTCTTGGCATCCATTTTGACAAGTCTATTGTGCAGATGGGTTCACAGAGCCGCGCTGGGTACCACAGAGAACAGTGGCCTCTTCTGCGACTGGGCAAGAGCTGTGGCTCTCCACACGTTGTACAGTATCCGCTTTGGCCTCCGGCACAAAGCCCAGTGAGCAACGGAGTTGAGACCACGTTGTCTCTTTGTATGAAGTCTGGGCAGACGCATCCAGGTCACTCGCTCCAGACAGCATTCACGACCTGCGTTTTTGCCATCTTCCAGTTGCCCGGAGGGGAGCTCAGTGCCTTGGCAGCAGCCTTGCCGCTGTCCCCAGAGTCCCTGGGCTGCGCTGCCTGTGCTGGAGCATGGCCGGAGCGTGTGGCAGCTCAGGCACTTGGGAAAAGGCCACCACGTCCTGCTTGGATGTGATGTGCCTCACGCCACAGAGCCTTTTGGGTTCATTTAGTCACACAGCTCATTCTTCACCGGCTGAAGAGAGATCCAAGAACAGGATTTAGCTGTAGCTCACCCTCCCCTTCCTTCTCCTTCTCCTTCTTCATCCAGGAGGAATAAATGCAAAAGAGAATGAAGGTCATCCATGGCCAAGGCAAGTCCACGCTCTCTCTGGAGCCTTGGTGGCCTGCAGTATTCAAGCTCTGAGAAAAGTGAGGGTTTCCCTCTGCTCCCAGGCTTTGGACACTAAGGTACATGGATTGCCAGACTGGAAGATGAAGGACTGTGCCACTCTTCTTGTTGGGCTAACAGGGAGGGACCACACTGGAGAAAACACAATGGCTCAAGGATGACTTTCACATTTACAGGGCAGCTCACTTCTGCGCATACCCCTCCTGTGCTTACTCCTGTGGCAATTTTAGTGGATGCTCTTATATGCATTTGAGAGGGAAAGAAAATGTGTCTGATAGTCCATTCATAGAATCATAGACTGGTTTGGGTTGGAAGGGAACGTAAAGATCATCTTGTTCCACCCCACCCCCCGCCATGGGCAATGACACCCTCCACTAGACCAGGTTGGCCAAAGCCCCATCCAACCTGGCCTTGAACACTTCCAGGGATGGGACATCCACAGCTTTGCTGGGCAACCTGTTCCAGTGTCTCACCATCCTCACAGTAAAGAATTCTTTCCATATATCTAATCTAAATCTATCCTCTTTTAATTTAAAACCATTATCCCTTGTCCTATCACTACTATTCTTCTAGCAGATCTTCTCTTTTGTTTCTGAGGCCAGCTGTCCGTCTCAAAAATCACTTTTCTCTGCCATCCTGGAGAGAGAACTGAAAATGCAGGATCAGCTGAAAAAGATGAACTTGCTGCAAGCAAATCTGACACCCTCTGCAACATCCAAGAGACCAGAAACTTCATTTGCTTTGTTTCTACACAACTGATCAATTGAAACCAATCAATGAAACACTGCGGGTTAGCATGTTCCTGCCTCCACTCCGCGGGCTTGTGGTGCCTCCTGATCTGAGCAGCAGATCGGAGTTAGCACACGCACTAACACACACGCAAGCACACTCTCCTCCAGTGAGATCCCAAGTCCTCCTGCAGCCTTGTTTTGGCTCTCACTAAGGAAAGGCCAATTCAAAGCTATCATCCTGGGTGATGGGACATCTCATGGATGTCTAATTATTAGCTAAAGCTAAGCCTGGATAAAACAGAGTTTTTGACATCCCTTTCCTCCTAAGCCTTTTCCCTAAATCTTCTAAAAATACAGGGGGCAACATGACATGTTACATGCCATAGAGACACAGCTCCTGAATGCCGCCTCATACCTCTCTTTCAGGGTTCATAAATTTAGGCTGCAGTTAAACCTTGTGGATTTTTTCAAGCCCAGTTTATCCAGCCCTGCAGGTAAATCTCTTGCATACCTCTTCCTTCCTCTGTTACTGAAGTGCCTTCCATGGGCCCTGATCATGCTTCACTCTCACCCATTCGGGATATTGCCATAGAGATTTTTTTTTGTCTTACTTCCCAGTCTGTATCCTTCCACTTGCTCCTCCCTCACTGCATCCAGCTCTGGGGCCACCAATATAAGTAGGACATGGAGCTATTGGAGCGAGTCCAGAGGAGGCAACAAAGATGGTCAGAGGACTGGAGCACTTNTATAACATCAAACTCAGGTCTTCACTCTCAAAGCCCGGTGACTTCTCTGACCATGGCCATTTCCACCAACAACCATCCTACGACGGCAGCCTCTGTGGCCAACCTCCTCATACTTTCTACCACATCTTTGGAAGGGCTCCTCAAAAACATCTAAAAATCAATCCTACAACAGCCACCCCCCCGTCCCTGGTAGAAACCCATCTTTGCACATTGGTCAAGTTGCCACACAACACACTGGCAAACATCACTTTCCTTCCCCACATTCCCCTGTTCGCCTGAGCCCACCCATTTTTCTATGTCTTAATCTTGGAATAGCAAACGTAAGGGTTTGTTGCGTAGCGCAGCTTAGCCCAGCTGCAGCTTCTCGTCCTATGGCAACAGGAACCAGGAATAACAACAGCAAGGTGGTGACTCATTAAAACCAATAACCTCAATAATTAGGCTTACTTAACTTACTTACTTAACTTTTCCAATTATATAAACAACTGACAAAAAATAAAAAAGATCTTAAGCTTTTACTTTTCCAGTTTCTCACAGAGAAATTGTCAGTGTTGGGCACTTGTCTTAGTCAAATTTCCTCTCTACACAACAGTAAATTCATAGACTGAGGTGAAACATTTGCTTTGCCCTTATTTTATTTGTGTTAAAGCCTCTCCGGCACCTTTTTACTTCAGAGCAAGGAGGAGCCCAGCTGCAGCCCTGCCTTGGTGCTGACATTGTGTCAGCTGCTGTTGCTACAGGGGAAAAAAAAAAAAAAAAAAAGGCAGAACAATCCAAGTTTTGAGTTCCTGAAATATCTGTTTAAATCAACAGGAATAGAGTCTGGATGCAAATTTCTCTCCAGATGTGATTTTCCGTGGGTGCATCTCTGCCATCCACCACGGCATTGAGATGCTGCTGGTTGAAGCTGTACTTGGGGTACAACTTCTCTGTAACCCCTACCTGTCCCTCTCTGAATAACCCTTACCTGCCCATTGCTTCTTGTCCGAGGCAGAGAAGGGGCCGTGGACCAATGCAAGAGCTGCCCATGGGACTAAGAGAGGGTGTTTGTGGGACAAGGAGCCATCAGAAGTAGGAAAGCACTTGGGAGAAGGCATCTGAGGGACAGATGGGCAGGTAGCCCGGGGAGAGTGGGGCAAAGAGACTGGAAGAAGGTGGCTGGTGAGATAAGGAACAGTCCTGACGGCAGAGGGAGGAACAGAGGAGACAAGGAGCCGGGGAAGAAGATATGAGAGGACTGGGTTGAAAAGGGGATGAAGGGACCAAACTGGGAAGTGAGGTGAACATCAAATCCCTGAGCAGAGCCTCACGCTCCACTCTTCTTTCTCAGTCCTTCACCCTGCATTTCGGGCACACCAGGACCTTGTGTTCAACCTTGTCTTTTTTCAATTGCAAAAGATCTCAGTACCCAGCAGCTCCCAGGCAGACTGGCAGCAGGAGTGGCTCCTGAGCCAGCGCTGCCCTGGAAATGGCTGCTTAGACCCCAGCAGGGCAACTGCCCTGATGCCAGCACTGAGGAAACCTTAGTCTAGAGAAGACCTCAAGAACTTGACCTCCAGGCTGTCAAACCTGCCCTACAGCCCTCACCACCCAAAAACCCCCGATGAGTACACTAATACGATGTTAAAAATGGAAAGTACTTATGGAGAGAGATCATCTTGCTTTGTTATGCAGTTGAATGTCCTGGAGTTCCGTTTGATGTAAATGTGTGAAATTACACATTTATTGCAAGATTCAAATGTAGCCATGGCAACGTGATTATCAAACAGTTGCATATGGAAGTGTAAATCCATACAGGTTTCTGGCTGGCGAGATTAAACTGCCCAGAGACAAGCCTCAACATATGCCAAGCCTAGGCCCTCCATGTCCAAAAAGAATCAGCTCTGGCTTCTGTGCCTGGGCAAATTTCATTTCTTTGCATCCAGATTGTCTCCATTCAGCTGGGTTGACCACCAAGCAGATGCAGAAGGGCAGCTAAAGAAGCCGGTGCCCTCAGTAGAGATGCAGCATCATGCGCCTCCCCGCACACACGCAGGGCAACGCTGCCTTCAAGGCTGGTTTAAACAAATTCCTTCACTCAGCCTTGCAAGGGACAAGGAGAGTTGAGCCAGGAGCCGTGTCTGCGAAGAGTAGGTTTAAGTTACACCTCGAGCGATCGTCAGGCTGTATTCATAGATTTACTATGCAAGAAAACAGGCTGGGCAGCCAATGACGCCGTGCTCGGAGCATCCAGGGCATTCCCCCACCCACAGTTTGCTCATGTGACAGCAATCTGGTGACATCTGAAGAGGGGACGAGCAAGGCTGGCATGCGTACTGGCTGCAAGGAGGAAAAGGCTGTGCCCTTACAGCCTCAAAAGCGTGACCTCGCCGACCATTCCTCAGAAACAGGACCCGTCAATTAATTTTCCACAGCCACGGTATTGCAGCCAAGGAAAGTCTTGTCTCAGTGTTCTGCCTTCTTCCCTGGATGCAAGGCAAGCTCCAAAACCTCACGTAACAGGGTTTGCATGTCAACTCTGCTCGACTCAGTCCTGTCATGTCCGGAGTGATGAGTATATCATCAGGCGGACTGTGAAACAACTGCAAAACTGTTATTAAAAGAAAAAGAAAACAAAAAAAAGGAACATGCACCGCAGCACGGAAACAGGCCAGTGAGGAGGAAATAAAAATTTTAAATAGACATGCCAAGTTTGGCTGAATGTAGCTGTAAATGAAAACAGAGTAGTGGAAGTGCACAAATTCGTCCTCGTTTTGCTTTTTTTCCAGGAGACTTGTGGTGGCTCTTCCACTGAGAAACACAGAAGTAGGGTACAGTCCTCCAGCAGGCACCTGGGAGGTATTCACAGCCCTCACTGAGGTTGGGGTTCCTGAGGCAGGAGCCCTGGTATCCCTCCGTAAGCAGCAGAAAAGCAGGTTATCTCCACAACAACGTGGTGAGCAGCTTAGTCGGACACCAAAAACATCCGTTGGCAATGCCCCCGAGCTGTCATATAGGAGGGATTCACTGGATGGCTTCCTCGGTAGGGTGTTCCTGTAGTTAATTAACCTCTGATCTTTATTTCCAGCGGGAACTTCTCTTGTCTCTGTCTATAGCAAATAGCTCTTGTAGCGCTTTGCCTAATAGATGAGAGAACCTGCTCAAACCTGGCACCTTCTTCTGCCACGGTTTATTTCTTGGGACCGATCAAATCCCTTTTAACCTTCCCTCCTGCGAGGCAAACATATCGGAGCTCCACCACGCTCTTTTTTCCAAACCTTCCAAGTATGTGAAGCCCCAGATCAACCACCCTCCTCAGTTTCTTTCTCTGCATCATGAAGTTTTAGAGCAGAATCTCTATTTTTTTTCTCAGAGACTATTTTAAAATAGTACTGTTTCGCAGGAAATTTTTGGCTTGGAAAAATATACAGGCTCTTGTCATTAAAGACAGCCCTTTCTCAGTAAACATGAGGCTTTTGCTTTTGAAAGTTACAAATATTGTGTCTTAATTGAAAGAAAATTAATTTCCCCAAGCTGTTTTAGAAAATTAATAAAAGCTATTGCTGTGCTAATTGCTATTACCCAAACAATTTTCACATCAGCTCCTGCCTGTGGCCATGCAGACATAGGTCATTCTGCATATGGACTTGCCATTCCAGGCTGCAGCAGATTAAGAATCTGATTTTTGGTTAGCCGTGAATTATCACTGAAATAAAGGCACCACAACTCCATCGTTAATGCTGCCTGATGCAATGCCTGGACTCTCACGACGTGGGAGTGCCGGTGTGCTGCTGAACCATCCAAGCCATGCTGCCGCAGCATCTGCTCCCCAAACTTGATCTGTGCTACTTGAGAAAATGGACCAAACCCCTCCAAGAGGGGAGGTGAAGCTGGTGCCTGCATCTCCTTGTTCCCCTCGCTGCACTGCCCTTCGTAGCCCTTTGATCTCCGTAACCGGAGAATACTAATAGGAGCACTAGAGTTTGAAGTGGCTTAAAGCCATTTTCTTTATTGATGGATTAGTGCTGGGAGGGTATGAAATCTGCCGGAGTTCAACTCGGAGCAAGTCAAGAGCTTTCTCGCAGACCTGAGTATGCTAAGCGTACCAGCCTGCCTCGCCGCAGCACAGCTAACCGCTTTTATGAATGGAGTCAAAAACAACAGATGCTGTGAAGCTGTTGCTAAGAAGCTTTTTTTTTTTTTTTTTTGACAGTGTCCTGACTGCTCCGGCCAATGTAAGCCACAGCACTCCTGAGCAGCGCAAAGCTCTGAAATCAAGGAAGTGGGCAGGAAAAGAAAAGCACGGGTTCCCTATCTGTTCTCAGTCTGCGTTTAGTTGTTTAGTTGAGCAATTACACAATTCCAGATCTGCGATTATTCCTGGCAAGGTTTATTCATCTCATGAGAGACTTTTGGAATACCACGGTGCTTTTGTAGGGAGTGTCAACCACCAGGCGAACGTGCCTTCCAGATCTGATTTTTAAAAAAAAAAATATGTAAGTAATTGTTTCTTTACAGTTTAGTCTTTGCCTTTTAATGACTCACATTTCTACCTTGTCAGCTTTCAACACAGGCCCTGCCCTCCCTCCCAGTACTACAATCCTCCCAGATCTCACCCACTGTGCCAGGTCACCCAGGGTGAAATCGTGAAAGACGAGAATCCATTTTGTCCGTGCCCTGTCCAGATGTTCTGCTTACAGGGGCTGCTTCTCAGGGGGCTGCAGAGACTACGGGCATGGCAGTCGGAAGGCATAAAAAACAAGGTACGAGCCTGCCTGTAATGCATTCAACCGGAGGTCAGTCTGTGGTTTATTATTTCGACAAATCTAGATGCATTTTCACGGAGACTGCGACAGACTCTGATCCCCAGCACTGCTTCTGTGCCAAGTGTCTCATTCCTGTTCCAGCCTCCTGCGGTGCAAAAGTGCTCTTCAAAATAAAGAGGGAGAAAGCTTAAACATTCATAGAACTAATGTTTTAGTTTTAATCCCAGTAAAATATGACTGCACCTTTTTAGAGGTGGATTTGGGGGGTTTTGTGTAACTTTTCTGCCTTCATTCCTCTCCAAAAAATGTATTCAACTTGAGGCAGGGAGCAATTATGGAAAATTTCAGGCTAAGTGGTTAAAGCACGGCCAACTTGTAACTGAAAACATAAGGACAGAAAGCAAAGTGTTTGGCAACACAGGATGAAAGGTGCTATGTAAGTCAAGTATTCTTTTTTATTGCAAGCTCTCCTCTCTCTGATATGTTAATTGTGTTTTGTCCGATCCCTTGACAGTTCATTAATTTTTTTGTCCAATTGCAGGCTGTTGAGTGCAGATAAATTTCTGGCTATTATGGGAACACCCTAGAAGTTTGTATAGAAAGGAAACTCTCTGTTTCCTGTATCATCCTTCTGGGGATCTTGAAAGAGCTCACAAAAGCCACTTAAGCAAACTTTCTTTGCTGGATAACGGAAGGAAAGGAAACTGTGAACAAGCAAACAACACTCAATTCCATGAGACAAGAGATACTCATAGGTCATTAGAGAGAAAGTAAAGTCAATGAATGCAACACACACACAAAGTATCTTGTTCTCTAAAAATAAGGGGAATTTCTGCATCCACGCACTCTTTCTGATCTATAAAATGTAAATCATGCCAACTGCCAGTGAAAGGGGTGGTGGAATACCCATCCCTGCAATGCATGAAATCTTTTTTAAGTTTTTTTGGGTTCAAATAATATATCGTGGGCTGAGTTCAAAACGGTCATGGATCATCCGCACAGCTTCACTTTCTTCCTGTCATTAACAGCACGGTTGCCAGAGGTCTGCTACAACCAGCTCAGTATTTTTTGTCACGTACAGATTGAAAGCGAAGGTCTGAACAGCTGTAAGTTTTCCTGGGGCTGGCTTCAAGCGCAAAATTCAGATGGAGCTCAGAGGACTGGGGCAAACACAGCATCAGGTGTGCAAATGCAGCCTCTGCCTCCAAGCCCTGGAAGTACTGGGGACTCCAATTTATAGGCTTGTGCCTGTCTCTGAATTTTAAGCATTTTCTAAGGACGTGAGGTTGGTCCAACAGTATGCCCCCATTCCTGACAACTTTTAAACGTCTTGGCTTCGGCGGCATTTCAGAGGGAGATCAAAAATCACAGAGTGGATGAAAAGCTGGAAGTTTGTTAAAATAAGTGCTTAGAGGAGGAGATTTGCAAGTGGCTCATCTGGAATGCAGATTTTGTGGTATTTGATATGAGTAAATCCACATGGTGGAGAGACCTTGTATCTGCTTAAACCACAGGAAAACTTCTGGTTGAAGTTTGCAGTCAACAGCAAGGCACAGACCCTGTGGGAAGTAATAGTTTGGGGGAATACTTCATTAGCAGTAAGCAGAGAACAGAGCAGTACAGCAGCATCTCTCATTCCTAGGAAGTGAAGTTCAAAACAAGCCAGAAAGGATGACATAAAGCTGACATCCCCTACAAAACACACTTGCCCCTCTCAGAAAAAGGAAGAGTTTCTGCAGCAGGGTGACTGAAGATCAATATGAAAGGACTAGGCCATCTGACAGGTGATTTCCAGGACTATTTATTAGGAGAAAACAAAATAAATTTCAGCTCAGTTCAATGCCCCACGGTCCCCAAATAATCTGAGCTTCTCCAGCCATGCTCCGACCACAGCTTCAACAAAGCACAATGAGAGGTTGTGGTGTACAGTGTTGGTCATCAGGGGACAAAAAATAAACCATAAAGGTAATGTCATGGACTTCTTGGGCATCTTAGAAGGGAGGTGAAAGACGGAGTGAACTATGGAGCCAGCACCAGGAGGTCTCCAGTTTGGGTCTGATAGACAATAAGAAAAAATGGGAGGTGGCTGGTGTCTGCTCTGTACCTGCTGTATCATTGAAGAGAGGATTTCTGTCTCTCAGGGCACTGACTGGGAACTATTGAAAAGCTTTTAAGAAAATATCAATTGTAAAAACATTTTTTCTGGCAGATTCTGCAACATATGCTTCTGGTCTGACCAAAACCACTGACGGGGAAAAAAAAAGAGCGAGGAAAATACATTAATCTTTTGCCAGCTGGAAAAAAAAAAAAAATCGTTCAAATTTGGAGCAATCCATTCAGGCCAGTTCTTGTTTAATTGGGACTGGGGAGAGCCTTTGTTTGCAGAAATACAACTGATTACTTGACAGGAAAAATCTAAACTCCTCAATAACATTTCTCCTGGTCTCGTCTCAAAGTTCTCCGCAGCAACAGTGCTTCCCCAGGGAGCTTGTTAAACCTCCCAAATAACCTCATTGCTAGGAACTTTCTCTCCTCTTCTCTCAGTTTTATTAACTTCTTTATCTTAAGCGGTAACCTCTCGAGTCTGTTCTCAAGGTTGTAACTAATCACCATTCAAATAGTCACCTTCTGAGCTTCTGTTGTCTTTCTGTGCTCTGGGGCAGGTGAATGCTAAGATGTCCTTAGAGAGAGCATCCGTCTGCATCTAGCATAAATGCATCGCCAGTCCAGAAAAATGGGCTGAGACTCATTCAAGGAGAAAGGATCTTTATTTCTATTCTGACATATTCAGAAAATATTCCCTGCTGCATTTTATTCACTGATAATAGGAGAAAAAAGAACAGTAATAGAAAACTTTTGGTCCTACCAAAGCAGCCCTGGGTCTTTGAGGTATGTAAGTCATGAACTTAGTCATCAGAATCCCTTTAAAAATAAGAAAAGAAGCTGCTGAACTGATAGGATTGCCCAAATGAGAAGAGCAGCAGGAAAGCACGTCTCTATTACCATCCTGGTTTCTTTGCTGTTGGCACAGTGTTCACACACACAGCTCTACCAAAAAGCAGTGCCACCTCCGAGTCCCCCTCCAGCAGGTTGTGTCATAGCTGGGAAGATGTGGGAAGTGTTTGAGAAAGATGATGAAAATGCTTGAGAAGGAACTGGAAAGTGCAGCTGTTTTTATAGGGGTCAGAAGTGAGAACTGGAGGGTGACTTACCCTTGAGTACTGCGTCGGGCTCTGGGGTCCTCAGTACAGGAAAGACATGGAGCTGTTGGAGCGAGTCCAGAGGAGGCCACGGAGATGGTCAGAGGGCTGGAGCACCTCTCCTATGAAGACAGGCTGAGAGAGTTGGGCTTGCTCAGCCTGGAGAAGAGAAGGCTCCAGGGAGACGTTATAGCAGCCTTCCAGTACCTGAAGGGGCCAACAAGAAAACTGGAGAGGCATGGAGTGATAGGACAAGGGTTAATGGTTTTAAACTAAAAGGGGGTAGATTTAGATTAGATATAAGGAAGAAATTTTTTAGGATGGGGGTGGTAAAACACTAGCACAAGTTGCCCATAGAGATGGTAGTTGCCCCACCCCTGGAAACATTCAAGGTCAGGTTGGACAGGGCTCTGAGCAACCTGATCCAGTTGAAGATGTCCCTGCTCATTGTAGGGGGGCGTTGGACTAGATGAGCTTTAAAGGTCCCTTCTAACCCAAACTATGTTTCTATGATACCCTGGGAGAGACAATATTGTGTGAAAGGGCCTGACCATTATCTGCCAGCCTCCACAAGCTGAAACAAGGTTTAGGACTGTCACATGCCTATCCACACTGTGCTTCAGGTAGAGGGACTTCCACAAATCAAGCACTGCATGAAAAGTGAACAAGTCCATGGGACCTGATGAGATTCATCCATGGGTCTTGAGGGAACTGGCAGATGAAGTGGCCAGACCACTCTCCATCATATTTGAGAAGTCCTGGCAGTCCGGCAGAGTTCCCACTGACTGGAAAAGGGGAAACATAACCCCCATTTTTAAGAAGGGAAAGAAAGTAAGACCCAGGGAACTACAGGCCGGTCA
>VXBL01000602.1:47647-100306 GCA_013400195.1 Aramus guarauna
TTGGGGGTGAGGGGGGATTTGGGGAATGAGGGGGGATTTTGGAGTGAGGGAGATGAGGGGCAGGTGGGAATGAGGGGGGATTTTGGGAATGGGGGATTTTAGGGTGAGGGAGATGAGAAGGGGCTGAGATGCTTTGGGGTGAGGGGTATGTGGGACTGATGATGGGAAGGGGATGAGGAAGTTTTGGGTGGGAGATGTGAGGCTGCAAAGGAGGGAAAGGGATGAGAAATGAGGAGTGAGGTGAGGGAGACATGGGGCTGCAGAGGTCGAAATTGGAAGGGGTTGAGTTCTATTTGGGCCAATGGAGGTGTGGGGCTGCAGAGGTTGGGAAGGGATGAGGAGCGGATGTAGGATGAGTAAGGTGGTGGTGGAGAGGCTTGATTTGGGGTATCTGGGATAGTGAGTCCTAATGAGGTGAACACGGGATGAGAAAGAGGTGGCTGAGTGCCCCTTTGGGATCATGTTGGGTGGTGAGCGTGCTGGAAGAGGACTTGACAAAGGGACCAAAGATGGAAATTAGTGTAGCTTTGCAGACTATTAAACTTCACTGGTCTGCCATTTGAGTAATTCTACAATCTGTAACCTGATCTCAGTGCTTCACCATTAAACAGTTGAGTCTCTCCTCACCTAGTCTGATACGATGGTGGGAGATTACTGGGGGAAGAAATTACTTTGCACTTAACTCTTAAATCTCCTGTGAAATCACCAGTTTTCCTTAAGATCATGTTATTGATGATTTGTAACTCTAAGATGCCCTAATTTAGCCCCTTTAACAGGTGCAGAAACTGTGTTTGACCTTGAAAAATATTCTCCCTGTGGGGCAGTTTTTTGTTGTAGTGGTTGGCCTCCAATATTCTCTATGTATAGAGGAAAAAGGGAGGGGAGGAAAAGATCTAGCCAAGGCTGACTTGGAGCTGGGTGCGGTGAGTGAATCAATGTTGCTAGAGCTTGGCTAATGCAGTGAATTAGAAATGGGGAAAGGATAGGAAAGATTGCAGGATGTTAGATGTTGGACAGAGGAGGTGACTTTTCCTTCAGGAAAGGAGAGATGTTACAAGTGGACCTACAAGGATAGGCAGCACTGCAAGTGCAGAGCAGAGACAGAAAATTGCAACACTGAGGATTCATGAGAAGAAATTGTACGGTTACAGCATGTATCCTTACTGCTCTGTAAAAACCGCTCCAGTATGATCTGTGCCATGTTGATCAGACAGTGCTACTAAAATATTTAATGAAACACGGCTTGAGCAGGCACTTGAGCTCAAAGAAAGAGCTGGTGAATACTGTTTCCCTCTAGAAGTCAGGCTTTTTCATAATATCCGGCAGAAGTGGTTGTTGATGTGATTGCACTGTGACATAACTTGTGTATGCTGCCTTCCCCCCACACCAGTATTGTGGAAGATAAGGTCTTCCTTGCTGGGTTTTTTAATGGTTATACTGGAATGACAAAATGTTCAGCAGGCGTAATTTTTCCCTTCCTAAATAAGGAAAGGGGCTTCAGATAAGAGATTAAGGTATTTAGTTGACACTCTGCCTATAAATGATTCTAGAAATACTTTTTTTACTTTTTACCAGTTTGAAAAGCTGACACTACCTTTAGCTCCTAAAAATGCATCCAGTAGTCTGAGGCATCCAAAACCATCTGTGAGCTCCTGTGTCTGTCAAAGGTAGTGGCAGCTGCTGTCTTGGAAATGAGAGCTTCATTCCTGTATAAATGAGATTAAATTGGGTATTTAAGGGAGTTTTCATGACAAAATAACAATTTCAATGATGTAATGGATGGAATCAGTGGAACATCTTCTATTTTAGTTAGCTATTTGTAATATCAGAGGCCAGTTTATATGGGTTGGCTCATGCCTCTGAGTGAGGAAATGATAGCAGTTCTTGTACTCGGTTATGTACAACTGGGGCATCTTCAGTAAAATTGAAAATGTGTGGTTCTATCCATAACCCTCTTGCGTAATGCATGTTAACTCCTGTGGGAACCTGCTGCTCCCTGGCAGTTTGTCATTGAGAAAGCAGTGAGCAGTATCTGCTGACATGATCTTGGTTGGGTGCTGTGGGGACTGCTTGCGATTGAAAGCAGCCCTCTCCCTGAAAGCTGAAATGATGTAGCAATTCAGTCTGTCTTAAATACGCTTGTACAAACTGACAAGGGAGGATGTCTTCTTCTGGAGGTGTCCTTCATTAATGGTGAGAAGGTAGTTTGACACAGCTGGTGAACTTGCTGCTGCTGTGTGTTACAACAAAATTCATTAAGTGCAACTTTGTTCATGTGCCTCTTCAGTGGGGTGACACAAGTGGAATATTTATGTGGCTTCCAGTGAAGCATGGTTTAACTGGCTGAAATAATACAGGTACTTGCATGTCTAAGTACATGTGACCTAAATTTTTCAAACTGAAGCAAACGTGCAGCTTATTTGAGGAGTTTTCTGAAGCAACTGTTTTTATTCTGCAATGTGGAAATACTGACTTTGAGGAGCTTAGAGAAAGCAGGTTGAATTTGGATCCATCTCACAAGGCTGTGACCTCAGAGGTTAATTACCTTTAAACTCACTCCAGTCCTGGATTCACTGACAACCAGAAAGTTAGGTCTTGGTAATTTAATATTGCTCTGCTTGTGTGCTAAGGCTGGAATGTGTGAATTCTGCCTCTATCCCTGTATAAACTTGTTTTAGATGGATCATTCCTAAAAGCTATGAGAATACTAACTTTGGATGGTACCTGCAGAGTATTTCACCAGTGAAAAACCTTCTTGGAGTCAAAATGTTGCCAACTAAGTAGCTTAGAAAAGATGTTTAAGCTCTGAGGGGCATCTTATAAATGCCTGGGTGGGAAGCTGATGGCTGAAATTACCTACTAGTTGCTAGATGATGCCTGCAGTTGGGAATGTAACACTTCTGTACTTTCTGCAGACAATGATTTAAGCAAACATTTCCTTCACATAGGAGCAATTGATCTTGTCTAGCTTAATCTGTAAACTGCCTGTGATGTACTGCTGTTGTTCTTGGTTAAACACCTCCTGACTTCAAGCTTCAATTCCTAGAGTAGGTAGGCAGTTCTGTACCTCTTCTGTTACTCCTAATGGTAGAAGCCACCCTAAAATACTTGCCTCAAATGATAGAGCATTGTGTGAAAACAGTGCACATGCAGTGGTGTCATGCTTGAGATAAAAACAAGCTTCACTTGCACTTCAAGCTGACTTTAATGTGATGGTTAGTGTAAAAGCATGCTGAACAGAGGCGAAGCTGTTGGAGTTGAAATGGGGCTTTCCAGTTGATCTGCCAGGAGAGCTGCTGTGGAAGTGATGAGACTGTCATGTGATGGAGAAGGAAGCTCTAGCAGTTTGCAGAGTAACGGGTAACATGAACTGTTTTGTGCTGCATTTGAGTTTTGCAAGGGTCACTCCCATGACCTTTACCTGTAATACTTGCAGGATCCCAGGTTGTGACTTATTCCAGCCATAGGCATAAGATTCATCAAAACTACACTGACAATGGCATAGCCTTGTGTGCAGTTCTCTCCATTAGAGAAGACCTAGCTGGTTTATAAGTATTCTGTTAGAGTTCCTGGTCCTTCAACTTGTAACATATTGTCAGCCTTAAACAGCTTCCCTTCAACAGTGTGGTTAACTTAAGAGAACTAGAGTGCAATGATTGTCACTTGGTTTAATATACCAGTGCTAAACTGATAGGAGTGTTTGAAACAATACTTTTCCTAAGAGCATTATTCTTGCCTAGTAACTGCTTTAACAAGTCCAGTAAACTTTGTAGCAGAACTGTGGATTTAAATTGCCATACAGAAGCAGAAAATACAAATTATTCTGGCAAATCCAGTTGCCAGAAAGCTGAAGCAGAATGCCTGCTGTCAGGATGATTGACACCATGTGTGTAGCTTGACAGATGGTTGGTGTTTCAGTTAGTCACCTTCCAGACAGGAGATCTTGGACAGCCCAGAAACCAAGCCTGGAAGCAGACACTGGTAAGCAGTGGAGCTCTGTGCTGTGAACTAAAGAATTTACATGCCTTTGGTAAGCTGCTGCTGGTCAGGTGACTGTTTTATGGTCAGCAGCTTATCAGTTACCCACACATCTTGCATTTGGGTCACAGCCCTACTCGGAGTAACCACCCAAAACTTCCACTGGTAAAGGATATTATGTCTTCCAGCTGGGACTGAGGGTCCCTTGAATCCTAGTACTGAATAGTTATTCCTATCTTGAATAAACTGGTTATTCTGTTATGCCTGTGTATCGCAGTGCACTCCTCTGAGCCGAACAGATACTCTGCATGAAAAAGAGCTGAGTTCATACTATTAAATCTAGACCTCTGATAGAGTTGCCAGAGACTGAATTTGCCTCAAGTTAAAAGCTGAACGTTAGGCATCTCAGTACTGGATTCACAGTGCTGCAGTGTCTGAGTCACTGAGTGGTTTGTGTGCTGTGAACTGCCATCTTAGGGAAACTGGCACACAGTAGCTTAACTAAAGCCCCTTAGTGCTGGTATTTCCAACAAGTGCTGTAAAGTCGTTTAGACTGCAGCTGGCATACTGCATTATAACAACTTGGGAGAAGCAGCCAGGTTTTCCCATCAAACTTGCTCTTGGGCAAGTGATTCTGGCAAGCATCAGGACAAGGCTTTTGTTGAGTAATGATTTTGTTTGCCTTAGGAGCTGCTTCTGACCTTAGTTTGGCTCTTATGGGCATGTAGTGTGTTCAAACATGAATATTGATATATATGTGATGGGAAGTTGGACTCTACAACATGGACAACTAGTAAAAATCTCAAAACCTAGTTATAGCTGAGGAGGACTTGCTTTCCAGGACTCCCATCTATGATGGATATAGACTATTAAACTAGTCTCTTTAGCTTTAGGACACCTGACTGGCTTGATGCTTTAGGCTTGACTACTAGTCTCTTTTGCAGTGTTATATGAAGACTAATCTGAGGGCCTGAGGTGCTCTGGGAATAGGCTGAGACCTACTTTCCTTGCAGGGCTGAAATGGTCAGTCAATAGCTGCTACTCATGTAGCAAGGCATAAAAGGGCAGGAGGTAAACAAAGCTTAGCCCTAAGGAATAGGCTGAAGATGCTTTTGAAAATCTTAGTGTGTAAACAGCAGCAGGAAAGCATTACCTCTGAATTGTTTTGCTAAACTATATCTGAAGTGGATTTTATCAATTTTCTGAGGAGAGCAAGACTGGTGCTTTTAGAGCAGAGAGAACCTAGTTTCCTCATCTTGTTTTAAATGAGAGCTCTAATGTTTTTGTAACTGAAATTGAAACCAGTGTTATGCTGACCCTGCATATTTTCTATCCTCTGCTGGCTGGCCTGGACTACTTCTGCATGCAGTATAGTTCATTTATTTTGGAGACTTGAAAACAAGCCATTATCACCCTTCAGTGCCAGATAAATAAATGATCTAACTGGAAGCTGAACCCAAAGCGCTCTCTTACAAAAGCGCAACTGCCTGTCACACTTATATTCAAGGACAGAATGAAGATGATATGATCAGTCTTTCTGGACCACATCCAGAAACCAGTGGCTTAACTCAACAAGCGATGACTACAGAACAGTCAGATTTCTGTGCCACTTAATTTCCTACCATCACTTACATGCAGCAAGCAGTCTTCATCTGAGTGCTGTTTAACCTACAGCTTGCTTATGAATAGTACAATAGGAGATCAGGAATCAATGGTTAAAATAGTCTCGATGCTGGAGCTTTGCTTCCAGGTAACAAGAATTTCAGGGTTTTGTGGGTTTTTTTGTGTGGAGGGAGAAGGCATGCATGCAGGATAAAAATATTCCTCCCCTTTTATGAGGGGAATATCTGAGCAAGTACATTGGCCTGTGCAGTCTGGCTCTGGGTACTCCCAGAGGAGTGATCTGACAGTCTGAACTATTGCTCCTTAGAGTAGTGTGGCTGGCCAGCTAATTCCCAAGAGTTCAAAAAATAACCCAAAACAAATGCACAGCTTGCTCTAACACATCTAATGCACATGTCCTGTTTGCTGTCTGAAATATATCTGGGGGAGTCTGCTTGTGATGTAGGTGTGTTCTTGTTGTTTTTCTTGGCTCTTATTCTGCTCCTAACTTTGGTCTAGAGAGGGAAAAGGCTTAAACTCTCAGTGCACGAGTTACCCTGACTGTTTCCAACATCCTAACACTTCTGTGGCTCTGACTGTCATTCACATTGGCTGTCACAGCCTTAAAGTCAAAACATTTAGGCCCTTCAGTGGGCTGAAAAGGGGAGTGATGTGACAGTTACTGGACCCTTCGTGCTCCTACAGTCATTGCTGGCCTTACAGTTGGAGCTTTTTTCTGCTGCTTTGCTTTCAAAGCACCTTTCCAATTTGTTGTCTTCCAGGTATGGTCTGTTCAAAACTCAACATGCAGCTGTGCAGTAGCAGATCTTTCTGTCTACTGAAGAAATGTGATTGAACAAGATAATGTGTGTCTTCTTCCACATGGTCAGTCTAGGATAGTTTGTGTGACACCTCAGTGCCATTTGTAAAAAAAAAAAAAAACCCAAAACCAACACCTTTTGACCCTGTAGTGCTAGTGGGATCTCTAATCTTCTTTGTATGAATGAGCTGGACTGGAATGTTAGATAAAAGTATATCTACCATGGCCTTTCAGCTGCGTAGTAGTCCCCAGTTAAGCTGTATATAAAAGGGTTTGGGTTCCCATCCAGTGAATCTTGTGCTAGGATGCTCCATAGACACCTATTCATCTAGTGGGCTTGACAGTAAATTGTTAGGAATTCTTTTACTATTTACTAGTTAGGAACAGTAGGATATACTTGTAGGCAAGTTAGTCTTCAGTGTGACTTAAGATAGAGCCTTACTACTTTGTTTTGGGGTATTCTTAGCTTGTTCATGGCTAGATGTAATTATCACTCTATGTGAAGCCTAATGTCTCAGATGTTCAGTATAAACTTGACTCTGTACTCATGGAACAGATTTCTTTGCATCTTCCTACCTCTGCAGAAGTGACTTCATGGAAAGTTATGCTTGCAGTTATTGACTGCTTTTTTTCTGTAACCTACTAAATATACGTGCTCACTAGACTACAAACTTTCAGCTCATTCCAGCAGCCCAACACTGGAGAGTATTTCCTTAAGCTGCACTTAGCAGCTTTCTCTTCCTCATTAACTATGCCCCTAAATTAACACTTTTTCCAAGACATCAGTTCCAGTTCTGTGTTAAGGCTGGTTACTGAATAACTGGTTGTAATGAATGCCTAAATTTATTATTGGTACAATAATAGCTACACTGTTCCTTTAACTTAAGCCTCTTCCAGAAGATTTTCGTCAAACAGGCTTGCTGTCTGGGTGGCTTTGTAAGGGGTCTGTGTAGGTATTTCTAAAGATCTCACTTGCAGGATCCTTCAGTGAATTTGACAACAAGTTGCCTTGATTGTGGATCACAACCTCATTCTGCCTACTGGGAATTTAGTAATTGATGTATCTCTGATGGTTTTCACTGATCTTTGTTTTAGGGCCTTTCCCACTGACAAAGCTGTAGGCCGGTAAGTGGCCAGTAGTTGAACGTATCTACTAGAGAAAGCCTGAAGTCCCTACATAGCACTTAGTGTATTAAGACTGCATATATACACCATAGCTTACAAAAGACAATTTTTAAGTAGGGAATAGGCTTTCAGCATTACATGCAGAAATTGCCGCAGTCCAAATGATTTGGGAGATCTTGCCTCTAGGAAGTGGGGTAAGTGCTGCAGTTCTGTGCTTCAAGCATTCTCAGGAAAATTGCTTTGTACTTGAAAAAATAGTCTTGACTAGAGGTGTTCTAGGAGATGTGTTGGTAATAGTTCCCCAAGCTTTAATATAAGGGTATATTGTCTAATAAGGGCAGAGTCTAATGTTAGTGTGCCTAAATACTTCAGCTCTGTAATTATAACATCTCCATCTTGCATCTAAACTAGTGTGGTCAGTGTAGAAGTACTGTGCAAATGAAAGCAATGCTTCATTTATCTCCAGTAGCAGCATTTAGTTCATTAATATTGCATCTACCTGTAACTCAGAAAATAAGTATGTGTGCCAGTGATGAATATTCAAATAAAAATAGGTTCCTTATTTTTTATTCAATGCTGGTCCACCATTCTTTCTAATTCATAAGTGGTATGGTTATGCTAGTGCCATTATAATGCTTCTTTTTCTTGCTTACTGTTGATGTAGGGATTAAATAACTTCTAATTTTCTGGGTAATAGTGATATCTCTTTCAAATAATACTGGCCAATTCTTGCCTTTCACTGAAAAAAATTAAAATATTGGACTAGACTGAGACCAAACCAGGAAGCCAAAGCTGGAAACTTCTTGGCTCCATTGCATCTGCTAAAGCAAGAGCACCAAACTTTCCTTCATTAATTTGTTAGCCTCATAGGATAAACTGTAGCTGTTTGATGTGAGTAGCTAAGACTAAAGCTATGCAAGTTGTCTTTTTGCATCTGATAGGGTTTAAGCTTCTCAGTGTTACCTTGAGTGTGTGAGGAAGCACATACATGTGTTCGGTTTATTTTCCATGCAGTGAAGAAATCTGGGATCAGGCCACTCAAGATCCTACCCAGATGGCTGAGCATGGTACCTCTTGTGTGTCTTAAACTGGAGTGTTTTGATTGCACTATTTTTTCAGTAGGAATTCACGTTTCATACTGTGCTTGGGAGACTTGTGTCTCTGCTAATTTCAGTTCCATGTTTTGAAGGCTGATACACTATACTTGCAGAATTTTTGCACTCTGTGCCAGTGAAGGTTTATGCCTGGTTGAAGCTATTGTTACAGGACAATTATTCTTTCAGGGGGAAAATACAGGATATAGTTGCACATTTTATATTCATCCTGTTTCTTCAGACTTCATGTATGATGAGTGGTGAGCAAGGGTGTACTAAGTCCTCAAGAGAAGGTGAGCTCAGAGTTTTCCTGGCCAAAACTTTTTTAGGTTATCTGCAGTCAATGCAAACTGCAGTGTGTATTAGCTGCAAGAACTTTGCAGACAACACATGAATTATTTTCCTGCAGGATTAATTTTTTTCCTAGTAAAACAATAATGTTATCCCCTAACTGTCTACTCCAATTAAATTAAGCTCACTGCAACTTGATTGAAAACCAGAATGTAAGCTAAGGGTAGTAATGTGTCATGTTATGGCTGTTTTAATGTAGAATTGCAACTTAGGAATTTAAGTATCTTTTTGCTTGAAAATAAGGTTTAAAACAAAATGAAAGTGACCTTTTGAACTGCAGTTGGTTGGTACTATATGGTAACCTGTACTTCTCCAGAGAAGTTCATGGGTCAAAAAGTCTGCCCATTTATTTTGCAGAAATATTTTTTCTAGAGTAAATATGTTCAACTTAAAAATTTGTTACTGGAAGAATAAAAGCTGAAAGCTCTTACAGGACAATAAATGCATTTCACTTAAATGAGATAACAGGGATGTGGTGCCCCTGTTTTGTCTATTAAATCTTGACTGTTACAGAAAGCAACATTGAGATTTCAAGTCTATTTAGGCTCTTAAAATTGAAAACATTTAAGTATATACTATGCTTAACTGCACATTGCTTTAATCAAATCTTATTTCTGAAGAAAATCTGTCAGGTTATTGTTCAAACAGTAAACACATTAGTTTATTGCATAAGCCGATAATGTAATTGGAAAAGTAAAATGACTAAGCATAGCAGTCTCAGTAAAGCTGCCAAAATAAAATACAGCCCAGAAGAGCAAGCTATATTTTTCATTAAAATAGGCTTCAACCATGTAATTTTTCACCCTAAGGGCTTCCTCACTCTGACATGTGACTAAAGTGTAGAATGTCAAATACCTCCATGGGCTGACCAGTAACTTGCATCAAGATCTTTCTTGGTCAAATACTAAATGTACTTTCTTATTGACAAGCTACAAGAACTGAATAGTTTTTCTCAGCTTTGTTATGGTTGAAGGCACACAACTACACATGCAGCACATGTCGATGTCTGTGCCTTTGTGGAACCTGGTAGCTAGGCAATTGTGTGTGTGCTCATGACTGAAGATGCAAGAATTACAAGAAGCAACCTCAGCTTAGAGCCTTGAGTTATCAATGAGTATGGCAAGGAAAGAGTGAAACTGCTTTTTTGGTTTTTATGATGGATAATAACACTTCTGTTACTCATAGCATGTAGAGAATATGCTGTTATCCTGGTTACAACTTGGGCCAATCATTACTTTTCTGGAGGAGAAGTTACTTTGTTCTTTCAACAGCTTTTAAATTTTAAACAAAGGCTTGACAGTAGGTTTCAATAAGGAGAATAATATCATGCTCTTCAGACTCATAGTCATGTCTTCTGACTTTTGTCCTTTCTATTTCCTCCCCTAGCTTTTTTAGTTGGCTCAATCTGTTTACATACAGCATGCTTTGCTCACTGAAGTGTTCAGGTTCAATGTTGTGCTTGAGGAGGAGTCACTAGTCATGTGAGGTGATCTTCACCTTTAGTATAACACTAGGACAAAAATAAGAAAATCTGCTTTCAATGGGATATTAACTGCTTCTCTGCTATAATCCACAGGTATTCCTGAAAAATGTGTAATCCCTTCTCCTGTTAACCTGCTAGCAGGAGCAGTTTTTGAATTAGTATTTGCTGGTCACTTTGTTTTTATTTCATATTGTCCTTTGCAGTCCTCACAGTGCTCTCTTCAGTGTGTGAGCTGATGATACTTCTGGACTAACACTAGAAAGCTCCTGAAACCCTACTCAGAAATATTATTTTGGAGTCAGCTACTCTCCATAGCAAAAGTTGTGGAAGCTGTTATGTTCTCTAAATCCGAGTGTCCCACTCACTTCTGTGGTGGTTTCATCAAAGGTTGCCACAGCCTTAATTATAGGGATGCAAGGCACCTGCTACTGCTTATTAATGAAAGACCTGTGAAATCCTGCATAGCTGCTAATTTATTAAAAATCTTCATGTTTCAGAGTAGGATTTTTCCTGGAAGAATTCCTGAGTGACTAAATTCAGGCAACTCTAGTTGTTCAGAATTGATTTTAAAAGTCTCTAACCAAAACCAGACAAAGCCTGTAACAAGCTATCCAATATGCCAAAGTACTTGCAACAGGCTTTTTTGAAATTCTAGGCAAAATTAATGTCACCATACTATGACCTGGATATCTCTGGCAGTTATCAAAGCCTCATTCACTTGATATTTTGTTTGACTGCTCATAAGTCATATTTTAAGCAAATGTAACACTTCAAATACTTAGGACTAATATGTACATCACTATGCCAAGGTAACAACTTTGTCTGCTCTTCAAGGACTTAACCAAGTTGCTCCTTAACCTGAATGATAAGTCTGTTAATTCCAACAAACTGTTGCCTATAAACACCTTGTAAACAGTGAGGGAACCAGCCCAAAGTAGCAAAATAATTCAGGGGCAAATGTGCTATCCCTTATCAACTGTGTGATAAATGAATTTAGCTAGTGCTGATGTTAGAGGAAGGAATCCTGTGCTAACTATCTTCATGGGAACTGGGTTGAAAGCCAAGCCACTATCTTGTACCAGAATAAACTGATAAGAGAAAATATTCAGTTAAAAGTAGAGCAGTTATTTAAAGAAATAGTCTGAAGATTTAAAACTCTTTTGAAAAGATGAGATTAGGTAATATATGGTATTCAGTCAAATATGACTTTGGTTTTGCAACTTCAACTCACCCCTTTGTAGGAATTATGACTGTCCTCATGTTTTCCCCCACAGATGTAAGCCCATGACTTCCTCTGCACCACAGAAATAAAGCATCCCTTTCTGACACTTATCCAGTCAAAAACACTTAACAGCTTCAGTGTGTGCTCATGTCATACTTACTGGACCTCTGCATTGTTGTCAGGGATGCTGGTGCTGTGGGCAGTTGGCTGGAAGATGAACATCAAGTCAGTTTTGAAAATGAAGAAATTATTATAGGAAGTAGAAGCCACTGGGACTTGATCAGGACTGACTGATCAGGGAGCTAGAAATGTAACATGTAAAATACTATAAGGTCAGGCTCAGCTTTCCAGAGAAACAATGAATACTCTGCATCTATTATACTTTTAGGATCAGATAACAGAACAAAATGGAAGGTTAAAGTGAAGAGCTGAATGCCCTAGCTTGTGGTGTGCCTGTTCTCAAAAGCTTCTGCTGAACCACAAAGAAGATTAAACCAGAGCAAAGAGTAGAGGCTAAAAATCTTGTACCATACAGGCAGAGCAGCAGAGGTGAAGCCAAACTGAAGTGGAGCAAGATGAAGAAAAGTCAGTGGTGCAACCACAGACTTTAAGAAGCATAATAAAGTGTGTGGATGACAGAAGATGATTGGAGAGCTATTTAACTAGCTTCATGAAGCCCATGCTATGTGTTATTACTCAAGAATGGCCTAATAGTTTGACAGAAGCTTTCTATAAACTGAGATGCACAACAGATAGCTTCAGTGTGTTAAAGGCAGCATTCGTTCATCTGTCAGTTCTTCCTCTGGTCTATGAATAGCCATACAGCCCCTGACATAAAGTCCCTTAATATTAGGTATATGTTAGACTAATCTTAAAGATTTCTCTGAGCAAGACACTGCTGTTCCTGTTTATCCTTCAAAGCAACACTCAACAAATTTCACTTGCTATTTTTCAAGCTGTAGTTGGTATGCATGTTAAAAAATGTAACGGAGATACAGTCTTCATATATATTTGCCTGACCAGTTCTGGGGTCTTGAATTTAAGTTGTAGCTGTCACTTGCATTGAAAGCATACTCATATATAGGGACTATGGACTCTTTTATTTTCCTTCCTCTGAAGATGGCTTACACTAATTGCATGTTTATTTTGGTGTCTCTTTAAACAATAAAGGCACAAAACCAAACTTATTTTGTCAGGTGTTTGGTTTTCTACTTCTTTCCTTATCTCTCAACTACATTTCCCACTTGGCTTGAGACTTCAGGATCTATCCAGGGTAATAAATGATGAAAATTATTGCTTGTTTGCTGACCCTAGTGAATATACTTTTGAGTAGGGGATCTGATGCCTTTCTGAGGATATTAGATGTGGTCTAGCAGGATAACCTGCCAACTCAGCTGTGTCACTGCAGTATCGTGCTACTCTGGCCTTTCCCTTATTGTCCTGCTCTTCTCATGCTGACTTCAGTGTGTACAAGTATTGAAGCGGCTCTACCTACAGAAATACCTGTGATACTATCTGACCACAAATTCATTCTGTCTCCGAGAATGATCTCGAAAGGTACTCCAGCTGGTATGCAATTAGTTGTGCATGAAGAAATAACCACTAGATTAGCTTTGTTTTCTAAACAGTCATGCTCATATAGGTTGAACTTCGCACTACCATGTTCTTTATGCCAGCAACCTGCCATCTGGAAAATGACAAGTGCAATCACTTTGAATCTTACAACTAAATTAATGTTGGTTATGATTAGTTGACTTTAACCTTTTTATGTGCAGAAACTCTGCTCCTACTAGAAAGCCTACCTACTCCAGTAGAAACTATTGCAAAAATACTTTGTTATCTTACAAACATTGAAGAAAAGAGGCTTTAGTGTGTGTAAGACTGATTCACTGAGGATGTTTTAGGTAATTTAAGGCTGCATGTCTGATAGTAATCTCCAACAGAAAATGTTTGTGAGACTACATGCTTTACAAACAACACTTGCTGTGTTGTGGGTTTTTCGGGGGGATAATAGTTTGTAAGGCCAACCTATATTCAAGCTAGTTAAGTGTAGGTTAGCATCTCTTCTGCCTGCATCTCCTGCCTGTGGTAGCCCTGGCTGGCTTGTAACAAATAGTTAAAGCGCAGCTGATGAAACCATTACACTGATTCCTCTTAACCACTCTGCCCCTGGAAAATGTCTCTCTGGGGATTTAAAGGGACACAGGATCTATGCTCTAGATCATATGAGAATGCTTACAGTTGCATGGATGAGATCTGCCTCATCTCACAGTGCAGCTTTGTCCCTAACATATTCCTTTGGTTGTATGTCAAGCTTCCCCTGAAGGATGGCAGCTGTATATTTTGCTGGAAAAGCTGATGGACTGACAGAGCATGATCAAATTGTTTGAAGGTGACAGGACTAAACCTAGCCTGTGAGATGTGTTTACTTTCATTTTCACCTGCCAAAAGTGACTGTCAGCTGTAAGAACTGCTGTAGTGATTGCACTGATACGACAGCAGACTATAAAAGCGCTTCAGCTTTGGTACAGAGCTGCTGCAAGTCTCATTGTGTAGTGGTGCAGATGTGTGCTATTAAAGTGGCATGGATGCTGGAGCTTGTGCATCTTATAAGAGGGAAGTGGCTGACAGTCATTCCCAAATTAGGTAAAAATGCCAAATTCTGACAGGCCTTTGCCAAGTGTTTCATGGTTCTACAAAGTCACAAATGGAAGAGGTCTGTGTCCTTTAAATATTTCCCTGCTAGCAGGTCTTTATGTGTTGAGTCCAACTGCCAAGCACTTGTAGCTTATTATTATTTTAGTGTGTGTGTGAGTAAATATCTTATCCTGCCAGTTCTAACAGGGTTGCAGCTTGGCAAAACACACTACTAAAATAGCATTTGTTCACAGTTCAAAATCAAAATATGTCCTGATCAAGCCGCTCTTAAATGCGGCCACCAGCTTTCTACAGGGCTGCTTATAAACCAGCTGTCCAAATTATATTATTTGTGCTAAAATTTTCTAAAATAGTTTGTAAATATACTGTATAGGCCACAGTATTCTCTGTTCATTACCTGTATTTCCTTCTCCTAGAAGGTATAACTCTTAAATGGTATGTTTCACCTACTTTGCTTAAAGTACTGCTTGTGGAAGTTCTTACTATATTGTTCCTAAATGCTGTATATATAGTCTGAAATGAGTGGTGAATGTGACTTTTCTAAGCACTGATTTAGCCATATTATTGGCCGAACAGTATTCCTCTGGTATTATTAGGATTTATTAATTTTATTAATTACAATGAGATTTTTAATTTTGGTTCTTAAATCTTACTTAAAGTATATGGGCTATGCATCACTGCTAGGTCAGTTCAAATGTTTCTTTAAATAATTCAGAAACTAAATCAAATAGTTGGACTTCATGGCAATGAACATAAACATGTCTGTCATGCTGTTATTTGGGACTGTGGAAACTGGAACAGGGATCTATTCAAGTGCTCTAACTATACTTTTTATGGAGTGTACTTTCTCAACACTTGTTTGTAATGCCTTGTGCTTCACAAGGTAAGCACTGAAGGTGTTTACCAAAGGTGCTGCACCATAAAAATGCTGCTCTAACCAATAGCTGTTTCACAGATTGGTAGAGTTTGGAAGGGAGCTCTAGAGATCATCTAGTCCAACCCCCCTGCTAGAGCAGGATCACCTAGACCATGTTGCACAGGATCGCATCCAGGTGGGTTTTAATATCTCCAGAGAAGGAGACTCCACAACCTCTCTGGGCAGTCTGTTCCAGTGCTTGGTCACCCTCAGAGGGAAGAAGTTTTTCCTCATGTTCAGATGGAAATTCCTGTGTTCCGGTGTGTGTCCGTTGCCTCTTGTCCTGTCACTGGGCATCACTGAGAAGAGTCTTGCCTCTTCTTCTAGACATCCACCCTTCAGATATTTATAAGCATTGATCTGATCTCCTGTCAGTCTTCTCTTCTCCAGGCTAAACAGACCCAGCTCTCTCAGCCTTTCCTCGTACGAGAGATGCTCCAGAAGAAGAGATGTTTCCTCTATTGGCACCACCTAATGTATTGCAGGCTGGAGGTCATGTGGCTGAGAAGCAGCTATTTTACTGCACCTTTGCAGCACAGTTGCATTAGAAAGAGGCAGGCCTCCTTGGATGCCAGGGAGGATGTAAGAAAGAAATAAAAAATTATCACTGAACACCCTTATTCCTTTACTTGAGTACTACAGCAGTCAGGTCCATTTAACAACTCATCAGGGGATGTTAGAATATTTTACTTGGCCCAGATGGAGGGAAGCTATGTGAAACTGGGGTGGGGAAGAGGCGGAAGGGAAGGGATCTCTCTCCTTTATGCTGACAAAAGATAGTTTTCAGCAATCGTGCTGAATCAGTGTGAGCTCAAACTGAAGGTCAGGCTGTAAACAAGCTATCACAGTGATGATGTACCAGTTGATCTGCGAGCCCATTCAAAGAAGGCAAAATGAGAATATTTAGTGCAAAATGATATAACCAGTTATATATAGTTGTTTGCAAACCATTTGGAGAATATGAAATGTGAGAAACCCTCTTCTGTGTTGTTTTGGTTTTCTTCAGAGGGAGTAATTATTTCCTCAGTTAGTAAAATCCAGCCAAAACCTAACTTCTCCATCTTTGTTAGGGGGTGAACAAAATCCTATGGATGCTTTCAAAAGCTTGGTTTAACAGAGTTTTCTGAGATTGAATGATGGTAATGTGTTTAGGGACTGGTAATTGGAGATAATTCCAATGAATTAGACTTTGCAGATGTTAATGATATGCTAGAAGTTGTCAGCTTATGAAGATCTATGCTGTGCTCTCTTTTTTGTCTTGATCTACTGAATAGCTTCTGTGATTGTCTAATACATATTCTGGCAGTATTTGGGTTTCTTAAGGATCTACAGCCTGAAGAAGCCAGCCTGCGAATTTTCAGAGCAGTGAATATAATTAGTTGAAATGCCAGTATATGAAAATAAAGTATTGTGCTTTTCACCATAGGTACAGGAATATCTGCAAGGAATGTTACTTTGCAATAACTTTGCATATATAGGTTAAGTAATTGGCCCTGGCTTGACTTTTTTATGGATGAATATTCATGCAAAACACTAGTCTCAACTTACTATAGAAAGTATTGCTCATTCTTGAGAGTAATTTGCAAATGGTTGCACTGGTACACTTCACTTCCCACACTGTGCAATCAGGACAGCCTTGGTGAAAGAACTTGCAAAAAAAATGCTGGTGGCAACAATGTACTGATAGGATTATTCTTGCACCACCAACCTCACTGGGTTAGACATTGTCCGTCCTTCTGCAGGAAGGTAAGATTGTTCCAGTTCATGCACTTGGTAACTTATTAAGATGTTCTCTGATAGCCTTAATTTTGTTTTCCTCTGTTGCCCTACCTCATTGAGACAGAGGGAATGAATCAATTTTATTCTGATGGGAAATGACTCTCATGTTCAACATGGTTTAAAAACTTGAGGATCTTTCAGTAGGACATGTCTAAGCTAGGCCATACTTAGCTTGTGCCAGACTGGTTTGCCTGTGCGACCGTACTAGCACATTTTCTTAGTGAAAGTTATTTGCAGCAGTGTCAGAGCATTACAGCATATTTGCACACTGTCCTGGGTGATCTCCATCCCCATGAGTTTTTGAGTTCTTTATGCTTAGATGGCGACTAGGTTGTTATTTTGGTTTTGAAAGTACTTAGCTCTTAGTGCTTGCTATCTTGCCCTTAACCTGTATCTAATTTTAGGAGTAGAACTTGCTACTTGGAGACCCAGCTGTCTGTGTCTTTGTAGTGTGGAATTGCTTCTTAGTGCCTGTTTTACTGGCATCAGTGGTCCCAGCTGCTACGTTTTCTGCTAGATGGGAAGGCTTCTCTATTGCTATTTATCTTCATACCACCTTAGCTGTTTACTTGTTTAATGTATCTGTATGTTTTAACATCAGGGTAATGGGAGCATATATGAAGTTTTTTATGTAGTAGTAAAACAAAAAATAAGCTTAATCAGATAATGCTACCTCCCTAGTTTAAGAAAATGAAGTATTTCCTACTAAAAGCAGCAGGAGCAGTGATTTAACAATGTAATCTGATCCAATATTAGTAACAGCCTGTGCCTTTAGGGACTAGTGTAATATCCAATAATACACTGAATAAAGTCTCTCACATTAAATTCTGGATCCCTTTTAAAAAGATGGCTTCCCAGAATTGTTTCAGTAATTTCATAGAGAGCTGTGTTTTCCTACGTCTTTTTCCCAGTAATATAATCAGGCTCGGGAAAATTACATTGGCTGCCAAAATATAAAGAATGAGGAAATAGTGCCGTCTTACAAAGATGTCTTCCATGATGTCATGAGGACCTTCACCTCTCCATCTTATGACATAAGCTTTCTATTCCTCCCCCAATGTCTGGGCAAGAAAAAGACCATCAAGGGTGTCTGTTATGCACAGATTGCCATCTGTGACTGCATCACCGCATCTTCCAGAGTGAGCCAAAAATCTTACTCGTAGTCATTTTCTGAGTAAGCTGGAATGGGGCGGAAAGTGGGTCACAAGAAAGCAAGGGGGCTTCTAGTCAAGGCCAAGCTTTATGGAAGGAAGTAGGCAGGAAACCCTATGGAAGATTTAATATTGGCAGGACTGGAGTCAGAAGCCTGTTTATGTCAGGTTTTAACAATTTCTGGAATTTTGTGTACATACCAAGGAAAGGGTGCAACAGGTCTTCATTAACCCTTTCAAAATGACAAGGCACACACCCTTGCTATTATATTTTGCAGGGGAAGTTGTTTGGATATTTTTATGGATTTCTTGGTGGAGTTGAGGATGTCAGATGGCCAGCTGTAATAGTAGGAGAGGTGCCAGAATAATTTGCTTCTCTTAGATGAATATATTTTTCAAAAGTTATGCCCTGGCTTAAACAACAGCAAGGCAGAGGTTGTAAAAGACATAACTGGATTACAGTGTGTGAAGAGTTCTGAGGGCAGGCAAAAGTTTGCAATGCAAGAAGTGGAAAAAATGCTGCTTCTTCCATGTGAGATAGATTGCTCCATATTGTCTTTGTTCACCATGTCCTGCAGAATTATTTCCCCTCTCCCAAGACCTTGCTTCGGTGGCCTCAATGGTGTGGTAGCTTCAAAAGTAGGTCATGATGCAAAAGCACTGTTCTGGTTCCAGTGGCTTTTTTGTCTGGTGGTTTTTTTTGTTTGTTTTAAATCAATCTCAGGTTTCAAGATGAACCTGTTAAAAATCTCATCTAAGCCTTCGTTCAGTGCCAGTCGTAGGGTTGCTTAGGCACGGTATCCTTGTAGAACAAGCTGGTGTATGCTGTTGTGTTTCAATGCCTTTGATTACCTGAATGATGGATTAAATGTTAGGACATGTCAAATGTGGTTCTTTATTGCACCCAGTTAGCCTTAACCTTTTTCCTTTGGCAGACTGCAGTGATTCAAAACAGGTTAGTCCAGTTTAATGTAAGACTATTTTAAAATTAGAGGTTGACGTTCCTCTCAGGATCTGGAGTAACGTTGCTCACATATGGGACTGTTGTTAAGTAATACGTGGTATAATTGCTTTTTTTCCAAATTATTCCTGAACAAGTATAGACTTCCACTTCTGATAGGGGGTAATACAGTTCTGTTTTTAGAAAGCAGTAGCTAAAAATCTTTCTGCATTTGCATTGAACTATGCAAGAAGTCTTAATGGGAATTTAAACAACTGCCTGCCCATAATTGCTGCCTTTTTGAACCAAAGGCCTCATGACTGACTGATATATGACGCTGTTTCTAGAAAGTCACGGATTTTTTGAGTCTAAACTTTTGTGAAGGAACAACGTAATCAGACCACGGAAGGACACGGCCCCTTTGAACTTCCAGTAAAGTATAAAGTAGTTGCACGCGTTTGTCCACCTGGGCCAAAAACTCCAGGTATGTTTTCTAGATTATTTTATTTCTACTGCCGTGGCTGAACACTTCAATATCTTGACATGGGCCAAAGAAACTTCCCCTGTGGCCAGTTCTGTTACTATAAACAGCTGCTAATAACTAGCAACAGAACTGCAAAACAACCAGGGAGAAAATAGCTGCCTGTTGGCTAAGCAAGTGGTATTCTGCCTTGCATCTGGCAAGTACTAGGTGGCAGAATACATGATAGATCTCACAGCGTGACTGAAGATCTTTCTGAAAAGGAGGTGTCTTGAACTGGGCAGGTGAGTCTGTTTTTTGACCTTGTAGCCGCAAGTTGCAGAAGTTGGTGACAACTTTTCTCTGAGCTGCAATTTTATGCTGGCTTTGGGTATGGCTACCCGAAATAATAGTTCTAGGTGGTCCTGTTCCTCCTTTTTCCCATTATGTTGGTATGGATCCATGCAGTCATGCATTCAGATAAAACCAACCTGACTTTATAAAAAGGATTTTTGGGGTGGTTTTTATGGTTTTGTCAGCTTTGTTTTCAACCTAGATGAGTTACACTGCCTGGTTCACTACTTAGGTGCCTACGTGGCTGTGCAGGAAGGGGTGGGAGTAAGGAACCTGGGGCAAAGAAAAGGAAGAACCGACTGCTGATTTTAGAGGAAGTACTTGTTTATGCCAGTTTAAAGTGATTGAGAAACCTACAGTGTAAGCAATATAATAAGCTGGTAACATGTTTTATGTGATATTCCTATGCAAGTAGCTGAATGTAAAACAAAACTAGCCTCGCTAGCGAAACAGGCTGGCCTAGCAAAAGTATAGTTTGCTGTTACAGTTTGAAGCTGTGATCAGTTTTCTACTGCAAGGAGCATCTATCTGGTTTCAGCTGCTACTACCTCTGTAGTGGAAGCTACTCTCCCTGTGGCAGATCTGTAGAACAAAATTAATCGTGGGGGAGTCATCTATACAAAATCAGTTGGATGGGCAGCTTACAGAATAATTTTTAAGGTATTTTGAGAATCAACAAACTTTTGTGAGGTGGTGTAGCTGTGCTTGCAAGGGGATGAAGGACAGCCTTGCCTTTAAGAGCTGCTCTTTCATAGCAGCATGCTATTGCTGTATTGGTGTGGTGGAGCACCAGAGGATTTGAACTCAAAACATTAGTAATTATCCTTGGACAAATGCCATTTTACTCTTGAAAAGGCACAAGTCCAAACGATGTATCACTCTGCAAGCCTGTCAGATGCTGAAGCAGAACCCGGTGTCCATTTTGCATTTAATTGTAGAAGGAATAATAAGTGATGTTTGTCTGCAACATGGGGGTAGAAGTGTTCAGCCAAATACTAGTCTGAGGAAAAGCCAGATAAATTCAGAATGCCTTTCTTTCCAATGTGAATATTAAAGCTATATAACTCTAGATAACTTTTCCAACAGATACCCAGATTACTTGAAAACCTTAGCATAAACCAATTTGGCAGAAAGAAAAGTTAAGTATTTCACAAATAAATTGAATGACTGGACAATTATAGGCTTGCCAGCCTAAGATGATTCACGTGTGAAATAGTAAGGTTACTAGTATGTACGTCTGTGGAATGTACTCTTTGAAGAACTGGAGGAGGGTAAGGTCTAAGACTGACAAGAAAAAAGTCTTGTCCTCTGAGACTTGCAGCTTCTGGACTCTTACAATTCTTTTTTTCCAGTCAAACATTTGAATAGTTCATGAAATAGAAGCACACCTACCTTCTTTTCTTTGTTTATGGTTTTCTCAATGTGTCATGCAGAATGTCACATTAGGATGTTAGTGATGCAGTGACAACAGTGACCAGAATCATGAAAGCCCAGTTAAATTCAGTGACAATTGGTTCTTAGCTATTTTCCCTTATGAAGTTTTTGGTAAATAATGAGAAGACCTTTGTACACAGTGATGGCTCAAGGTGTCTCTTTGTCTTCCTTTCAGCATCAAAAATGTAGAATTCCTTTAAACTGTGGAATCTTTGAGCTAGAGTATTTCCTACATTGCTAGAAAACAACTCCTGTGAAGCAAAACTGAATGCAGCTCTTCACTGTGATTTGAGGAGACTCTTATCAAGGCTGTGTACTTGCATGTAAAAGAAAGTCATGGTAATGGAAGAGGCAGATTTTGAAGACAAGAGATAGCTAGATAAGTGATTGGAAGTTAATGCAATAAACTTTTAAAGACCAGGGTAAGAGAAGGGGTGGTGTTTGCCTCTGCTCAATCCCCCACCTTGTTCCCTTAGATATTCAAGAGTGTTTGGACAGAACTGTTTCCATATTTTTCAGTTTGTGCATTTCAGTTTTTCTTAGGTGTGCTTATTTTTCCCTTCAGGACTTAGGATTTTGTAACTAGCGCACACCTACCCTGTTGAAATAAATTGTTTCTTATACCAATAAATGCCTTAAGGATTGCCTAATAGCTTCAGAGGAAGAAAGCCCTCCTAAAGAACTGAAATTTTCTCATGGTATCCAGTTGAGGCCATTTAACTGTATCTACTTGCCAGGCTTTATTACTGCTTAATAAAGTACGTGTGTGATTAATTAAGCTTTGGAGTATGCAACAAGTTTCAGGTAAAGTCATATGATTGGGCACTAGTTCAGAAAATAGAGTTGTTTGTTGAACAGTACATTCCTTTTCCCTTGTAAGCAAGAGATATCTGGAAACATGCATTAAAAATAGTTCAGTCTTAAATGATTTGAGCAGGATCACTGTTAGCCCCATTTATTTTGGGATTGATGGGTGTACTACCAGCCTTCTGACCTCCAGATGATATCACGAATGCAAAAACATCACTTGTCAACCTCTAAGTCCTGAACTTAGGAAACATGCTGAGAAGTGTGGTAGAAGTTATTTGCCCAAGGCATTGTGTTGCATAATTGTCTAGCGTGAGCTTTTTGTGCACCTCTAGCCTCTTAGCGCTTGCTAGGGAAAAGAAAACCACTGAATTTTGTGGGCCGCAAATATGACCTATGTAACTCTTCCTGTTCTTTGGAAAACCCTGACGAAAGGCAGTAATTTTCCTCTGGTTCTTCGATGATTCACGTGCTTTGTCTGTGAACACTATCTATCTGAGGCATAGGATTATTGTGATACAGCCTTGTCAAGCCTGTAACATGTTTTGTGCTTCACATAGTCAAGTTATGACTTACGCCTAGATGGAAGATAGATAGTAAATTGCTTGTAATCTTATCTGTTATACTTTTGAGCAGCTTTTATAAAACTTTGCTTACAGATTAGTTTTCAGAATATATTACTTGCCTGTTTTGTTGAAATATTAACCTCTACTTTATAGGTTTTGTTATTGTGGCAATGCGGCCAAAGGTCAAACTAAAGCATGCAATTAGGTTGAAGAAGAGCTAGTGTAATGAGTCCCCTCCTCCCATATACACTTTGCAAGATCAGGAATATTTCTGTATCTAAACTTCTCTTCATACCCAACCTCTGTACAATGCCCAACACGAACCCTTTCCCATGGCTGAAATTCTTCATTTTACTTCCTTATTCTTTTAGTCACGAAAATGCCTTTTAAAACTTTATGGGAAGCATGGAGAAAGTGCGTGGCAGAATGGGAGATGTGGTCTAAGCTTCCTGAGATAAATGCTGTCTTGTGCCACTTTAGGTTTTTAAATTATTTTGTTTAGCTTCTCCGTGGCTGGATGGTCAGAAAGGTATGGATGAAAGGAAAGCTTTCTTTTGGAAACCTTTTACCACCATGCCCCTCAACATCTGTTTGAGGAAGGGATGCCAGCTCTCTTAGTACATAGTCTGATTGAATAACAGGTAAAATGTAAGCCTAATTCATCACTTCTTTAAAAAAAAATACAATAATGCTGGTGTGTTTCTTAGGTGGACTCCTCCCACCATAAAGCCTTTGAACCACATGAGTAAAGGGAATGTATTGGAAATTACTATGGATATTCAAATACTACAATTAAAAATATTGTCAGTTAAGGTTTGGTTTTACTAGCCAACAAACATGAAAAACAAATTGTGCAGATGCATGGGAGCATGCCGCCTTTGGTATTTTAATCCAGCTCCTCTTTAGATGCCATTTACTCTGGAGTTTGCTGCATAAAGGCTTCTGTACTCTTCCAGCAGGTAAACGAATTTGTCTCAATTTTCAATAAGGAAGAATGCCACTGTTCAGACTTGCCAAATTCAAAATGAAGTTGGAAAAAGCAGCAGCAGAATCTGGATTGGTCTAAAATAAGTATGAAGACAACCTAGCAGGACTTATGAAATAACTGGATGACCTTTGAGAGGCTCGTTATTCTCTGGCTCTTGTATTAAACACGCACTTGGAGTCAGATGAAAGTGCTGCAGGAAGACTAGCGTTATGCTTACCACAAAATTGGCATAATGGAACAGTAATTCTCTGTTCCTTTAGATAAAACCTGTCCATTGTGCCTCTTGCTATTGCATTTGAAAACTGTAACTGCTTTTTCTGGCATGTTTAAAATACACTGTTCTTATCTATGTCAACTATAGCTTCAAAGTCTACCTCCATCTATCAGCCATTATTCCTGTCTCTTGATTATCTGATCACTCCCCATCATCTTCCATTTCAAGAATAACTTTTTCAGTTATCCCCTACGAGTCTCACTCAAATGGGATAAATCTCAGATATCCTCTATTGTCCTGCCTCTTTATCCTTTCCAGTGACAAATGCTCCCAGCCTGGTGTCAACCTGCTTGTGTATGCAGGCTGCCCAATGCATCGTACAGCATTCTGGTGTGATGTAATGCCTTCCTCTCTGTGCCTCATTCTACTATCCTGTAACTGCGTATTAAATGAGGTATTTAGGGAAATGGAGTTAAATCCTTCATAGACAGTGACAGGAGGGGAAATTAAGCATGAGAAAACGCTAGAGGCTTCAAAGCCATCTTACACAGGAGTTATCTGTGACCCTTAGTCTGTGATACAACACACATGTTCTGAATGATTTCTGAATAATAACTGATATGTAAACTTTTGAATTCTACTGAATGCAGTTTTGCCTGAGTCTGCTAGCAATTAAACATTTTATTACTGGTCTGTAATTAAAATAATTGCTTCTACTCTGAAACCTGTATTTTGTAGGTTTTACTCAGAACTTGTGTTACGAAAAGTGAATGTGTGGGTTTTTTAATACATACAGTACTTACCTTCATATTTATGATAAGCTAATAGTCCTTGAAGGATTGAGTTGAAACCTCAAGTGCTAAAGCAAGGGAAAAGAATCATGTCCTTTCCCCTCCTCATGCGAGTTCAACACTGTACTAGCTACTGGAAGGAGGCAAATGGACTCCGATGCATGCAGGAGCTGACTAGTGGACAGAAAAAGCTTTATGGAAACAAGGTGCTTATGAAGACCTTGAATAAATACCTGTTTGTGCCATAATTCAGTAATCCTAGGCAGTGCCGTCTCAACTGCTCGTGTTAATTCTGAGTGGGTAGAGAAATGCTTTCTCGAGTCCTTTTTGTTCTGAGCTATTTAATGCTTATAGATTAAAACTTGGAACTTAAAACTCTGCTTATAGCACTTGTGTTCAGTAAGTTATTTTAACTTCTCTCATGTGATTTAAAGGCTGACTAGCTCAAAAGCAAATCGTAGTATTAAGTTGTCATTGAAGTGACCAAATCTGAGAACTCCAGGAAGCTTGGGCAGCCTGGGAGGAGAAAATGCCCAGACCAAAAAAAAAAAAAGCTTTTGAATAGAAGACCAAAATACATGCAATAAACCTGGTGAGAGTACAGCTTGAAGGGGGATGTCAGCAAGAGGGAGTACTCAAGATGCTGTTCCCGTGATGCACTTTTAGTAGAACAGGGTGTTGGGTTGCATGTCATCTTTTTCTTCAGGCTCATTTTTAGGTTCACTGCTTAATGATCTGGTTTATTCGCTAGCCCACACAGAGTTTTTGTTGCCACAACTGAAGGGGCAGTGAACTGCAGTGTGGGGACTTCTTAGGCCAGTTTTGCTGCCCCGGGGGGGGTTTGTCCTGGGATACAAGTTCAGTCACACTGTGTGCATAGATGTGAATATGCATCCTTCTAGTACAAACATTATGTAATCTCACTTTATAAAAAGTGATTCTTTTTTTTCTCTCCTAAGTGGTTGAACACCTTTTTGATTGACATGGTACAGTATGTATGTCTGCTTAGACTTTGTGGCTCAAAGGATGGGGAAATACAGGAGAAGCTAGTCTTACCTGGTTGGAATATATTTTAATAACTTTAATGTATGGTGGAAGATACTGTACCATTCTACTTTTATGGACTCCAGAAGCCTCACAGGATGTGGGAGTAAGATGCTCTGGTCTTGTGTGCAGAACGTGAAGATGGATGTATATGCTGTATATATAGCTTCATTAGAAGTTTAAATATTTAAATATTATTCCTCAAAGTTATATTCCTAATGGCTTATTTTTGCTCATGTTTGCTCAAGGAATATCTTTCTTATAAGATTGTGTGATGGTTACTGCAAAGTAACTGGTAACTTCCAAAAGTCTAAACGGAGATGTTTGTAACCAGTGAGTAAATGGTAATTGATGAATCATCTTCCTGGCATAGTACTGGAATATCCTACACTGTTTCTGAAATACAACCTGCATTAAATTTCCCAGAATTTATTAGCCTTGTGCTCAGTGTTCTGAGGATCCTGGACAAATACACTGATACATTCTTCTGTGGCTTCACGTGGGACCACAAATTGGAGGAACTTATGAGTACAGTTAAGAATCATTTAAATATGAGGAGTAACTGCAATTCAATGGAAAGTCCAGGGGTAGGAGGGAATGTGGAATAAAAGACCCTACACTAGGCAAGGACAATGGAAAGCATTAAGCAGGAAATAGGGTATATGGTTGGGGCGGGCAGGGGGGGAGGCACAATATCCTGAAAAATGCTATTGAAATTTTTAAATGCTTGCTTTTTGTTGCAGATTAATCAGCCACTCGATGGGGATTAACAGTGGAGCACCTCTTTGTGTCGCCTTTCCACCTCTCTGTAGCAAGAATAACAACTTCAGCACTTCTTCAATAATAATTATGAAACTGGTATTAACTGAATGGCAATTATGGATTTTTAACTCTAACTTACAGTAAACCAGCAAGCCATATGTTGAAATTCTTACCAAATAGCTTTTCGTTCTTAATGTCTCATATCTATACAAGAAATTGCAAGATACCTGTTTGTACAAAAGGAATATAAGCATTACTTGCCTGAGGAACAGAAGCTGAAAGAGAAGATACCCTAACTTGTTCGTGGAGTTATGGTAGTATTATTTATATAGATATAACAAATATATATATATATTTTTATGGTAATGAAAATGGCTCCCCAGAATGCTGACTCGGAATCTATGCAAGTTCAAGATCTACCTGTGGCACAGCTTCAGAAACCAGAAAACAAGGAGAATGAAAGTAGGGAGGAGACCATTAGTGAAGGATCCATAGACCGGATACCAATACGCCTGTGGGTCATGCATGGTGCAGTAATGTTTGGCAGGGAATTTTGTTATGCCATGGAGACAGCTTTGGTAACACCTGTATTGTTACAAATCGGTAAGTAATTCTTATTTCTGTTAATAAAAACTTTATATATCTTTTTGCACTGAATGGAGTCAGAAGAAGAGGGAAATGGGGTCTGCCAACTGAAAAAACACAAGGTAAAAATGATTTTGGGGGTTTTGTTACTGACTGTGCCACAGATCCACTTGTGTGACCATGTTTGTGGAGAATTTCTATATGCATTCATCTTCTGACTAATATTGCTTCCCTCTGTAAAAAAAAAAAAATTTAACCTGATTTAAGTTTTGAGTTCCCATATAAATCTAGCAACCTCAAAAGCTTCTAAAATTCTTTATTAAAGGTAAGTGCTCTAGAAACTAGAAACAACATTAGACTATAAAGGATTGCAATGAGGCTGTCTTCATTTATGGAGAAATGCTTCAGGTTACAGTACTCTATTCTAAAGTTATATAAATTGGCTTTTCCAACTACTAGTGAAATACTGGATTTCTTTCAAACCACTAGTGAGTTGTGTTTTATGCAATTAATCTGTCTATAACACATGAATAAATATTGAATAAACCATGATACCAATAGTTTTAATAATGGGGGGGTAATGGGGATTTGAAGAGTAGTAGACAGTATTAAATTTTGTGGTGAGTACTGTAACTAGGTTTCCAATAAACTGCTTACAGTATTAGCAGTATCTGGTATTACTTTTATCAAATCCAGAAAATCATGTGCTTTATCAGATAGCAGAAAATATTACATGAAACCAAATGGAAGTGCTGACTGACCATGCTTCCATGAGTGAATGAATCAATGATGTGTGTGCAATGTACAAATTTTTGTGCAGTCTTCCTGCAGTTGAAAATGTGTTTTCATATGAAATTACTAGTCAGTTTATTTTGAATCAACAAGAGGGGTCAATCGGTGCACTTAATGCCATGAGAGATGCTGATGGGTTATTCAATTTTTCCTGAAAATTTTCAATTTCAAAGCTCATCAAATGTCCTTTTTGGATCTATTGGTGATATAGTTAAAATAGATAAGTGTTCCCCAACAGGAGCTTTCTGATCAACCTGACTTGCTGAATAAAACACATGCAACTACAAGTAGGAATGTTTAAGGTGTCCATAACTTGTTTTGGGGCTTTGCCTTTTGGGTAACTAGAGATTTAGAGACTTTAACTTGTACTAGCAGCATCGGTTCAATTACTGTCTACCATGAATGCAGAATATTTGCATCCTGCTTTGCCTGGAGAAGACTCCCAGTTTTGTAAGTGACTTGGATTTTTTTTGTTCACTTTCTTGTTTGTGCTGGCACTTGGATGTTTAAAATGGTTGGCTAAGCTGACTTTACCTTACCATAGAGTAAGGTCAGACAGTATAAATAAACCATCTTTTTAATTACTGACCAGTCTATTAGCTCACATTTCTTCGGTGAGCTCTTCTAGCAGATCTGTTTCCTCCAGATAATTGAGAAATATCTCTTCCCTTCCTTCCCTAACCCCAGTGATCAAAATAACATTGGGATTTGGGGGAAGGGAAGAAAAGAGCTCTCACTTCTAGAAAAGCTGGCAAATTGACAAAGCGATGTAAAAGACTGGGGGGATGCAATGATGACATTCCATGCTGTATAGTAGCTGGTTACAAATGTTAGTGCTTTAGGAACTAATTGGCTCATGTTCCCTCAGCAGGGGAATAAACAATGTTGGATTCACTGAAGGGTTAAGTTAGTCACGGGTGACTTATCTAGCCTGTTTGGTAATTACCGCTTACATGGTTCTGTTTACCTTTATCAACCTCAACATCTGTCTGCCTCAACATGAGCTATATTTATTCCTCACTGGAGGGGGCTGTATATAGCTGTCAAACTGCTGTATTATTCCCTTTGCTTCTTGTTTTGGTAAAAGCAACATTCAGTTGTTTTCTGTGAGATTAAATTGGCTGGAGAAACTATTTTTGAGAAGTGGCACCTGGGGAAGTGTGATGACTCAACCAACTAACTTTGGTTATAAGAAACTGATGAACAAGAAGCCTTTTGGACATGCAAAAAAGAATTTTTCTGTACAGATATATGAGTATTAATAATTAAACTTTATGGTGTGTACTTGTGTTCTAGATCTCAGAACGCTTTGGTCGCTATAATCTGAGATTCTTATCTGATACCACCATTAAAACCTTAGGCACATTAGTATGACGTTATATACTTTCTGCTTGCAGGTATTTGACTTTCCTAGCTGTTCGTGTACCCTGGATCAGAGGCGTAGTTACAATTTGGCAGATGAACGACCTGTCTTATTTGTTCTATAAGCCTTGAGATTTCAGGAGCTGAAGGAGGTAGTCCTTTGGATTGTCCCTTTCCAATTCAACAGTGCTTGAATTCTGTGTTTAAATTTCCTGAAGTTTTGAATTCTTAACAAAAAAAACTAAAGGCAGCAGCGAGAACTGCTTGGATCAATGGATACTGTGAATTGGAAAGGTCTGGAAGTGCCTGAGTTGCTGTAGCCCCACCAAAATAAGTTCTGATTTGTGACTTTAATCTTTTGTCTTTATTACTCTGCCTAGATTGATGTTACATTGCCTTGTCAGAAATGCAACTACAAATCTATAACAGCCTTGTAGTCATAACTGGGCTTTAGTAGCTTAGCAACAAGAACAAGCTAAATATGTTACATGTTTTATTCTAACTTGCTCTTTGATTTCTTGCTATCTGCAGCTTAAGAATTCAAAATGAAGCAGCTAACTTGTTTAGAAGAATTCAGAGGATATAAAACATGCCAAATATGAGAAGTGGCAGGCTGGCTCCAGATAAAATTACATTAGTTGGCACTTTCACAAGTTTTGATCTCTAGAAATCTTCATTAACCTTTTTTAGAGACCTGTTCAATCAGCAATTCCTCTCAGCCAGCATTAAAACTTTACTAGAAAATAAACTGTCAGCACTTTCAGCACTGTAAGTTTACTTGTTCATCAGTCCAAGGTTTTTGAGAAACTGAGTGATTGCATATTATTCTTGAGTACGTTCTGTGCGTTAACATTATTGTTTGCTTCCCCTGTCACATTATATAAACTGCATAGGAGCAGGATGAGGCCTTTGTCTTCTGAAACATCTGGTACTTCATGCTGCTTATCTGTGAGAGGGAATTAAAATCCCTGCTATTGTTTATAAATGACAGTGTATTTTCTTCCATCATGAAACTTGGCTTCTGAGGATTAAACCTCTCAAACTACTTCCAGTTCATGGAAAATTTGGATATGTTTTAAATTATTTTGCAAGGGATTTTGAATAAGTGAGGAGAAACTGATGACTGGTATGGTGTAAACTTGGAGAAACTGTTAGCTTTTTGAAGCAACTTGTGCAATGAAATCACAATACATGACTTCTGTTAACAACACTTTAAACCATTAATACATAACATAATTTAGTAGTTTCAGATTATTTCAGTTGTAATTCAAGCACAATTTGTGTTATAACACAACCAGTAAATCCATTGTAGTTCTGAAAAGTGTCTGTTTCATTAGGACTATGGAAGAAAAAAAATATATATTCTGTGACTTGGAGTAGCTGCTGCTTTCAGCATGGAAAAACTTGCTGTCTAACTAGTGAGTAGTGGTAGCTGTAAACAAGAAGTTTCACGTTCACGTTTAATATGAGAAAAGCTTTACCAAGCCTTTACTGTTGCTTTAAAAGATCTTTCCAATGCTATTGAGTGTTTTATGAATAGTTAATAGGCACAGAAGTGACTGTCAGCATCAGAACTGTTCCTTATTCCCCCGCATAAATTAAATATATTACACTAATGCTTTTAAAAAGAAACTATGTACATTTACATAAGGAAAAACATGAACAGTTTACATGTGCTGCTTACCTTTAATGTCACTGCAATTTAGGGATGTTTCTCTGGTATGGTACAGGAAGAGCTTTGATTTTTAGACATTTCATATCTGAGTGCCTCTCTGTGCTGGCATCGCTTTGTTTTGCAGTGAGAGATAATGGGCTCCTGTAGTAAACATTAATTAGTCTGGCATTAAAAATTGAAGTTGGTCATTTTAAGCTTAACCTTGAGCATGGTGTTCTTTTTTAGGCAATAACACTAAGGGATAGCTTTTCTGGAAACTGCATATTTCAGTGCTAATTAATAGATTTTAATACAGAAAGGCTGAGCTAAGCAGAGCAGAATACCGTAGGTTATTTTTGTTTGGAAGATAAATTATTTCTCATACGCTTTTGAATCAGTAAAATACTGTAGTCACTCATGTCTCATATGAGACACATTTCCTATGTGTCTCATACGTGTAGAAAAGCTGTTTGGGGGTTTAGGCTGTCACTTCTCAGTTAAAGAATTTAGACATAATATCTCAGAAAAAAAATTAACATTCAAAATTTTTCCAGTGTAAAGCTTAGCAGACCATGCTTAAAGGGTCTTGAAATCTAGTTCACGTGAAATTGCCAGTATGGAAAAAGTGTGTTAAGCAATAATTCAAACTGCTGATTCTGTGAAATCTCAAAGTGGTAGCTGAGAAGTCATTATGCTGAAGAGATTTAATATTACGGAGTGAACTTTTAGTACGAAGTAGTGATTCTCCCCCCTGAAATTTAGTGTTGATACCTGTCTGAGAAGAGTATGTGTAGATAGAGGAGATTATGGAGATGTATTTAGAAACCAAGCATGAAATGTTACAGAGAAGTTAGGTTTTAGGTATGTTTCTTCAAAGGAATTAGGGTATCAGTTGCTGACTTGATTCAATATGGAAGGGGATAGTCTTCCTCAGGCTAAGCCTGAGATCAAAGGAAATGTAAAAACCTTAAAGATGTGGTGGGGGAGAAGGGAACAAAGGGATTGGATGAGCTTTTAGAGGCTGCCTATAATTCAAGTGAAAAAAGGCTGACTGGCTGGAAAAACTCTGGCAAATGGAGGAAGCTCTTTAACACAAAGCAGCTCTGAGTCTTTTTCAGCTCAGCTCTAGTTGAGTTTATTCCTCATCTCTGCCAGAGGTTACATTTATGTTAATGTTATATGTATTTATAGCTGTCTTTGTAGAAAGCTGTGTCTTACTAGTTGAGCTGTGCCTTACCTTATCTTGTTTTACCAGGAAGAAACTGTTTGGGTTGCTGTAACCTGCTCTTTGACTCTCAAAGTTAAATTCTTGTACGGTCCAGCTGCATCTGGGCTCCCAGGCATAGCTGCATTTGATGCTGATTGCATGATCTGAATTTCTCCCTGGAAGAATTAATGGTTTGAAGAGCTGACCTGTCCCAAGAGGGGATTGTAAGACAGCTGACCTAAGGACAAGAATTGAATTTACAATGGATCCAGAAAACCTGTAATAATAAACACTTACATATATTCAGCTTCGTTAGCTTTGAAGTTAGTCTTTAAGATCACGTAAAGTTTGTATTGAGATCTCAAGTGATAGAATGTATAAAACTGCAAATATTGTGCCTAAGGCACAGGTTAATTGCCCTATAAAACTTCCCAACCTATCATTTTTAACTCTCTAATTTAATGCCCACTAAGGAGTTGTCAGACTAATTTTACTGTACTTTTTAAGCAACAAGCAAGTCAGTAAGGCTTTCATATCATGTATCGCTGTTCTGTTACATAAAATACCTTTTGACCTCAAATAAATAGCAGCAGAGTTTTTGAACACATGTAGTCCTTAATGGAGGTTTTCTTTAAGGATACATTTAAGCCACCTTCAAAAGAAAGGTGCTATGCAACTATTAAGATTTTTAATCCTGAGGGCAGTAGGAGCACATGCTTTATTATCATATCAAGGCAAATGCCATGTGGTCTGGCAGTTGCGCAGTAACTATTACTTACAGAGCTTTTTTTATATCAATGTTCTGTTTTTCTTTAACACTGAATCTGGCCTTCAGAGGCACAACTGATAACATGTGGCAGATTTTCAGCTGGGGTAACGTGAGGATTCGTGCTGGCTTTAGGATTGTGCAGACTGGCTTTGGATGAAAAGCCTTAACAGGAGAGGGAGGCGAAGGAATTCAGAGGCTTCTCCCATAGCATGAAACATGTTTCCTATTACTTAGCAGTAGGTAACTTTTTGTTCCCTTTTTTTGGCTGAATAAGGTCTGTTGAAGAAGCTGCTTCTAAAATAAGTTTTGTACTTGCTCTGGTGCTGTTTTCTCCCATTCCAAATCTTTAATAAAAAGTCCTTGATCTTTTAATTGTGTACTATGGGAATGTTAATACTTTTTTTTTCCCTAGCGCAGAGTGTTCGCAGTAAAAAATGCATGTGAAAACACTTCTTTGAATCCTCAGAAGTTTTCCTTTTGAGAGCTTGTGTGATCTGACCTCAGTGTGAGTGACTGTATATGACACACAAGAAACGCTAACAGGTCTGAGAACAGTGGACCGATGCTGCAAGGCAAAGCAAACTGTATAAAAATGCAGGCTGACAGCTCTTAAAAGGATGGAGGTTTAAAAGCAATTTAATTTTGTTGTCATCTCTGTTCTTCAAATCCTTTTTTTTCTGCAGTGATTAACATTTTAGTCTGTGATTTGTGGGAAGAGCTTGAGGCCTCCAAAAATAATCACTCCCTAAGAAGGAAATGGACATCTCTACCCTTCTGTAGATATTTCTTTCTATCAGTAAATCTTTCGTGTCCAGAATCCTGCCTCCTTTTTATCTTGAGTAGCCAAGGTTTAAAAGAGGCTAAACTTTTTGCAATGACTTAGGAGTATTTTGACATCTGTGTTCCCCTTCTTTCCCAAATCTCTTGATCTCTTCTGCCCCATGGAGATCTAGTAAAGCAGCAGAAATAAGGACCAGTTAACACTGCTACAGGCTGATAGTGCTGAACTGGTTATGGTGCTGTATTAAAATATAAGCAGCTTTGTTTTTAATTTGCATATCAGCTAATGGCTTTTAATTTTTCTTAGTCTGTTGTAAATGTGCTTTCTACTTTTTTACGCTGGGTCACTGAATTGTCTTGCAATTCTTCTTTCTCACACATTGGACCCACATTGTTGCTATAGTTGAGACAAGCTTATAGCCTTTCCTCTGCTTTCAAGGGCAGCTCTGGAGTAGAAAGGAGCACGTATAGGACTCAAGGAAGTGCAGGATCCCTGTATTTTTAGTGCTCCCTTACTAAGATTTACCTGGGGGGAAAGGATGAGAGAAGTAGGGGCAGACTTTGGCCTCTTGAAATTGTGCTAAAATTGAGTGGTTTTAAACATGCACCTTTACACAACCTCTTTCCTAGCCTAAACCCTTCCTCTTAATCTGCTTTCCACCCACATACGCTCTCAGTCAAATTTACAAAGCTCACATCTTTTCATACTTCTGTCTAAACACCCTCTAGAAGAGCAAGATGTCAGGTGAACCTGTGAATGCGTGTGCATGCATAGCAGCTGTCTGAGTTTCAGGTTTCTGCTCAAAATTTGAGTTTGACCCTCACCTCTGACTGAGAGGTAATTTTGCCATAGTGATAACAGATGAAACATGATAGTGCTTCCATGCTCTTACAATTATTACGAAGGACACTAGGACAATTTTCCAGTAGGCAATTGCCTGTTCCTTACTGTAAAAAGAAATCTTTCAGATCGTTGGATGGGATTCTGGTGGTAGGGACTTGCAGACGCAGAACTGAGATTCGGGTGCCCAGCTTTTAAAACTTGCAAGGCCCAGACTCAAATCAATGGTTCTATATTGAATGTGGATTGTGAAACAGGTTATGAAAAAGGAATGGCTGAGTACTCCTTAATGAACAGGAGTCTTATTTTTCAAGGAAATAAACTTAAGGCCACTTTTGAAATGAAAGGAATGTCAACAGGCTGTTGCCAAATCACATAATGCTTTAATAAAGCTTGCTTCAAGAGGATTGTCAAAGCTGCAGCCCTTTAAGCTCTGTTCTCCTCTGAGTCTCCTGTGTGCTTGTTGCAACAGTATTTCTGTTGTGATGCACCCTCTGGGACTCCATTTTAATCATCCTCTTTTAACCAAACAACGGTTGAGAAGGTTTCAGATATGCTTCCTGCAGGCTATTTTGTAAGAAATCATTGGAAAAGTTTTAGATGCTGATTCAGTTTGTTTAAATGGGCTTGTATTTTATCAGGGGAAAAACCAGGTCATAGATTTTATTTACATTGGTTTGGATAAATCCCCAATAGCTCATGTCACTCCATAAACATATTCCTCTCTCAGAAGTCTTGAGTAACACTACGTACAAAGCAGCACAGATGCAGATTTTTCCATAAATAGATAAACTCAGCAATATGCTGTATTAACATTTGGTGGTCTGCAGTTGGAGCCTCATGGTGGATTTTTTGCAGCGTAGTAGATACAAGAGCATGTAAACTGAATATGACCCGGTTTTCTACAGAAATTGCATTTAAAAGGGTTTCATCAGACAAGCAAGCATAACTTGCCCACAATCAGAATGACCTGAAAGCCTGAACTCTACAAGGAGGAGGAAGATGAGTAGGTAGTGAAGAGGAGGGAAGGACTTTTAGCTGCGGGGGCAGTGATGGGCAGGTAGTGGCTGGCAAGAACACTGAAGTATTTAGCAAGCACTGCTAGACCTGGTAGGTGGTTCGGCTTGGGCTTTGAAACTCAGAAGTGATTCAAGTCCTTTATTGTCACTCCTGATTTGTAGAAAAGCGTGTAATCCATGTTCCCACTGCTGGGGAGGACGTCTAGCAAACAAGGTTTCCCCCTTCCAGTCTCTGGAAACTCTTCCACTTTGTGTAAAATAGCATAAAAGTTCACGAAAGCAAGTCTTCTAAATAACTTTGCGGTCACTGTAGCATCTGTTTCAGCTGTCCCTATTTATATCGAATCCCTTTATAAAGTAGGTGCTTTATGAAGTCGTTTCAACCCTGATATGCTCCATGTGCATGTGACATTCTGAAAAATAAAGATTTTGATGCAAATACCTTCTTGGGATTGGGTCAACAGAAGGATTTGAATCTGAGTTTCCATTAGAGGGAATGGTGACTGCTGCGTTACCTACAGTGAAGGTAAATAGTATCTTACCAGGCTGTGAGGAGTGTTCTGTGTGAGGGTGGAGCTGATGGTTTGCACAGACACAGGTCTTCTTTAGAAACAGCTTCCACACAGCTGAAGAAGCCTTAACACTTCAGAAGATGACTAACTTTCCCCACAGAAGTGCTGATACAGAGACCAGCGACTAGACGAGATCAGTTCCTACAGTGGCCTGGTTCTGTCCTCGGTATCAGTTTTGTCTTTGGCAAGTGTCCCACCATGAGGCAATGCAACCTCTTTTGATATGCCGATAAATTTTGTATAGCTCCTATTCAGATCATCTTAACCTTGAATTTCTGTCCTCCTCTGGATCCAGATTTATGTCCTCTCTGGTTCAAGTGATAAACTGAGCTGGATCATTTTCTATGTGTTCTCATGTATAGACGGTTTAAAAACATGAATTTCCTCCTTTTATCAGTTGTGCTGCTCTGTAAACAATGGTCTTTCAATAATTCAGTCTCTCAGAATTGAGGCCTCCTAGAATAATTTGCAAATTCCAAAAATATCCTTCTGGCTTTAAATGAGCTCTTGATCGGGAGGTGTTTAAATTCATCTTACAAATCTGATATCTGGACGCTTCTGGAAATTAAAGTATTTCTTTGGAGAATGGAGATTGAGTTCACACACTTCAGAGTTCAGGTAGGTGGCAGGAAAGTTAATTTAAGTCACATATTCTAGAATTAGTATTAAACTTTGACGCTCTAGGAGAAATCTTCAGGGATTTAAACTCAACAAAATGCCTCGGGTATTCAGATAAATAATTGTTTACCAGGTAGATCAGTTGTAGGGGATACTGTTGCAGCATTCACTGTGTTTTCCTTGCCTGATTTGGAAAGTCAGGCATAGTGTCTTACCAAGCCAGACATTTCCTGGCAAGGAGGAATCATTGCAGGCATACCTGCTGTCTTACATGGACTACATCAGGTGACTTAAAAATGATTGTTTATCGTACTCTGATGCAAATTAGAAAATTTATGTAGCGATGGGATGCCGCTGCAGCCTCGGAAACATCTGATCTGGTGTTTTGTTCCAAGCTCCAACAGAAACGAAGAACAGACGCACTGTGCTCTGCTCCTTTCTCCCCTTGAGTCATTATTCCATAAAACTTTACAAAAACAGGTTTCTGGTTGCTAGACTTTGGTGTCAGTTTATCACCTCTGCAGTGGTTCTGCACTTTATCTGCTTTAGAAAAACTGCTAATTCAACGGGTTCCGGTTTTTTCCCTAAGGGAAATGTTCCTAATATTATTGTCTTTGCAACATAAATTGAACGATGCTTACTTTATACTGACTTTAAATAAGAGCAGGAGGAAACTTTGTCATCTGTCTGAAATGAAAATCCAGTTTAACATTTTTTTCTTTTATTCCTTTTCTTTTTTGGTTCAACAAATAGCAGTTATGCGAGGGTGATGGTTTACAAACCTGAACTGGTTAGCTTCTCAGAGGTCATTGCTAGCAGCCAGCAGTGTTGACACCCCTTCCCTAGTGATTTGCTGGGTCCCCCCCCAAATACAGACCCACTGTATAACAGCAGGGAAGCTGAAGAAGTGCATGGAGGGGGCTTTCAGGATATTTGGGGATGGAATAAGAAAATAAGATTATGTAATCAGTGAAAAAGCTGAGGGTGGCTTTTTCTCTGTAATTTAATTAAGGCGCAGTCTTAACAAGTGCTCCCTCCTTCTTTGAGGTAGTCAAAGTCATGGGTCGTAAATCTTGTGCCAGGGACTCCATCGGTTTGGATAGCAGTCGGCGTGTGCGAGAGGTTACGGAGATAAACGAAGGGGAAGGTTGTTTTTCTGCACTGTGGATTCCTACCCTGTTGACCTGGCAAAAGCATTTAAAATAAATGGTTTTAAGCTGTAACCTTCAGGGGAGGTTTGGTATCGCTTTGTCAGATATGAAAGGATTGTCAAATTAAATCCTGAAAATTAGTTTTCAGTCTTAAAAATTATTTATGTTTCCTTTGGATAACTGAATAATTGTATTTCTGGCTATACCTGTAACTCATATATGTATAACTTGTTCCATTCTTTTATAAGTTCAAATAACAAGAAAAAGGTTACAAACAGAGTGATGTCAAGTAAAGCTGCTTTTCATAATACGATAAAAATACTTGTCCGGTTGTTTGGAAAAGAGTTCTGTTCCACTTTGTCCCCATTAGGGCCTAGTTCTCATAATTTGCACATTTGGAAAGGAAATGTTTGCTGTCTTACTTGGTGGTGTGCTCTACTTGTTTAACTTCAGATTTTATTGGTAAATTTATCCTTCCATGCATAGCCTCACCGGTGGTGAAACGTAACACGCGCAAGTAAAGATTGCATATAAGACAGTCTGCTGTAAGAAGTCTTTTTCATCTTGTGTGATTACATTTTATTCCAGACTATCAATGCCAGTTATTTGGTGTGAAGTGACTCCGTGAATCTCATTGCCCTTCATGCAGAAATGCAAGTCGTATAATTTTTAAACAGCTCGGTAAGGGTTGGGGGAGCCACTCCTCTGGGACACAGTAAGTGTGTTATTTGGAGTGCTGCCTGAGGCTCGGGGGTCAAGTTCTGCTCTAGTTACCAAAATTTCCCATGTGTGCAACTTTGTAGTAGGACTCTGAAAGCTCAAAATACTAAGATCGAGATTTTTATATAACTAGAGTTTAGAAGACTTCAATGTGAAAGCGGCTCTGCTTTTAAATCTCTCCGGTACGCGTGTAGAATGTGTTTCTTGTAAGTTAATGTTCCAGTCAAAACATACAAGTTTCTAGAAGGTGTGTAGGAAAGTTTGAGGCAGGCAACATAAACACCAACACAGTCTTTTTAATCAGCCCCCATGATTTCATCTGAGAGGATGTTGATTCAAATTGTCTGTATGATGGTCCTGTTACCAGCATTTATATGTCTAGAGATTAAAGCAACCGGTGAACTGCAGTGTTTTTCTAGGAGCAGTGGTCTACACAGAAAATCCTGCTTGCAAACCACAACCTGCAGTTCATTTGTTGAAGCAAATAGGAAAAGCACTAATAGGATTTATGTTTCGCTTGATATAGCTGCGTGAGGAATTAACCTCAATAAAGGCAACTGCGTAGAGGAATGCAGTTTCTCTTTAGGAGCTTAGTATGGGTTATTTTCAAAATTCCTCTCTTTTTGTTTTTTTTTCCAAGTATACAATGAATAATGAGTTAGAAGAATCATTGTGTTTGTGTATGTATAATTTGGCAACACATTTAAAATAACAAATAATTTAAAAGTGAATGCACTGTTACTGTTCTTTGCTGACTTTTAGCTGGTAGGGCTTCCCAGTAGCACAGTTGTGACAAAAAATGATCAGAGTGTTTATTCCTATCATAAACAAACCTATGGACTTTAGAAAGGCCAGAAGGTTGATTTTTGTAGTGTAGTAACAATTAACAATACACTTTTTGTCAGCCTGTTACGGGAACGGTGGCTTTTTGGGAGGTTTTGAGTATTGAAAAGGGGAGTAAAGCACTTTGAGACTGCATGACGTGAATGGAGTGTAGGCAGGATCAATTCAGCTTTTTTTTGCCGTCTAATTAGTTTGGGCATTTCTAGCTGGGAAAAATGGCTTTTAAAAAATGAAGTTTGTGAGGTACCTATAATGTTTATTAGCTATTTTATTTTTCTGCTTTAGGTCAGCTAGGGTAATTATAGAAGGAGCTGCCTGCATCATTTACTGACCCTTGAAAGGACTGTGCAAGTGTGATCCCGGCTGAAATTTAAAGATCAACTGTCTGGTCAGTAATCCCCAGGAAGATGAAGGTTCTCAGATGGTATCTGCAGGGGCACACAGGCCAAAAAACACTTTCTTGGGTCACTATTTTCACACGGCTTCTGAGCACGTAGGGAAGCCTAAAAATTGGGGAAGAGGAGGATGATTTTTCTCCATGTGCAAAGAGAAGCTCCTTGTGTTTTACTCTGCGGTGTCTATTTTCTAACACACACAACTTGAGGCTGGAAAGGAACTATTTTCTTTGCTGCTTGCAATTCAAGGGCACAAATGTTGTACTGACCATACTCTGCCTGGCTGCCTACTCGACAAAAAAAATACTTTTTTTGCTGTCTCCAAGTCTGATTGCCTTCCTTTTTCAAGTTCTGTTCCTGGATACGCTGACCAGATGCCATGCTGGGCTAAGTATATGCCAGTCATTTGTTTGGCAGTGTGAACCAGATCCTTTATGATTTCCTAGAGCTTGGGGGTTGGTGGGGTAGAACGGACACATCAGGAGTAAGCTTCTGCTGCAGCGAATGGGAGTTTAATATCTAGGTGCATGCCTTCTAGCCCGGTGTTTGCTAGAAGGTGGTTTTAAAGTCTTAACCTTGAGCGAGTCTCATAGAATTTGGGATGTCCTGGCCATGCCCTTCACCTTGTCCTTGCTTAGTTAAGTTAATCATGCTTCTACCTCCCCTTAAGTTCTCGTTAGAGCAGTGCAGAAGGGTGGTTAAAGCTTCCCTGAGACACAAAATCCTTGGGCTGCAGAGCAGCACAAGACCAGAGCACCCAAGCGAGGGCTCTGGCTGCACCTAGTGCTGCTGTTGGGCAGCCCCCTCCCACCTACGAGCAGCACCGTATTGAATTTGGCCCTGTTAAGCAAGTATGAATTCAATTGAAAGCTTGCTGTTAAGCAGAACAGAAAAGCTGTTCGTTAACCAGATTTTTTTAGGAGGTGGGAGATGGTTGGTTCAGTCAGGGTTGAACGCTCCGAGTTAACAGTTCAGGTTTGGCTCTACTTGGAGGAAAAAATAGGTATTAACACCAGGTTTTGGTTAGGATTTGATTCGGCTGTGTAAGTAGATGGTCATTTTCTGAGGTATTAATGTGTTAATCGCTGCAACAAAAGCTCCACTGTTGATTAACAGAACAGGCTTGCAAGTTGGTGCTGAAAGATTTTTCTATTGTATACGTAAGCGTCTCTTGAGTTTGGGAATTTGAAAGTGCATTTGAGCCGAAGTGCCTTTGTTTATAAATTCGCCAATATTCTAGAAGTGGTGACGAAAACCCCTATTGAGCTTTGGATAAACTGGGATGCTGCATATCTTCAGGCAACACATGTCACTGTAATTGATGTCTAATCTTGCAGCGAGACGGGGCGAAGTGCTGCAGTGTTACGTAATGTGCGCAGAGTCGAAGTGGGGCATCATGTACAGCTGATGCATTTTAATTACATCCCGTAAAGGCGAGGGAAGGATTAGTGTGGCAAAACAATTTATTGATTGCTGCATTCATATACGTGCCCGCATACATTTAGACACTTGTGAGTGATGGGAAATGGATGCTAGCGTAGTTGCGTGTGACCTTTGAGTCCTTCTGTATCTGCAGCTTGCTTAACTGGCCAGCAACAGGAGAGAGCGTTTGCAGCCTGGGAATAAATGCACTGACATTGTGAAGTTACCCTCGAGTGGTTATACTGATGTACAGGTATAGTTAAATACAACCTGTGGTGTTCTGGGACCATGAAGAAAGTTCTCAGCTTTTTGTTTGATGTAAACACCTTTGTTGTATCCCTAAACCTGCTCTTCGGTGGAGGTTAAAAGGAAATTTTTTTATTACTGCTGGTTCAGCGTACTGGAAGTTGCATCAGATTTAATCTGTATTCCATTTCAGCTCGTTAAGCACTGTGATGCAAATTTCTTATTAGTGTCAGAGCGATACCGTTCTAAATATTGGTTAATACGTGAGAGAGGAAGAAAAGTTAAAAACAAGTTTCCCAAGAGCCAGAAAGGATAGCACAGATAATCTAGAAAACTTCAGTGAATCTGTTTCAGCAGTCGATGGGAGCTCTTGGCAATGTTGTGTTTTCTTGTCCTCTCTGGAGCTTAATTACCTGCTGCAGCATGGAGAAAGCTTGTTTGGCACTCTGTGTTTGAGTATAAAAGGTTCGGCTGGTTTGGCTTCTGGCTTAGGTAAACATGGTGCGTTTCACCGGTCTGAATGTACCTTGGCAAAAAATAAATACTATCATTTTGGTAAGGATATCGTTCTGCACAACTTATAGCAATTTCTAAGTGTTTTTACTATAATAAAAAAAATTCACAACAGCAATTAATTCTTTGGTCTTTCCATAAGCAGGGTGTATGTCGTATGTGTTGCCTTTGATTCCTCCTCTTCAGCAGCAGCAGCAGCAGCTAATATTGGAATATCTATCTATTAGGAATTGCTTGATATATTGGATAAAAAGTAGAAAACTTGATTGTTATAAGGGCGCTAAGCTAGAAATGCTCTTCTACCTGAATGACTACAGGGTACTCCTGTGGAAGTAGGTTAGTAGGAAGGTAAGAAACTTTAAAATAAATAATTAAAGCTTTAAAAGCTTTACTTGACAGCATTTTTGATCACACTGGAAGGAAAGCCATCTTTGCCTGCCTGCAGATCAGTGCATATGTTCTTTCTCCGATGCCTCAGCCTTCAGCTGTTCTCAGGCTTTTGCGTCCCCTCTCCCTCTTCCACACGTACCTTTGGCTCGCTTCGCGTAACATATGCTTCTCTTTCCTGACGCAGCACTGTAAAACTGGGTTATAAACTAGAAATCGTCAGGGAAGCCACATAAACCTTTCTACAACTTTGGCAGAATGGCAGCGCAGCAGCAGACCTTAATGAAACACGGATGACTCCCACGGTTGCCAAATATGAGAAGGGGAGGACAGTTGTATGAGGTTGCGAAGCAATAATTGAGCTGAGACAGAAATGGGAAAACTGGATGATGAAATCCTTTAAGAGGCCTGTCACTTATTTCCCTAATTCCATTTTTTAGAAGTGTTATTTAACCCGACATGGTTGCTGCTGGCATGCTATCGCATGGGTAATTTCAAAAGCTATTGCTGTACCGAAAGGCGGAATAGCTTTGCCAGAAAGGGGATATTACTCTTCTACAGCTTAAAAACACCTCCAGGACTCTGTGTGTGAAACACTGCACTAATATTTCTGTACTGAAGCCATTGGAGAGCAAAAGCATTGTTTTATTACCAGCGTAGTTGTTGTTCTTTCAAAATGGGTGGCTCTAGTCTAGTTGTAGGCATGGTGTGTAAGTGTTTCCAAATTTTTTAACCTGTTTCTGCTCTGTGTGACTTGCTTTTGAAATATGACTTTTAAAGAAATGTTGGGCAGTTTTTCCAGCATCCCTAACCTAATTTCATCCTTTAATATTCCTTTTAATTATTTGTTCATATGTCTCAAATCTAGATCCAGCTTTCATCTATAATCTTGTCCTTAAGACAGGGAATGACTACAGCAGACGTGTAGGCACATTTTAAAGGCATGAATCTGCTGTCAAAGTTTTGGGTGTCACAGCGGTGCAGGTAACAGATCCCCGTCCTGGAAGAGGAAGACAGACAGTGCTCCAGCCCTCTCCCCTGGAAAGGGTCCCTTTGGTCCTGCTGCATTCAGGGTGGGCTGCAGCGGACTTTCGCTGTCAGCTTTGAAAACAATGTTCTGCACTTTGCCCTTGGCTGTCGGTCCTTCGAAGTACCATACTGCTTTTTATGCCCTTGTAATATTCCTATTTATTATTTGTTCTCTTGATTATCACTCTCAGTACTAATAACCCCATTCAAATGGGGGAATTGTGCTTTATCCCTCCACTCTCACGTCCTGCAACTGATTGCTCAGCGCTATCCTCACTTCATATAGTCCAGAGCATTAAGAGACCGGCTGAATGAGACCGAGAGCCCAGCCCTTGTGCAGACATCCCTGCTGACAAGAGCTAAACAGGAGGGGGAAGGAGAGGATAGACTTCTTGCAACTGGGTGATAGTTTGTGTTCCAGAAAAGTATGTTCAGACTGCAGAGTGCACGTACGCCTGACTGTAGGACGTATATAATGTGCTGACAGCTTGTGAATGTTGCAGGCTAAGCAGAAGAGCTCTTATTTGACAGGCACAAGAAGAATTTCAGGATGTGAATTTTACCGGTGGGAAGACTTAAGCCACAGTTTTGATATTGCCCCTCTTTTATGGGATGTTTATTGCAATAGGTCATTTCTGAGATGCTGAGCAAATAAAGATACCTGACAACTTGATAGGCTATCATTTTTATGTAGAAAGCTAGCAGCAATTAAAAACCTCATGGCACTGGTTTTGTTCGAGTTCTTCCACCTGCGTGCTTGCAAGCGAAATGATCGCACGTACTGGTCAGTATAATTTTCCTCCAGTATTGTTGTCCAATTTACAGCTTGTTAAGAGCGGCTTCTGAACAAGCACTTGGCTTGAGCAAGGGTTGTCTTTATCACGCAGGCTGGGCAGGCAAAATTTGATGAAGAGCAAATTTTTCACATAAAAAAGCAAGTCCAGTACTGGGCTTCATTTCTTCTCACACCAGCAGCCATAAGATGTTGTCGCATTAGGGATGGAATTAGAGGCACTCTCATCTCCTATGATATCAGACTCTGGTTTCAAGTAGTACTTAAAAATTATTTCATTCTTAAAAGCTTGTATTCCTACATTTGGAAGCTGCTTAAATCACGGTAATGAGCACCAGGAGAAATTACTGTGCTTTTTCGTATCCCTTCCCTGTTGTTCCTGTTTCAGTCCAGAAGTTAGAAGGTGGTTTCTCATGGGTGCAATAAACTCAACGTATGAGTACTGACTGTACTTCAATATAGTGCTCAGATCACCAATCAAGCCTATTCCAGTGCATTGGTTCAACATATATTGGCTCAGATTTGGGGTTTTTTTGGCAGGTCGGAGTTCCCCACGAGTTCTAAACCATTAGAAGCCTTAAAATCTGAGGGGAGATAGCAAGAAGCAAAAGGATTTATGGCTGAAGTTTCGTGGTGATACAGTCGTGAAAATAAACGTGTAACTGGTTTGCAGTTTCTCTGGGAGACCCAAATGTGTGGCAACTCTGTATTTTTATTTTAAATATAAGGGAGTGGGTATCGGAGTGCACTTATGAAATGATTGCAGCTGCCTTCTGAAATCTCTCTCTATCCTATATAGACACTCAAAAGCTCAAATGCTTGAGTTTGTACTGGTTTCTATGATTTTGTTGTAACAAGATGAAGAGCAGATACTGGGGTTCTACCTTTTTCACAGTTTTTTTGACAAGCATTGGTTTTGCTTGCTATGCTTTTTAAAAATGCAGTCTAAACAAAGCAGCTTGTATAAGCAATGCATTTTTAAACAGATCAATGTGAAATATTTTTAGCAACACGCAGTATTTTGTAGAGGACTGAAATTGCAGAATACAAAGTATTTTCAGGGCAAGACAGCTTCTTATGTTCAGAAATTTGTATGGTGTTTACTTTAAGAGCATAAACAAGTCTCGAGGTGATGATTTCTGACAAATGAAAATAGGAGCTTAGCATCCTATTCCCATATCAGATCTTATTGTTAAGCTTATAAAGAACTATTTTTCCCCCAATAGAACTTATCAAAAAGAGGTTTTGAATAGAAACTGCTGCATGTGGCTTAATCTTTCTTCCATGTAACTCGTGACCTCACGCAGCCCTTAGACTGATGGTGACACAGTGAGCATTTCCTGTGAACCGTGAGCAGTGCTGGTCCCACTATTGTTGGGCACTTTTTTTGTCTGGGAAAAAACAAACCCTTATTTACTAGAAGCCAGTGTCCTGTTTGTTTGTAGCTGGCTGGGAAATGCCATATTACAAGGGTCTCAGTGGCAGTCGTCGCTGCTAACAGAAGCTGTTGTTGTGTTTTACTCTTTTTCTCACTGATTTGTATGAGACTTCTGAGTCTGCCTTGTGACCTGCTCCAGATTCAGTTCACGGCACAAATACTAACCTTGTTTATCCAATATGTTTTTTTTCCTCCTCGGTGTTTCCTCAGATTAGCTGTCACCAAAAGGCTAAATAATAATCCTCCAGTTATTATTCCTCCCCCAAGAGGCCACCAGGTTACTTTTCCAAGTTGACGGATGGTGGTTCGCTGTTAGAGCTGCTACCTGGCAAGGCAAGTATGGCGGTGGAAAATTACAGACAAAATAAAGGAACGGCATTAAAGTGGTAATGGGATGCAGCTGCTTTGGCCTTCGAGTCCACATGTGAGTCTCAGCAGCCTCTGGTAAAGTATTTGCTGCGTGATACTTCTCTTGGCCATACAAAATCAGTCCCAGCCTAGTTATAGCCTCTTCCCAGGTGGGTATAGCTGCTCTCAGCGGTTGGGACATTAGGCATTTGGCTGTGAGAGGTTGTGGTGAGGCAATCGTATGGATGACAAGCTTGCTGCGTGCTGCTGCCTTGAAATCTAGTCAAACCCAGCATCCGTACATCTGTTCTGCACGTCAGAGACTGGATGCTGCGGGGCTGCTAGCCGGGCACATTGCTGTAGCAAAGTTTATTTAAAATACATGCTGCATTTGAGTCCTTGCCACTAGATGGGAGTATCAGAGGGAATTTATTGGTGTGAAAATATTCCCTTTATCTCTTAATTTCTGCTCATTGTCATCTTGTCCTGGCTTGGATGTCTTCTTAACTGTCTTCCCATTTTAAAATACTGTATAAAATGATAAAGTTCTGCAGGTATTGCAGCATATATATATACACACAGAGAAAGGAACCGTTAGGATATGTAATTACCTTCTTCGATTGCCTAGCACCCTTCAGAATGATAATTTCTGTAAAGTTTCATTATTGGAGCTCATTCTTGTGAGGCAGAAAACCTCTGGAAGACTTCGATTTTTTTTGTACGCATTTACACACACACACAATCTCTTTAAGTATTTCAGTTCTCAGTCCCCGTATTTATTTTGCTTCTACTGCCAAATCATGCAGGCCAGCCTAAATATGCATATCATCTATGCAGATATTCAAGATACTAAAACCAGAACAGCCTCTTTTAAGGGGAAAAAAATGTATTTTGGGGTTGGAGTTCTTGGCTGTCTGGAACTTTCTCCTTTATATGAAAACATAGAGCACTAAAGCAAACCTACTGTTGAAATGAAGCTCCTGTAGACTCTGCCAGTATGAAGCATATTAATTTCATGAAGAACATCTACAGGGTATATTTTGAAGTCTTGCTTGATGGGACAGCGGAGTTAGGGCTCAGTGCCTTGGCATGCTCTTTCCTGGAAGACCCATGGTAGAACATGGCTGGTAGCTCTACAATAACCTAACTTCCAGCAACAACACTGAGCGCAGACATCAGTGAAGACAACTAAATCTATACAGAGACAGAAGGCTCTTCTAGGCACCAGGGCTGTTGTCTTGCAGATTTTTGGTTGACTGGGTAGGCTACAGCTTATCAATAACCCATCTCAACTTTAAGGTATGGAAAGCAAATGCAAAAGGAAGCTTTGAGTAACTAACTTTGCTACCCATCGCTCTGCCTGCCCATATATTGTTCAGGTGAGGAGTCTACTGTCCATCAGACAGGTACTGGAGAGAGTTCTTCTGCCAGCAAATTAATTTTTCCTATATAGTTTTATTTTAGCTCGTATGTGCACCGGCTTCCCAACAGGAATCTTCTCTGACCCAACTCAGTAGTTTTCCACTTGAATAACCAACTAAATTCTAATGTGGCGATATCACTGTTTACATACTTATGGTAAAGAAAAGTCATACGCTTCACTTAAATGATAACTATTTTGAATTCTGCATAACTGTATATAAAACACATACGATGATTTTATAAACTGCTGGCTTACACTTGGAATGCAATTTCTGAGAACCCTAACGCACAGGTTATGGAAGTAGTCCTATGGCATGACTGCTCCAGCAAGAGAAGAAGCAGGTTGTGCTCATGTTGATGGTTCCTACTGTTATATAATTTGTGGGAATTGCTCACATTTCACTTGAAAGTTATCCCTTTCCTGTTTAGTTGGAGGAGCACTGAAAGCTTTTTAGAAATTCTTCCTTTTTTTTTTTTTAGCGTGGGGCTATTAATTCTTGTATAGATCTTTATCATGGCCTCTTCTTCTAAAGATAGATATTTTTGCCACTAAAGAGTACTTAAAAAAAAAAAAGTGGTTTGTCTAAAGAAGAATCTCCAAACATAATGTTCTTGGGTTTTTTAAGTGTCCTTTTTACCCTTCCATAAAAGCTACATCCCTAACCCTGTTCTGAAATCACTGAGATTCGTGTCTTTTGCAAAGTAAGCCATTTTCAATGTAAATATTTGGATTTAGGCTTTTTTTTATAATACTTAGATGTTAGGAAGATTGCCCTTTTCAGTCAGTGAAAATAAAGCCTGCTGAAGAAAGCATTTCAATCTCTCTCCTCACATGGAAAGATAAGGCTCCCTAACTGTAGACATTTAACAGCGGTTGGGTAAAAACCCTTTTTTCCTTTCTTTTACAGTCCTGTAAAATCAAACCAGAATGCAGGCCTTAATCTGATTTTGAGTTATTACATACAAAGTTGACCTTGAAAGTACTGAAGTCAAAGTACTGCTGGCAGTAAAAATCACTGCGTTTATTAAAAAATCTTAGGACGGTTTTATGACAGTTGGTTAACTGTGGCTATAAAGCATAAAAAAACTCCCGATGTTTCCAATTCAGAAATGTGCAGGTTTTATAGTTGAAGGAAAAATGTTTGTAAACAAGTTTTAATTCTCTGCAGAAGTCATCATTTCAAATGGATTAAGTGTGTCCAGAACTTTTTCTGTTAAAATCTGTATACACCACAGAGAAGTACCGTTGTAGATTGGAGACAAAGTGATGGTCACAAAGACAGAGGGACGGTGACCTGTGCAAGCCCCCGTTGTCCCTGGACATACACTCATATCTCTTCTCCTTGCTGTACTAGCATTTCCTTGTTTCTACTCGTAGTCTTCATTAAAATGAGTTGTTTGACTCAATGGGTGTGGAATATTAAAAGAGAGTCTCTTAATTGTATGCATTTTACTTAAGATTGTTTATTCATTTAAGTTAGGATGATGCTTGTAACTCTAGTAATGGAGCTCTTCGTAGCCTTCACCCCCTGTGTTTATTTAAAGCGTCTGTGTGATTTACTGCAAAACGTTCCCTACGTCTCATGTGTTTACTGATGGATGAGCTTGATTGAGATGTCCTAGCTCATAATTCACAAGTCACAACATAATTCAGAAAAGAAACTTCTGTTCTCAACATACAGCTCTCTTGCAGTGATATGGCATCAACTTATTTCAGATGTTGGTGATCGCTACAATAAAGATCAATGACGTTAGTTAAGCTATAGCTTCTAACTTTGTTCAAAACAGACTCACTGCAGTGACTTGGCATCATACAACAGCAACCACTGATGCATAACTGCTGCTGGACAGGGTGGCTTTGTGGAGGCAAAGTGGGATGGGTATTTACACGTCACTATTTCTTCCATCCTGCAGAAAAATCATTCACCCTAAATAAATCATAACCTGTCTACCGTTTAGTTCTGCTTGCCTTAAACTAAATTTTTCCTCATTCTCATCATTAATGTTTTTTTTGAAGCAGACCTCCCCCACCTCTATGCCAGCTCAGGCGTTGATAAGCATTACCATCATCACCACCTTGAGCAGGTGAGGTGCCAGTGAAACGCACAAGTGCCCAAACCTGCCTGTGCGCTTGGGAAGGCTGTTGAACTCAAAGTTAGAAAAGAAGTTAGAATGTTAAAACCACAGGGAGATGGAAGTTTTCCCTGCACTTTTATTTGGATAACAGCCTGACCTAAGGTCTAATTTTTTTCCTCTGACTCTTTTTTTTTTTTTTTGCTGATGTGTACCTGTGATTAGGATAGGGCTCGTTAAATGGGAAGCTGGGTGGTGCAAATAAACACTGTGCTCTGGAGGAATGGTGCTAACAGCTGTGGCTTCTGAACAAGAGCTTTAAACCCAGTATGTCCCCCCGCTAAGTGTGTCTCAGCTAAAATTTCTGTGTCAGCCAAGACGTCACCAGTCGGTAAATCTAAGCAAGAGGTAGCAGTTTGAGCCGTGATGTGAACAAGGTGCCATCTGGACAAACCCACCCCTTTCCTAGAGATCTAAAACCTGCTGCAGAAGGAGTCAGTAGTTTTATGGTAAGTGCTGATGTGGAGTATGGCCTCAGGTACAGGCCTGTAGTAAGGAAAGACGGCTCGACCACAATGCTTTCCCCATTCTCTATGGGCAGGGTGCTCGTGGGCATGGTTAGTTGGGTTCAGAAGAGGCAAGTCTCTTCCAATAACTCTGTGCTCGTCAAGGTGGCTGTTAGCCTGTTCGTTAGCCAATGTTGAATCAAATCACATAGACCTCAGACCTGGACTTTGAATCCTGATGGTGAATTTGGTTATTTATGGTAAGTTGTGGGCCAAAGATGTCTTATTTTCCTATATTTCTGCATCACTGCGGAGCGCACCAATCTCAGAAAAATGTGATGTTTTTCACGGAAGAAGTCAGCATCATTAGTCAAGATTTGATGGTACTTGAAGCAGCAGGAGATTAGACTTCCAAATTTGCTGCACAGGCTGTTTTGGGCAGGGATTGGTATAATCCTGCTCGGTAATGGGTGCCTCAGCGTGCTGAACAGGGAGCACAAGGTACAGGTTGATCTCACCAGCAAATACTGCTCAAACTCACAATGGGTCATTTTGAATAATAAATGGTTTTCCTTCCTAGGGTAAAGACACTGAGTTTTTCAGGCTTGGCATCAGTTGGAGTGCAAGAAATTGATTGGTTTGGGTTTAATGCTTTGCTAAGAGACATGTCGAAGCGGTTACCTGACCTGTGCTGGTAAATCGAGACAGGCGGATCTCAAAGGACCCGAGTGTTGCTGCTCTTCTGGGCCAGTCTGCCATCTGCAGGCCATTGCTCTCCATGCTGGAGAGGTGTCAAGTAGCGTGTTGGGAGGTTTCTTTCCTTCTCCAGAAAGTATTATTATTTGTAACGAGTGGGTTTTTCCTACACAATAAATCCAATTTGTTTCCATCCGATCCTATGGATAGTCAGTTCTGGAAAAAAAGCAAGGGTAGTAGAGATAAGCAAGCTTCCCTTTTTTTCTCTAGAGATTAATGGATAACTGCTTTTTCTTTTATTGTCCATTTTTCAATTTTATACGTAAACATTTTTGTGGTTAGAAATAAGACATTTCATATGACAATCAAATTCTGCCCGTCAGTTCATTAAATCTTTAATAGCTCTTAATGGTGGTGGTCTTAGATGAACAGTGCCGCTGTAACGTTCAACTCCTGTTGAATGTTAAAAATTTTGTTGAGAAAGGGATACGTGGATATCACAACCAAGTAGCTTTCCAAGCATCCCAAAGATCTTTGGGCTTATAGTCCACAAATGGATAGAGGATGCAACTATTTGGCTTCTACAGAGCAGACGTCGGATGCTATTTCTTCACAGAGGCCATCACCACCAATCCCTGTCAAAAAAAATTTGGCACTCTCAGCAAATTTCAGCAAAAGTGTGATTTTTTTTGACAGTAGTAACTAATCTGGATTAGCGATTCTGCTGTTGGATATATCTTTTTTTCCAAAACTTTTTATTTCAGTACTTTAAATGTACCTGTTGTTACCTTCTTATTGCCCAGATATTTGAAAGATATAAGATCTGTGCTTTCCTTAGCTGGTTTTTTAACCATTGATAAGAAATCATAACCGAGTTGTTCATTTGGAAGAGAATTTACTGCAGGTAAAAAAAAAAACTGAAATTTACAGTTTTCAAAAATAGAACAAAATTTCATGTATAAAGCGAAATATTTGATGTGCACCACATAACCTTTAAATCATTTTTGTCTTTGTTTTAGGTCTTCCTGAACAATACTACAGCCTCACTTGGTTCCTTAGCCCTATCCTGGGCTTGATCTTCACTCCGCTTATAGGTTCGGCTAGTGACCGCTGCACACTGAGCTGGGGCCGCCGGCGGCCTTTTATTCTTGCTCTCTGCATTGGTGTCCTCTTTGGAGTTGCACTTTTCCTTAATGGCTCTGTTATAGGTAAATAATGAGGAAATCACCTGCGTATATCTCCTGCTAACATATCTGCTTTAAGATGTTTATGTAGGAATAAAGAGAATGATATGCAGTTGATTTAACTTATCTTTAATGTTAAAATCAGTCGAAACCTCTGCAAGGCAGCATTTGAGCTCTCCTTCTTGCATGTTTCTATTCTTACTCGAAAGTTACGGTGCTGTGCTAAGTGTTGTGCAATCATAGCTGTAACTGGTGATATGGTCTCATTAATACAATTGTTGCCAGTATAATGTTTGCAGTCGCTGAGACGAATTTGGTCGATCCTTGACATGGGAAAATTGTAGCAACCTGTTCACAGGGAAATGTTTCCTGTTGTGATCCATTTTCCCTTTAATGCATATCTGGCAACACATCCTGTTTCCAGCATTATTTCAAAAATTATCTTTTCACTTTTTCGTGTGCTTTTCTTAGACCTGGTATTGAAAAAGTCCAGAACACAGTTAATATTTGTTTATCAAAAACTATGTGGGAAAATAATTTTTCCTGAGCCCCCATCAAAGCTGGTAAAAATAGTTTCCCTTGAACATAGTTTACTACTGAACTTAATCTACAATCTCTTTGTAAATTTAGTGTAGGAGAGGTGACAGCAAGTACGTTTGGGGAAATGTTTACATCATGGTTGGACTGATGCAAATGAAAGGAACTTAGCACCTAATAATATCCTCTTGGCGCGCTCTTTTTCTTTTTTTTTTTTT
>VXBL01000602.1:100347-127306 GCA_013400195.1 Aramus guarauna
TTTAGATGCAGCTCTATTGTGAAAAAGTTTTACTAATTGAGGGAAATGAGCAGAACATTACCTTGGCTCAGTGTGCTAGCTTTTTTAAGCCAGATTGGGGTGCCATATGATGGTTTTCAATTTTCTGCAAACTGCAGTGGACAAACTGTTCAGATGAATGATGTTTAGCTTATGGGTTGTTTTTTTTTTTAATTTACCCAAGCAATAAATATTCATTTTTTGAATTGCTATCATATAGTATCAATTGTACTTTGTAGTTGTGTCTCCAAGACTTATTCCTCCTCATCCAGATGCATGCAAGATGTTAGACTGCAGCCCTGTTACAAGGTTTTAATTGATAGGAAGCTCTTGCTTCTACACAGTGGTTTTGGTCAGCAGCCACTGATACTGGCAAGCAAAGCTCACATGTAGTTTATAGGTTTATTTTGAAGTATCTCAGCTTCTGATAATTCAGCAGAAAATACAGTCTTTGATTTTTCTCTAATTCTTTGTTACACAGTAATACGGTCTATTGCATAGCTTTCTAGAAAACCTGCGCTTTCCAGTTACTCCAGTGCTACTTTCCAGATACTCCAGTGCAATGAAGCTTCTTTAAAACACAGAGGTTACTGCAATGCACTGTGAAAGTGAGCTGTAGTCTTTATATATCCGTTCCTGGGACGTGGTTGCGGTAGATTTTGAACAAATACTGTCTTCTGGAAAGCACTATAAACACTGCTGTGCCTCCCCCAAGGGAGCCTGGAGCAAACTCAGCTGAAGTAAGACCTGTTCCATGGTCTCCTCTAGACCCGTTCCATACTAGAAGATAAAGATTTGTCACGAACATTCAAATTACATCAGCATAAGACAGCGCTGGAGCTACTAGTTAGAGCAGGTGCACAATATGATAAAGCAATACTAGTCTCTTTAACTGAACTTTTTGAAATGGTGGCTTGTGTCACTTTTCAGAGAGAAAAGGCATTGCTTACAAGTCTCTCGCAAAAGGGAGTGTCTAGCGGTTTGCAGGAAATGGCCTCATTTTTAACAAGATTTTCTTCTAGATGGACCCTGTGTGCTTTCATTGTCTGTCGTCTTCCCATTTTACGTTCACACTTTCTTATCCGTAGTCTCCAGTTACTTGCAATCCTAATTTCAATTTGGAGCTAAAGGCAAAAACTGAGGCGGTCATCGTATCGTAACCTTTTTCATAACTTGGCCTCTGGCAATAGCAGTCATCAGGAGGGGAACAAGGAACACAAGAACATGCTAAAAAAGAGATTCACTAATCCTAATAGCACTACAACCATGTCCTGAGAGATCAACTGTGTATAGATCTTACTCAACTCTTGTTCTCTACACTGTATGCACTGTCCAGGTTTCCAAAAAATCTGACACCGGTGGTGTTTTCTGCTGTAAGATTCAGCCGAGTGTGAAACGTGTAGGAACTTCTTTAGCATTCAGAGGATTTGGTATAAATGAGGATTGAATACGCAGGAATCACAGCACTTGAGATTTAGATGATATTTGGTGGCTTAGCCAGTTCATCTCTTTCCACAGTCATTTTCATCAGTTACGCTAATGGTTTTATCAGGGTTTTGCATGTGTTAACATTTAAATCTCTCTGATTCAAGTAATTCATGCTTTTGTCAGTGGTTCGTTTCGTGAAAAATTCTCCAGCTATATACTAATGCTGCCTTTCTACTCCGTAGACAAAAAGCATTTCATCCCATGCTATCAACAGAAGCTGACTGATGGTTTTTGCCATGCAAAATACCTTCATGTTGCTTCATCCTTAAATATTTTGCTTATAAAAGTGATCTAGAAAATATGAATGTTTAAGAAAAGCAGAGAGAGTTGAGGGGGTTAAACTTCACTTTATCCTATTGTGCTGCGACCATTACATGTTAGACACCGTGTCAGGAATGCTGTCAGCAGTGCAGTTACCCGTGTTTGGAACTGATAGATGATATGTGGCAGTTTGGGTTTGGATGCCTTCCTCTCTCACCCTGGCTGTCTTTTATAAAAACAGCCTTCAGCATTTGAAGGAAAATACATGCAAGGAACATGAAATAATATCCAATGCTCTCAAAAGGTTTAAGAGATACTTTCAAAATAACATTTTGAAAAATAAACGTCAGTCTTACAAATGTAAAAGTATAATCTTTGTCCCAGACCTTCCCTGAAGCTGTGCCAAAGAGTTGAAACTGCCATTTTACTCTGTAAAGGAATGGTTCCAGTGAGTGTGTTGGCCACCTTTCTCTTAATGAGTTAAGATTGCTCTGAGTAGTTCTCCCTTTTTGAATGACGTGCTCAGATTCCTCTCTCATTTTTCCTCAGGTCTGGCTATTGGCGATGTCCCAGACAAGCAGCCCATTGGTATAGTTCTCACCGTGCTTGGTGTTGTGGTGTTGGACTTTTGCGCCGATGCCACAGAAGGGCCAATTCGGGCCTACTTGTTGGATGTGGTGGACAGTGAAGAGCAAGATATGGCCCTTAACATCCATGCATTTTCAGCTGGTATGGAGTTAGTTGATATGTTTTTGGCAGCTGTCAGGTCTTCCTGATGACCAAATTGTGACTGAATTGATTTTTCCTGAACTCATTTTTTCCTCTTCTACAGGTCTTGGAGGAGCAATCGGTTATATGTTAGGAGGGCTGGACTGGACACAGACCTTCTTGGGTGGTATTTTTAAATCTCAAGAGCAAGTCCTTTTCTTCTTTGCAGCCATTATTTTCTCTGTCTCCGTTGCTCTCCACCTTTTTAGCATTGAAGAAGAGCAGTATAACCCTCAGCAGGACAGGATTGATGACGAAGGAGACACCCTTTCCAGTGTCAAATTCAGTGGTAGTCTCCCCCCTCTGAATCGACTGAATGTAATTAGTGAGGAAGAGCCGTATGGAGCCTCTATGTTCCACGACGAGGTTCAGTCAGAGCATGATCTCAATATGGAGTTCCTTGAGGTGAACATTGTAAGAAGTAAGAGTGACTCAGTTCTGCACATGCCCGATGCTACGTTGGAAATTGAATCGGAGCTGCTTTTTCTGCATGACATCGAACCCTCCATTTTTCAGGATGTTTCATATCCAAACACTCCCCACAACACAAGCCAAGAGATCATGAAGTCCAAACTCAACCACCTGTCTACTTTCCTCAGGGACAATGAGAAGGAGGAGGAAATGTTGCTTGATAATCACTTAAATGAAGATAAAGCCCCAAATGTCAATGGCTCCCTACCAAAAGAGTTCCTCAACGGACACGCTAGAATAGGCATGAAGCAGTCTAGTACTTCAAACTCCATGCGAAGACGGAGGCACATGTTCTACCGTCAGCCATCGTACACCTTCTCGTACTATGGCAAAATAGGCTCTCACCGCTATCGCTTTCGTCGGGCCAATGCCATCGTCTTGATAAAGTCCTCACGCAGCATGAACGACATCTACGACATGCAGAAGCGGCAGCGGCAGAGGTACAGGCACAGGAATCAGAGCGGCACGACAAATTCAAGTGGAGACACAGAGAGCGAAGAGGGGGAAACCGAAACCACTGTCAGACTCTTGTGGTTGTCGATGCTCAAGATGCCAAAGGAGCTGCTGAGACTGTGCGTCTGTCACCTCTTAACTTGGTTTTCGATCATTGCTGAAGCTGTGTTCTATACGGATTTCATGGGCCAGGTCATCTTTCAGGGTGATCCGAAGGTAAGAGAACAGTTACCATTGGCCAACCTGCTTATAGTTTCTCATTTCTGAGATGTGCTCGTTACAAGAAAATGGCTTTGCGTTTGTGTTTGTTGCAGGCACCTTCCAATTCAACTGAGTTGCACGCCTATAACGCTGGAGTTCAGATGGGGTGCTGGGGACTGGTAATTTATGCTGCTACTGCTGCTGTTTGTTCAGGTAAGAGACTTTGCACAACCAGACAGCGGAACACACCTCATACGTGCATTGCAAGGTAAAAATAGTTTTGGTTCAGTTAGCATCCACCTCCTTGTTTGGGGGAAAGAATATTTTTGCAAAGCATTTCACATGGTCATAAGAGGAGATGCTCCTTTAAGAATCATTATAAAGAAATTCTTTCAAATGTAGAGGTGGAAATACAAACAGATCAGTTACATGGGAAAAAGCACAGAATTGTATCAAAGGATAATGAATAGCATGTAGCTGGTCATCAGGAACCTAAAATTACGCTTGTTAGAAGATTCAAGCATATGTAAGAGGGTTTGTGCAAAGACTTTTTCAAATCACAGTTATAAATATGTATTTCTGAAAGTCTCTTTCATGCTCTCTAATAACAGATAAACCAACTACAGACTATTCAGGCTTGGAATACAGACTCTGAATTTGAGAGCTTTTGCCAAACTTAAATTCTGCCTTTTGCAGCGTGTGCGCAGGCACATCTGCACAGCTCGGCATGGTGGGGACTGCCTCTTTGCTGAGAGATGTCAAATTGAAGTTCGGGTGGGCAGCGTATTTCTGAGCACAAACTGAAATGTGGCGATAAACATCCGTTTTCTGGGCACTTCATTTAGCAAATGCGCTTACATTAGAAACAGAGTCTCCTCTGTGCTCAGAGTTTACCTGCATCGATAAAGTTAATAAACAGATAAACTTAATGAACAGACCGAGCGGACCATGATATGTTTGAGTCTCAAAGCACTGAGTTCTGCCTCAGGCTTGTAGCATGGTTTAAGCAAATCTCGGAGCGAATTTGTTCGCCGGTCTCTGAAGTGGCACTACGTCCTTTTCCCAACAAGGGCTGAGTACAAGCCAAATACGTGATGAGCATCCAAGTCCTAAACAGCATATCGAGCTGTCGTGGCTACATCAATACCATAAAACTTCACCGAGTAAACTGATTTTTATGTTTTATTCTTCATTTCTGCAGCCTTGTTGCAGAAATACTTGGACAACTATGACCTTAGTATAAAAGTGATCTACATCCTGGGCACGCTGGGTTTTTCCCTTGGCACTGCAGTGATGGCTATGTTCCCCAACGTGTACGTCACCATGATAATGATCAGCACTATGGGAATAGTCTCCATGAGTATCTCCTACTGCCCCTACGCGCTTTTGGGACAATACCATGATATTAAACAGGTACGTGGAATATTTTGAATATTTCAATCAAGGCAGAGCATTCACATTTTTCTGCAGATGAAAGTGGCAAAATGGATTTATTAAATCCTGTTACATGAGGTAGTTGCTTTGTTGGGGCGTGTGCCGAGCACAGATTTGTCCTTGATAGTAAGCGGCAAGAGCTGCTACTTAAATCAGATGGTATTAGCGTCAAGTTGGCTCAGTGGGGTCACAATTGCTGTACCCTGTGCTGAGGTATAAAGGGATTTGGGTGCATATGGTAGACGGAGAGATGGAATAATGATTGGAGTGTTTATTGGATCCGTAGTTGTTGCTACCTTTTCTGACATATTATGTTGGTATCACTCAGGTTCTTCACAGTTTTAGATACTGAAGTGAGTCTGGAAATGCATCTGTAGGTTTGGGGAGACATAAGGCAAACTGATTATGCTGATAACGAGGACAGGTTTACTCTCCACTTGTTAGCACTATTCCATTTGGATTACAAATTGCAGGAGGATTTGAACATGTTTCTGTGTGGGAATGGGGGGTGTATTCCTTTTTATAATTATAAAAATAGTTTCCACCAATAGTTTTGTGGAATTTTATTTTTTTTTTACAAAACCTAATCCTGGAGAAAATTCACTCTAGGAGTGCCCCGGTAAATACCTGCCTCTTGGTGTGCGATGAGGAGGCCGTTGATAAGTAGATAAAGAGGCTGTCGCTCTGGCCTTGTACAGCCTGCTGATGCGCAAAGATGGCGTAAAGTTGACCACGTGGCTGAGAAATTTGAGGTAGATATAATGTTTAAGCATTTGATTTCGTCCATTGTTTTACCTCGTAACACGTTTCTTGTCTTTTTTCCAGTACATTCATCATAGCCCCGGGAACTCGAAGCGAGGATTTGGCATAGACTGCGCTATTCTGTCGTGTCAGGTTTACATCTCCCAGATCCTCGTGGCCTCCGCGCTTGGTGGCGTGGTGGATGCGGTTGGCACAGTCAGAGTCATTCCCATGGTGGCTTCGGTGGGATCCTTCCTGGGTTTTTTAACAGCTACCTTCTTGGTGATTTACCCCGAAGTCAACGAAGAGCCAAAGGAAGAACAGAAAGGACTAGGTCCTCCAGAGACAACCGAGGGCAACGGCACAAGTGCAGAGAAGCCGACTGTGCTGAAGCTCACGCGCAAAGGAGCTGCCACGTCAGAGCTGGAGAGCGAGTCAGCCGTGTGAGGCCATCGCTTGTTGTTCACCACATTCCAGGGAGCGCAGGTGCAGGATCAAGAACTTTCTTCTTTGGTTTTTTTTTTGTTTGTTTTTTTGTTTTTTTTCCAGGAAAAAAATGTAGGATTTTCACTACTTGTAGCTAAAATTGCAGAAGAAAAGGCCGTTTCGTGCAAAAGTGTAAATGAAATTCTGTAGTCCTTAATATAGGTTTGAACAGGTAGCTATGATGCTAATTGCTTTCTCTACAACTTAGAAATGTCATTTCTGAACACTTTTTTATTAAGAATACATTTAGATTTCAAATAAGTTTTATTAATCTGCATGAGACTCACAGTGTATACAATTAGCAGTTAGAAAAATTACGTTTTCGGCTGTTTTTAAACTAACTGAAAATGGAAGCTATCTTGACTTACAGTCTCTTGCTATTTTTTTGTCTGAACATTTCAGATTTCACAGTGTAATAGCTGAATCAAATGCTTAGACATCTTGATCATTTTTTTCGTAAGCATGTTATTGGTCTGACAGCTACAGCTCTTTAACGTTAATTTTAGACTTCATGGGTTTTTGTTAGTGCAATTACTACAGAATAGTTTTATTTGCAATTATTTTCAAGAAAAACAAAAGCAATTACTGCGGTTTCTAAGAAACTGCCGTGAATCCTTTCAGTCATACTGTTCAACAGCTACTCCCAAGTCTGCTGCTTGTCAGGTGAGGGTGACGTTGGGTGCGCGATGTGAACTGTAGGTGGAAGGAGCAGCAACTGGGAGAGGTGACCAGCACTGACAGGTTTTTATCACAAGTGCTGAATTTGATGAATGTCGTTGGAATACGCTGTGACAATTTTTAGCTGGGAGTTTCGCGTGCTGGTGAACTCGTGGGGTTTCTTGGCGTTTAAACCCGATCATCTCTGGATGAAGCTGCCGTGGAGAAATGGGCGTCTCTGGGGTCAGCTTTATGGGAGGGGGCATGTGAATTCTCTTTCGTAGGGAAAGGAAGTCATTGATTAATTGCACTTTTTAATGATCCTTTAACCTTCCGGCTGGGAACGCAGCAGCCGAGGTAAAGGCACGGTGTCAGTACAAGAAGGTAAACCGAAGGCCTACCTCCATCGCATTATGGCATAGTCCGGGTGTATAAAAATCTGTCTCACAGTTTTTAGGCCTTAAAATTCACTCCGCTAGCATGTATTGCTGTTCCAGTCCCTGTGTTGGAGGAACCGTAGGCTGGAGCTCTTCCAAGCTGCTGTACCAATGTCGTCAGCACAACCTCCAGGCCCCCTTCCTTGATTCAGGACATAGCTGCAGCGCAAAGACGTTTTTCTGTGAAGAGCTTGAAAGAGTTGTGCTAATCTGATGTAAAGTAGTGTTTGGATCGCTAGCAGCGATGGGCAGCCAAAGCTGAGAGATCCAGCAGCCGTTTAAAGCAACTTTAGAAACCGAACTTCCGTTTGTCATCTTATAAGAAGTGTTTTGTGATGCTACTTCACTCATTTTCGCATGGACCTCCAGGCTGCAGTCAATCCATCTGCTAAACAGACAAATCACAGCTCGTTGTAAGATTTCTGCTGCCTCAAACTTCTCATACTACAGTACTTTAAAATGCATGTGTAATTCATGCTGCAATATAGTCATTCAAAAGAAGAATATATATTTCAAAATGAAAAGCAGTTTTTAATAAATTACTTGAATTGTCAATGTATTTAAGAAATGTATGTTTTGGTATATTTGAAGTTAACGCACGGTCTTGGCCAGCATCATTGACAAATTCCTGAAGGCGTACGTGGGTTTCTTAGCTGAAGGCTTTCGGTCGGTGACGATGTCCTGTGCTGTCGAGGGCGACGATGTTGGTTTTAGGCTGGTGAAATCGCCGAGGACTAAAGTACACATAATCGCACAGGACTTAGGTTGTTTGGGGTTTTTTTTCCAAATGTCTCAAGAAAGTCTTTTTTTTTTTTTTCTTTTTCTGTAAGGTGAATTTTTTTTTATTTAGAACACATACTGTGAACTGTGTTCAGACAGGGGAATAATACTACTGAAGAATATGAGACCTTATCGAAGAAATCAGTTGTGAGAAATACTTTAACTGAACTTCTGCCGTGAATTTTATCATCTCAATTACATTTAATATATTCTGGTGATGTTCATAGAGAGGTGAGTGTTGTATTTCGCCCTACAACTGGCATTCATGTAAAGTGCACACTGAGTCAGACATTTTAAAGTGACTTTAATATTTTCTTTTTAAAGCTCCTTGAAGATTCTGCTTTTTGTTACAAGAACACTGTCAAATACTCCTTATTTTGACCTTTATTTCTGGAAAGGTTCTTCTACAGTTTAAAAATCTGCATCTTCTGGCCGGTGCCAGCCTTACACTTTTCCCCATGAGTTTCCTGGATCAGTGTGATCTCAAATCGCCGTTATTCCACACAGCAGATTCGTAAGCTCAGATTTCTTTCACAGCGCCAGCGAGCTGACCAAGGTCTAGCTGCATGGAGGGAGGAGAAATTGAAGCTCCCTCTCGCTTCCCACGCAGCAGAGGGAATGTGAAACCGTTTTGGGCGTGAGCTCACACACATTTATTTGGCTTTCTCGGTCAGGGGAAGAGCGAGGAGGGAGGCAGGAGGGTTTCAAAGGCAGGGCAAGTCCAGTTTTGACCCAGCCAGCGTTTGGCGTAGCCTCATTTCTAGGAGTTGGACATTAAAATCCGTATTTGGAGTTGGTTATGGGGCTGTTTAATTACCATTTGTAACGCATGGATACGCACGCTGCCTTGTAGCAGGAAGCTCTATTTCACTCCCCTGGAAAGCTGAAGGAAATAATTATCCATTGTAAACGCGCTGAAGTATTTGTAGTATTGCCAGAAGAATTAACTTGGGGGAGCCCCTGCCAAAGCGTCTCCTCCTCCACCTTGGCCAGCCTGTGAAACCGCTGCACTGGCTTCCACCGTGCTCGCCGGGGAGGGCTCCTGAGATCTTGTTCTTGACTTTGAGGAGTTTCCTTTCTAGCTCCGACACTTCTCAGGGTAGAGTGGGCAATGATTTATTTCTTCGTGTGTCCCTTACCTTTTAATACAGAAATTATTTGTTTCCTTTTTTTTTTTTTTTTTTTGGTCACGATTGAAAGGTAAAGTAGTAAGATCTTGTGTGTTTATTGCAGAAGTATGGGAAGAGAGAGTTGAAGGGGCTTTATTCCTGGTGACAATAAGCATAATTTGTCACTTGTTGGTATTACTGTAGAGTCAAATTCATCCCACACGCTCCATCTCTTTGGACCTTTACTGCAGTAGGCTTGAGGTTTAGTGCTTTTGTTCTGCGTTGCTCGATACTGTAAACAATTTTAACATATTCTGCTGCAGTCCTTCTGGTGACGTGTAACACCTTGGACACGAGACATCGTTAGTGCTCAGATCCTCGAGTGCTGTAGTCGGTAAGCTGCACGTCTAGAAATACTTCACATGAGCAGAGAAGCTCAAACTTGAACCGCTCAGAAAGGCCTAGCGTGGATTCTACACCGTTGGGTTATTGCGAGAGTCCAGTCGGACCTGCGCTGTTCGTGGATGGCGATTTCAGCCTCCAGAAGCAATAATTTCTTAGGAATGTTTCTCTTCCTGCTGGTTAGATGACTTTCATAGAGATTTATTACCTAAACTGCCTTTTAATAACAGGAATCTGGTCGTTTGCTAGCGCTGGCAGTAAGCAGTTATGGAAAGATGTGGGTTGTTCATCATCAGGAGGGAGGAAGCCAGTAAATCCAGCGGAGGTTAGCGCTCCTTGAAACACACAATGTCCTTTTCCCCTTTCACTTGGAGCCTTTCTCTAGACTATGAAATATTCCCGGTGCGACGGGCTGAAAAGGAGACAGCTGCGAATTCAGCCTCCCAGTTTACTTGCCGGTAGCGATGCTGGCATGTGGACCCCGTGATGAAACAGGCTTGCATGAGGTTTTCCACAGAGGTGTGGAAGCGAGGGCTGAGCCCTTCTCATTCCTGTCCCATCTGATCTGAATTCCCCAGCACTTGGAATGACACAGCAATAGCGATTATTGCCAGGTACCTCAGTAAAACCTCAGTTCCATCGTTAGAAACGCATCCGCCCGCCCTCGGTTTGTGGTGAGCTTGGCCTTCCTCCGACGCCCACTATTAAAGGCAAGATTTTCATGGCTCCAGCCATGTGGGTTGAGGTCACGTTTACGAATAAAGGTGAAGAAAGACACAGGTTGTTCCTGGCAGAGCTCCCACCACATCCGGGCAGTTCGGCAGGGGCTTCCTTCCCGGACGCGCGTCGCAGGGGTCAGCGTTTGCTTTTGGTGGCCGCTCACGTTTTCAGTAATTTTGCGTAGACACGTAGACGGGTTGTGCGACGCTCTGTGGTTCAGTCCCTGCGACGAATTGTAGTTCAGTCACTGAGAGTTGGGTTTTTCTAGGTGCGTGCACGTGTGTGTGTATGTATCTGTGTGTATATACGTTTATATACACGCTGCTCGGGCCAAAATCTCTTTGGTGGTTGTGTGCTTGTCGTCACTGTACTCAACAATGTTTTCAACTGAGTTCTTCCAGGTTTCCCTCATCCTAGTCTGATGCGAGATGAGCTCAGCTATAAATATGTATCCTATTTAAATGAATAAGTAAACTCCTGCATGATATTCCAAGCACATGTAGCAGCTTCGGCATCTGAAGTATCTATTGTGAAAGAGAAGTTGATTTTATTTGCAGCTGTTTTGTCCTTGTTTCCTTTTAATAGGCCAAATAAATGTAACGAACACCAAATGTTGCACAGAAATGTTATTAATGACTGTGTAGAAAAAAAAAATACCAAATTTTATTTTTCTTTGCAGAAACTTTATGGTTACAGAGAGTCCTCTAGCTGTTATTCTTCCTTAAACGACAAAGCTGAACGTTTGTGAAGTGCGTCGAAAATGGTCATTTTTTTAAAAAGTGGAGCTACCCAAAGTTTTCTGTTTCTCATGTTGCATCCAGAACAAGCCATTGGCCGAGGGGAGCTGCAGAAGCTCAAATATCAACTGGCAATTTGTTTTTCGAGGCTCAGCAGCCCAGACAGGTAGGAAATTGTGTTAGATAATAACAAAAAGGCTCGATTGCCTTTTCATAACGTCACACTAACATCTGCCAGGGCAAAGTCTGCTCATTAAGATGTTCCGGTTTTTTTCCTGTAATTTAACTTAAGATCACCTCCTGAAAACTGATTTTGGTTGGTTCCTCACGCCAGGCAGCTCTGCGGCTCACCTGTCCTTCACCCTCATCTTCCCTCGCCCTGGGGAGCACGGGGGACGTGAGGGGTGCCCAGGAGGGAAAAACACCTCTCCCCCCCCACCCCAAAATGGAGAATTTGCTAAAATGAAAATCTTGATGCCTTTGTGACCTGCTAAATTAAAGCTTTAATGAAAACCCAGGACATGATTCAATTTGACACACTGACATTTTATTTTTTTTTTCCTTAAATTTTTGAAATTGGGAGTGAAGCTCTACAAGCGTTTAGCCAAACTAGGCTGCACCTATTCAATCCTCACTGATAGTCAAAATGTAGGAAATAAATAGTCCCAAAAAACTAGAACGACTTTTCTCTCAACAAATTGGCAGTTCCCAATATTAATATTTTTTTTTTTCTGATGTAACATGAACACTAAGCCCTTTTGGTAGCCAAATGACCAGCTTATTTTAAATGCCTCATGTTAATAGAAAGCTGCGTATAGGCATCTCATAGCAGAAAAAAAAGAAAAAAAAAGAAAAAAAAAAGAGAATATTTAGTTCCTTTGTGAACTGGCCATATGACAACTACTTTTTTATCAACTTATTAAGTTGGGGCACTATAATAGCTCTTGCTGAGTTTAGCAATGTTTATAAGCATGTGTTAAACACATAATGTTAAGTTTTATGAGGAAAAAGGGATAAAGAAAAGTAATGTCACAGATGAATGTTTGAGTGCGTAGACGGCATAATGTATGTATTTTTTTTATTTCTACACTGTTGAGCTTATTTTCTGTTTTAAGGTTAAAAAAAGAGAGATTTGTTGCATGAGAACTGTTTTATTGTGTTCTGCACTTTCTGTTCTTTTTGTATAATCTTGGGGTTGTTGTTGTTTTTTTTCATTTATGCATAGAAAAGAAAAAAATCATTTTAGAAATATTCTACTCCACGAGACATTGTGTTCCGATCCGTTGTTCTGAAGTTGGATCTTAATAAACATTTCAGTAAGAGGTGGTGGCTCACAGTCCTGTGTTGTTCGAGGGAGCACGAGTAGAGACACGCGGCCTTTCTGCGACGCACCCGCGGGGCCGGCAGCGGTACAGGCTCCCTGCTCCAGGCCAAACGCTGCTGCTGCTTCTCCTTGTCCCCTAAGCTGTACAAGACAAATAATATTCACCTGCTTCTCAAAGCTTAATTAATATTTCTAAAGATGCTCCTACCAAATCTTAGCTGGCAAAAAACCCCAAAAAACCCCACCCAAGTGTTGCAGTTTGCAAATGCTTGAGAAAAATCACCTGACGCTTGCGGGGTTCCGGTGTAAGGAAGGAGGGAGCAAAGCTGGAGGAGCAAACCAGCGATGCCCGGGAGGGACGCGCGTGTCCCCGGCTGCAGACTCAGCTCTTGAACAGGTCGCTCTGACCCGTTCCTGGGAAGAGACGAGGGGCGGTGGCTGTCACCTGCTAAGCCAGCAAAATACGTCCTTGGTCATGCCATCACCAAGATCACTGCTGGGAACGAGGGGCTGGATGTAGGGTCTTCTCTGCGAGTGGGTGGCAAAGGTCCCTGGCTCTTGCCCTCGCAGTAGGGAGGGTCTTGTCGTCCCTCCTTTGCCAGCACGTCGGCCTTTTCCCACTCCTCGGCCCCACCGTGCTGTGGGATCCCCCTGCACAGGAGGGCCTGGGAGAGTTTCAGGAGGAAATAGGGTCAGGCTTTATTTTGAAACCCGCCATAAGCAGCTTCCAAAGACACCAGTTGACATCCAAACTGGTTAATCACTGGGGCACCGTGGGTGGCAAGAGAGAGGAAAGCCAGAGGGAGCTCTCTATCAGGTTACAAACACCAGCTGACAGGGTTAAACTTGCAGCTTGAAGAACTCAGTTGTCCTGTTTTGAGTTGTAGCAGTTTGCTTGGCAGATTTGAGCTGTGACTTTGCCTGAAGGCACTTCTTCAGACTCAGTATCAGCAGCTCAGAGAAGCAGATGCCCACGCGTTGTTTGTTTGGTTCAGTTTTGACTAAAACCAGCTCAGCTGTGCTCTTTTCTCACTGAACCTGAGGTTGTGCGGTGGGGGTGACCATGGCTGGAAGCCATCAAAGCTGCTCTGGCACTGCCCTCCTCAGCTGGACAGGGGAGAGAAAAGAGAAGTAAAGGCTCATGGGTTGAGATAAAGACAGGGAGATGACTCAGCAATTACCGTCACAGGCACAACAGGCTCAACTCAAGAAAATTAATTTATTACCGGAGTAGTGTAATGAGAAATAAAACCAAATCTTAAAAACACCATCCCCCAACCCTCCCTTCTTCCCAGGCTTAACTTCACTCCCCCTTTTCTCTACCTCCTCCCCCCGTGGGAGTTCATCACACCTTGTCTCTGCTGGTCCTTCTTCCTCAGGGGGAGGACTCCTCACGCTCTTCCCCTGCTCCAGTGTGGGGTCCCTCCCACGGGAGACAGTCCTCCACCAACTTCTCCAACGTCAGTCCTTCCCACGGGCTGCAGCCCTTCNACCATGGACCAACATGGGCTGCAGGGGGACAGCCTGCCTCACCATGGTCTTCTCCACAGGCTGCAGGGGAATCTCTGCTCCGGCACCTGGGGCACCTCCTCCTCCTTCTGCACTGACCTTGGTGTCCACAGCGTTGTTCCTCTCACACCTTCTCACTCCTCTCTCTGGCTGCAATTGCTCCTGCTATGGTTTGGGTGGTTGTTTTTTTTTTCCCCTTCTTAACAAGGTATTCCAGAGGTGCTACCACCACAGCTCATGGGCTTGGCCTTGGCCAGCAGCAGGTCCCTCTTGGAGCCGGCTGACATTGACTCCATTGGACATGGGGAAGGTTCTAGCAGCTTCTCACAGAAGCCACCGCTGTAGCCCCTACTGAAGCCTTGCCATGCTAAGCAACTATATTAAAGAAGTGAAAAAACAAAACACAATAAATCTGACTTTTGTCCTGGGCTCTGAACTTGCCTTTTCACCAACACCCAGGGGAAAGTGTGGATCCTGCCTTGCCAGGGGAGGAGCCACTCCAAATACCTGCAGAACTCCCACAGGAAAGCTGTCCTGGTTTGGCTGGAATAGAGTGAATTTTCTTCCTAGTAGCTGCTACGGGGTTACTGTGAAGTATGGGGGGATGAGCAAACCTGCTCCAGTGTGGGCTCCTCTCTCCATGGAGCCACAGGTCCTGCAGGAGATTGATCCAGTGTGGGCTTCCCATGGGGTCACAGCCTCCTTCAGATGTTTCCACCTGCTTCTTGCCAGCTGGGGTTAAACCACAAGGGCAAGAGCCTCCCCTCCCCACCCCACTTTGCCCAGCAGAGCCCTGGTGCTCCTCCTCACCGCATGGGACTCCGACCACTGGGCAGAGCCCAAAGTGAAGTAGGGATTAAGTGGCAGGGTCTGTCCTACATCCCTGGCCTCTCCTAGCATGACTAAAAGTGAAGAGGCCAAAGGGATGTGAAAGAAGCAAAGAAATAAACCCAAACCTCCCTGGGCTGGGTCTTGCAAGGTGTGACACTGAGCCCCTTCTGTCCATGCATCTCCTCTTGAGTAGCAGCCTTATCCCATCTGCCAAGAGAAGGGGAGACAGGGCAGCTCTCTGCATCCTTTCCAGTGCTGCAGCAGGATGAGGCCACGGGAGAGCAGCAAGAAGCAGAAGCCTCCCTGGTGCTGTTGTTCCTGCAGAGTGATCCCCAGTGGGGAGGAGAGGTGAGAAAGCACGTTGCCCGGCTGAGGAGCCACAACTCATCTGGCCCCGGGAACGGGATGCTGCGATCCCCAGCCAGGGCACCGGGTCCCTCCTCAGGGTGGGAGCGAGGTGCCAGGTCTGGGCTGGAGCATGGCGGGGAGAGGGGGAGGAGAGAGGAGCTGCCACTCCCTGAGCTATTGTCCGAGAAGAGAGGTGCCTGCTCCAGTGCTGCCCCTGCTTTCCAGTCTGGACGAAAGATGGAAGAGCCAGCAAACCAGTATCCCCCAGCCCCAATCTGCCCCAGTGGGGTCAATCCCTGCATTTCTCTGGCTTTGCATCTCTCCTCTACCAGGGGGGTGGCAGGGCTATGGTCCCCATGTCCACTGCCAGCCCTCAGCACGGGAAGGGGAGGTAATGCCGTCTGCTGCTGAGGGCTATCGTTAGGTATTTACAGAGGAGAAGTAATTGCTGCTTGTCACTGCCTCTGCGTGGCTGTTGCTGCTGGATGCAGGCTCTGCAGAGCAGCTCCGATCCAGCCCGGCCCTGCAGGATCAGGCCCTATTGTGCACGTTGCGTGGTTGCCCCCACGCAGGCACCAGGCAGAGCTCAGACCTCACGGACTCCCATTACCGCCCACTGCCCAGCAGCTCCAGCCTTGCTGCATGACACGCTCATGAGCGCAGAGTTCAGTGGGGATGTAGGATGTGCCTGTGGGGTGTCACCATCTTCCAGGTGGTGACGCCATTTACACACATCCTGGAGTTGGGGTTCCATGCAGTGGGCAACCTTCCACACTCGTGAAAGGGGCAGAGGCCAGCCACCCACCAGGGAACCAGCCCTGGAGGGCCACAGCGATGAAAAGGGAGTTGCAGCAGGACAGCGGCCCAAATCCTGGGGCCAAGGGTGGTGGGCAGCTGCCCCTCCAGCTCCCAGCCCCAAGCAGGCAGTTTTTGTCTCCTTTCCTGGGCCTGGGACGCTGCACTGGCGCCAAGCGGCATTTCTGCAGCAGCATCGTCCCTGTCTTGACACCTGGGGTGGCACAAAGGCCACCCACCTATTGCCGAGAGTGGGGGACCTGTGCTGAGGCACTGGGGTAAAGCACCATGGGAGAGAGAAGCCAGGCACCAGGGCGAATCCTGCAGCTTATATCCTACCTCGTTGCCCAAACGGCAACTGACCTCATCGCAGCTGGGACCCACATCAATGCCGCACAGTGAACAACAGCCCCACCGCCGTGGGGTGTGCTGCGTCCCTGGGCAGTTCTGAGGAGAGGGCTGGGATGCGGCAGCTGAAACGGATGCAGAAAGAGCAACAGAGGTAAGTAATTCATGGCAGAGGGGTGAGGGTGGCTTTGCGCTTTGTTTGCTCTAAAAGGCTGACAGCGAGAGGCCAGATTCACTCAGTGCTGATGGAGAAAGGGGCCTAGTCTGACAAATAGCCCCAGAGCAGTGCGTGACCACAGGCTGGAAGGCAGAGGAAGGGGCTGTTTCCTACCTCACTGCACAGCCCTGACGGGGAGATCACAGCCAGCACAAGAGAGCCTGAGTTTCCAAGCAGCTACTGTCTCTGCAGACAGGTTATTTCTAGAAGCAAACACTGCCATCCCTTGGTGTGAATCATACAAGCCTAGAATATCTCAAGTTGGAAGGAATCCATGAGGATCATCAAGTCCAGCTTCCTGTATTCAGCACATCATGGAGCGGATCAAAAGACCTCGCTAGTGCACAATCCCTCAAACATTAGCGTGCCACCCCCAGGCTTATCCCTAGCAAGCCAGGTTTTATCCTTTTCCCTTCAAATCTAGTTTAAAGCTCTTTCAATGAGTCCTACTAACTCCTGCGCAAAGATCCTTGTCCCCCTTTGAGACAGGTGTACCCCATCAGTTGCCAGCAGGCCTGGTGTCTTATAGACCAACCCATGATCAAAAAACCCAACATTCTGTTGGTGACACCAGTCGTGGAGCCAGTTACTGATCTGCTGGGTCTTCCTGTTTCTTCCCTCATCATGCCCTGCAACTGGAGGGATGGAGAACGCTACTTGTGCTCCTGATCCTGTAACCAGTCATTCAAAGGCCCTACAGTCTCTCTTGATCAGCCTTGGCCCTCTTATTAAAACTTCATCACTGCCTACATGAAAAAAAAAAAAAAAATCAATAATAGATAATAATCCCAGGATCCTACCAGGGTAGGAAGTTTTCTCATCACATCTTTAACCCAAGCCCCAAGGCAGCAGCAGACTTCCCTAAGAATTGTGTCTGGTCGGCATACTGGACTTTCTGTTCCCCAGAGAAGAAAGTCTCCTATGACAACGACCCATCTTTCTTTACAGAAGTGGTGTTCATAGAATCATAGAATGGTTTGGATGTTAAAGATCATCTAGTTCCAACCCCCTGCCATGGGCAGGGACACTCTCCACTAGAGACTGAGACAATTTCAGGTAGAGCATAATACTTTCCCACTGTCTGTCAGCCTGTTTGAGCCCTTGATAATCTGCTTTTTAACTGAAAGACTCAACAAATAGTTTACAAAATCCAAGCCATCAAGCACTAGTGTTTAGTGTCATGATTTGCAGGAGTCCTTGCTATGGGCCAACACAGCATCATGCATTGCGCTCATGTAACGACCACAACCAGAAGGTGGCCTCTGCCTCAAACAGCTTACCGCAGAGTGAAACAACGGCCAGAGAGACAAGCACACAGAAGTCACAAGCCAGCATCAGTCAGCAGGATCAGCGTGGGCTGCACACTGGCAACTAGGCCTGGCAATCTCTTAGTAGGCACCGTGGCAAAGAAAAGCTCTGAGGACCACAAGGCATCTGAGACTCTTCTCCTGTGCCTTCCCACCACCATGGGAAGTAACTGGAAAAAACACTGAAAATTGAACAAAACCCTGAAGTGCTGTTCCTGCAGGTTTGTTTCCAGAACCGCAATTCTAGAGCCAAGCTGAGTGGTGAGTGAACACATACCTGAGCTTTCTCCTCACACCGGGAGAGACAAACCAACATGCCATTATGCTCCTCAAGCCAGTTGAATTGGTATTGCTGGTCATCCTGCTCTTGGGGATGGGTTAGTTTTCTTGAAGAATCTTTGTATCTCATAGCTTGGTCTGATGTGGTTAAACTCTTCTCCTATATACTGGTGTTCAACAGCTGCTATTAAAGAAAGCAACGTTTTTAAAAAGGAGACATCTAGTCAATAAATTATGTTCCTATTCAATAAATTACTTTGGAGTCTTTTATCAATAAAAGACTTTACAAGCATAAAAATGGACATTTGTTATTTTTGTTGCCTGACATTTTAACTGGTTCGTACCCAGCTTGTGGAGAAGGCAGAACTAGGTTTAAAGTCTGGCAGGAATGAAAATCAATGAAGGCAATGACAGGCAGATGGCAGGTTGGCGTAGCTGGCTTCACCTCTGCAGGAGGTAAAATTTCGTTAACAGAGCTTGTGTGTCTCTGTACAGAGAAATCTTTTAATTCAGTAAATAATTTATTTCACTTACCACCACCAGCCAGGCAGCTGCCTGGGGAGGAAATAAGGAACATGAAAGTTACAGATGAGGGGCTCAACAGACGACACGTTACCAGCACAGCAGTAGCTGGTTTTAGAAAGGAGGTTATGCAGAGAAAAAAAAAACAACCCAGGCAATTATTCTCCATAGTACACAGACAGGATGCAAGTCAGTGCTAAAAATCATCATTCTGGTATTGTGTATTCAGTTACACAGGAAAAAAAATAAGGTACAAAGAGAGGTCAGAGTATCAATATAGTGTTTAATATTCTTAAAATTGGAAAAAAAAAAAAACTAAAAAGGTAAAATTTCAGTTACCATCATATAATAAAACCTTTCATCAGCACATTGAAAGAGTTATAAATATTACATGGAGTATATTTCCAGAAGTTTACACTTCTATTAGGCCTACACTGTTTTATATCTATTAACAAAAGTAGCAGCCCATTTCTTCTTATTTACAGTATTTTAAATATTGTATTCCAATTTACTCAGCACTGATACAGATAAAACTATTCTGCATAGATTTATTGTTTTACTTAGAATCACAGAATGGTTTGGGTTGGAAGGGACCTTAAAGATCATCTAGTCCCACCCCCCTGCCATGGGCAGGGACACCCTCCACTAGACCAGGTGCCCAAAGCCCCATCCAACCCGGCCTGGAACACTTACTTGTAGATAATTGTCATCACTGGAAAAAACAACGTACATCAGGAAGTGATTAGGGAATGCTGCTCAAGAGAATCCTCTGGACTGCAATCCAGTGGTGCTTGCTTCAGTAATTAAGGAGTAGTTTGATGACTCTGCAGTACTTAAAAATTAAGGAGGTTCTAAACAAAATAACAGCAGCTCTTCTGATTACAGAACTGGCGACTGAAGGGAGGAGTGGCAGAGGTTTGTTTGCACAGTAAACTGAAAGGTTGCTTCCAAAAGCAAGTATAATATATATGGAGATTAAATAAATTAAGTGCTTCAGCTAAAAAAAAAATTAAAAAAAATCAGTTTCATAAACTGTTAAAAATGCCAAGTGTTGTGCACTGTTTTTAAAGGAAAAAGAAGTTTAAAAAGTAAAACAGTCATTAAGAATATCCAAGTATCTTATTTCACCAGCAGGGAGCTTTCAGTGCTATCAGGGAAAGCCTGTCTGTGTCTACATTTTAAATAATACAGCACCATAAATATACATACAGGGGTAATGGACAGTCTTCCCAGCTAAATCTAGCTGCTAGTTCAGAAAGATACTCAGCATTTACAGTAACTCCGTAAATCCAACAAAGGCACTTAGTTTTTTCTTTTCGGTGACCATTTTCAGCTATTACAGGCTGTAAAGACAGTATCTAATCCCACTTTGCAGGCAACCCATGCACCGCCCAAAAAGAGCTCCAGTTGAATTACTGGGCTGGCTTTGGTGCTCTCAATGCTTTCTGTACCACGCGCTCTGGCCTATAACCCTGACCCTTCACAACGCCGCCTGTCAAGTTTAAAGCCAGTGAATCCTCTATTCACATTTCTGTTTCTTTATCAAACGTGCAGGAGCAAGTACAAGGTGCAAGAAGAGATTCACTTCTGTTTTGATTATCTACAACAACGTAGGTACTAAAATAACTCAATAAATACAAAAAATAACACTGACAGGTGATTGAAATATATGCAAAATGCTGGAGTAAACACAGCCTGAGGTCTTCGCTTTTTTCCAGCACAGGTAGACATATTTTGAATAGTTTAACTATTCAGCTTTCCAAATGGCAATCTTCCCTTCTTCTTTTCCAGAGCCGCTGAGGACATATCTGTCCTCTGCCGAGCACAATGCCTTTACTGTATCGGCATGACCAACCAACTCTTTCTCCACAGTCTTCTTCTCAGCACTGATCACATAGATCTTGCCTTTGCTTTTGCCTTGCGATCTTCCACTGCTGCCAATCCACATCTGGAGTGAAAACAAAAAACACAAAAGCACAATCATTTTCAATACTTTACATTTCAGTGTAGGATACAGTCAAGCAGTTTTACATGTGACATTGACGGTTCTCTCTTGCTACGCTGGAACAGGGAAACACTGAAAATTTCCTATATATATATATATATATACCTTTGTGTCTGTTGGAGTTCATTTCTATCTCTTTTTCAGACTCCCTGATACTCCTCAACCTGCTCACCTCCTCCCAGAGCTCTGTCACTGAGCAGAGGAGTTCCCCCACCTGGTTGCACCTCCTCAGTGAGTGTGCTCACTGCTGCCGTCCTGTACTGGTGTAAGAGCAGGGCACGGCCTGCAGCCTGACACCTGGGTGGCAGCGTGTTCCCACCGCAGCTCTGTCAGTTGTGCTGGGTGCAGAGTTTAGAGAGGCCATGGCTTTCTGCCAGGTGGATACCACTGCTCCCTGGTCGAGCTGGCAGAGCTGCAGCACCCTTCCTGTGCGCTAACTGCTACGCAAAGTGCCGCACTGCAGCCTGTTTGCCTGCCCTGGTCACGAGCATTCCCTTGGGACTTTTATACTTGTGTGTTGGCTTAGTCGCCATTGCTGCTGGCCCCACATAAGTCGCGTCAGCTGCTGTCCCATAAGGTACAGGTTCCTGGTGGGTCTCTCCACTCTCCTCGGGTTTTTCCAGTTCAGGAAACTCCCCTGTACGCTGCACTACAGCACTCTGCTCCCAGTTGTGCTGACACCGGAGCTGCTTGCCTTGGCAACTCGACTTGCCTTTGGTGCCACAGACCCAGTGCAGAGAATAAGACAGAAGGTGTCACTTTACCACTGTACAAACCACAGCATACCAGTATCTTGAGTGCTGTGTGCAGTTCCGGTCTCTGCACTGCAAGAGTAGGGGAAATCCAGGGAAGAGAAACTAAAACTATCAAGAGAAAGAAAATGCTGTGATACCAGCAAAGATGGAAAAAGCCAGGACTCCTTAGGCTGGAGAAAGGCAACTGAGGAGAGATCACATGAAGGTTTACAAAATCATAAAAGTGCGGATAAGCAGACTGCAGAACCATTGTTCAACACATCCCACAATTGAAGAAGTAAGAGACACGTGTGGAAACCAGTAAGAGTTCAGTTTCACTCAGAAGAAAGTAGTTCTCTGTACGTGGCTGGCAGAGAACTTCTGGAACCTGCTGCTACAGGAAACTGTGGAACCAGCGAGTTCAAAAGGTAATCAGATCCACAGAGATTGGGTCCAAAAATAGAAAAATAAAAGAATGAGGGAAAGGTGCACACTTTAGTACCTCTAAATAAGAATTATGGACAGTGAGGGAGCTTAAGGAGAACGGACTGCAGATACCAGTGAGGTGCACATGTTCTCCCTACATGACATTGCAATCGCCACAGTTAAGAGGCAGAACATGCAGTGAGATGCACCTGGTTCAGCAGAGCTGAAAACAGCTGTAGTCTTCTTGTGCACAGCTTTGTACAGAGTAAGTACTCACTGTTGTGTATTAGCAATGCTTGCCAGCCAGAAAGCATCCTATTTCAGATAGACACTTTATGCAATTGGTTTTGTCTCAGTTTTCTTAAAAACAAACAATGGTTTGTTTTTAATTAAAGCACTTAAAAGCTAGCACGTGGCAGGCAACCCTACCACTGTTGTTGTTAGCTTGTACCAGGCTGCAAGTTCATTCTCAGTAACTGTAAAGCTGTGTAGAAGACGAGTACGGGTGCCCCAGCCACTACAACGGGCTCCAGACTTCCCCTCGGACAACAGAGGCTGCCAAGATGTTGGCAGGCTGAAAGATGGTGCGTTGAACACTCAGGTTCAGGAGATGGATCACATAGGGATTATTTTCCAGTTGTTCCTTTTGTATCAGTAAGTTGAACTACAACGTTAGTTAAGGTGGAGCTGAGTGAGGAATAAGTGGAAGAGAAAAGGAACAAAGTTCTTAAGTAGCACAAAAGAGAGCTTAATGCCTTGGGATTTCCAAATAATCCTCTAACTCTCTTAAAACAGGGGTTAAATATATCCATCTCTACTTGGGGGAAGGATATCTCCAAAGGTTTTTCCATTTTAGTTCACAAATCTAACCAAGGGCCGAACACACAGAAAGCTTCCCTATTTCATGAGGCACTTCATGAAAAAAGTCATTTTTAAGGAAGGAGGAAAAATCTGAGAAAAAGATTCAGTAAGTTACTTTTCTACTAGATATATATTAGCTATTTCTTTGCAAATTAACCCTAAACCTGTCCATGTGGTATCACCACTACAATCATTTGCACAGCTACTAGTACCATGCAGAAAGAGCAGGTACATAGCCCAAGGCCAACAATGACAGAGACACAAGACGCTAGGGTAGGAAACTGTTGGTTCTTTTGGTCTCTGTTGAGTTAGGAACGTGGTAACTAATCAAGAAAAAGGTCATCTACAAAAATAGGGTAGCTAATTGGCATTTAGTGTTTATCTATTAACCTTTTCCAAGGCTTAGTCTTAGGAGCCCTGAGATTAAATATCAAGGGACCTAAACTTTCAGTTTCTACAGTTCCCTGAAAATGTCAATGGCTAATAAAAGTCATCACACATTTAATTACTGATGAGGCTTTTGGCTTGACATGCATTTTGGCGTATACCTCTAACAGCCAGCTGTGTTGGGCAATCATTAGCTTCTCTGATTTCAAAGAGGAATCAAAATTTCAAACTAGTACGCATGCAAGCACCCAGTAAGGAAGCTAACCGATGACAGCCCATGAGACCTGCAAACAAACAAAACTTTAGTAAAGAATTCCACAAGAGATATAAACAGTTCAAATGTCTCTCACCTGATTTTTAACTCTTATCATACAAGTAATCTCAGAGCAATCTTGAAGATGAATCTTTTGAGGTGTCCTTGAAAATTCTTTGGTGTTCCAGACGTACAGGTCACTACTCCCTGAATAAGATGCCCACACTTCGTCTCTCTGAAGCACAGAAAGATACATTTAACATGAGCACTGCTGACAGGAAGTATATCGTGACAAGTAACTATGGCTTGTAATGCCACATAGTTGTGCTTCCTTTAAATTCTATTAACAGTTTAAATGTAATACCTCAGGAAAGAGCTGAAAGCAGAGAAAATAGGAACACACATCCTTCAGGTGATGCTCAATTTTCATCTGTAGTCGAAATTCATGAGTTGACACTACAAGTATGCAACTTCCAGTACCTTTGGTATTAAAGAGAAAAAGTTAGTAACACAAGTGCCTACTTCCTCCATCTCTACAAACCATGGGGAAAAAAGGCAAAATAAAGTGGACGAATCTAACAACTGTCTTGTTTCTCAATCAAGAGTAAAATCTTTGAGGTATTTCTTTCTGTTTTTCACAGTATCTATTTTTTAGATCTGTTCTTTCTCCAAACACTGGTTGCCATTCTGCAGTGCATACACCTGTTACTTCAGAGTCCAAAAATGATGAGAGGAGAAGAAACAAACTCCTTAAAATTAGGACATTTCATACTTAGGTGCTCAAGTGCACAATTATTTTCAACTACAGAACTGAGACCAAGTGTTACAAAGTTAACAGGGCTGAACCCTTACCCCACCACAGCAATGGCAGCACTGCCACTGCCCACAGGAGGACCAGGAATTTCCTAAGGCTTTAGCTGCTCTTCTGTTAAGGTATGTTTGGATCCAGGCTCTTGTGTATGGCAGCAATGAGAATCAGCACAAAATTCTTTAATCAGTCACCATTTATGAAACAACTTCAAGATGATCCTTCACCCTAGCACAAAGCTTTACTTTATTCATCTAAACTCCTACAGAGGGGATGACAAATTTCTACAAGTGGCCAAAATGCTGGTCTGGGGATTACCAAGTGAGACCAATACCATGAAGTCTAGCTGAAATACCAAATGCAGTTTGCAGTCACTGTTGCCCCTCTAAACTTTAAAAGGACTTTTCAAAGTTTTCCGTTCCAATTTACAGGCATCGCCTGGGGAGGTCAGACAAATACAGTGTAGCCAGAAGTGACATCCTGCAGGAGGGGTACAACCTCCAGGAGTGATCCAAGACATAAATCTGAGTTTGAGATTAATGTACTGTTCTGTCTAATAAAACTGCCTATTATGTAAAGATGTGGAATGAACTTACAGCACCACAGTTGGTCATTATGAAGCTTGATAGAAGTGAGATGTTGGCAAGGCAGCTGAAAGACGCGGTTAACTTTCAGAGTGCTGATGTTCCAAGCAATCACTGTTCCATCTAAACTGCTTGAGTACGCTTCACTGTTGGTACAGATTAAAAAAAATAGTAACAATAGTATAGTGTACATTCATGTTCAGAACAGAGTGCATACACAGAAGAGACTTACTTGCAAAATAACCAATTTTACAGTAAGCTAAATTAATGTTCTTCATTTCAGAGACTGGAAGAGTAAAGCATAGTAATGATTTCCAACAGAAAATGGACTGAAGTCCAAAAGACTAAAAGATACTATCATTACTTTAACAATGAACAATCAGACTGGTTCAATTCTTTTAAACAAGGTAAAAACACTGTAAAAACAAATGACGAGTGCTCATAGTAGGTGACTCTCTGTTAAGGGGCACTGAGGCACCCATCGAGACACGAGAGGTATGCTGCCTTCCAGGAGCTAAGGGCCGAGATATTGCCAAGAGGGTGCCAGAACTCGTCAAGAGCACAGAGTACTGTCCACTGTTACTCTTTCGTGTGGGCTTGAATGACACGACAAGCCAGAACCTGGGCAGAACCAAGGAAGACTATAAAGCCCTGGGAGTGCAAGTGAAAAACACTGGTGCCCAGATTTCTTTTCCTCCATTTTACCAGCTGGAGGAAAGGGAGGAGACAGAAATAGATGTATAGTGCGTATCAACTTCTAGCTATGTTGCTGGTGCTGTCACAAGGGCTTTGCCTTTTATGACAACGGGACATTCTCTGATGACTATAACCTGTTAGGGAGGGATGGGATCCACCTGTCTAGAAGGGGCAAGAGAATATTTGGCAGCAGGCTGGCCAGCTTGGAAAACGGGCTTTAAACTGAAGGACTCAGGGGGCAGAGTGCAAAGTGGCAATGCTCACGCCATTGCATCCAACTGGGGAATAAGCCAGGCCAACCAGAGCTGCGACAAATGTTCCTTAGCTGCCTCCAAGACAAGAGCCAGAAGGCCAACCACCTCAAAGGCATGTACTGCTATGATGGACCTTCTTGCACTCCTCCAGGGAAACCCGCATGCTCTATTACCTCAGAAATGCCTGTACACCAACACACGCAGCATGGGGAATAAACAGGAAGAACTGGAGGTCGCAGGGCCACGATCTCATTGCAATTACAGAGACATGGTGGGATAGTTCACACGACTGGAACAGCTGTCAATGGATGGCTATGTACTTTTTAGGAAAGTCGGGTCAGCAAGACAAGATGGTGGAGTTACTCTTTATGTGAGAGAGCAACTGGAATGTACTGAGCTCTGCCTAGGGGTGGGTGAAGAACGAGTCAAGAGCTTATGAGTAAAAATTAAGGGGGAGGCCAATATGGGTGACACTGTTGTGGGTGTTTACTACAGGCCACCTGATCAAGAAGAGGAAGTTGATGAGGCCTTCTACAGACAGCTGGAAGTAGCCTCACAATCACAGGCCCTGGGCTTCATGGGGGACTTCAACCACCCTGATATTTGCTGGAAAGGCAAAACAGCAAGGCATGCACAGTCAAGGAAGTTCCTGCAGAGTATTGATAATAACTCTTTGACACAAGCGGTGCAGGAGCCCATGAAAAGAGGGGTGCTGCTGGACCTTGTGCTAACAAAGAAAGAAGGGCTGGTTGGGGATGTGAAGGTTGTGGGCAACCTTGGCTGCAGTGACCATGAGATGGTGGAGTTCAGGATCCTGCATGGAAGGAGCAGGGCACTAAGTAGGATTACAACCCTGGACTTCAGGAGAGCTCACTTTGGCCTCTTCAAAGATCTGTTTGGGAGAATCCCATGGGTTACAGCTCTAGAAGGTAAAGGGGTCCAAGAGAGCTAGTCAGTATTCAAGCACTGCTTTCTCCAAGCTCAAGATCAGTGCATCCCGAAGATTAAGATATCAAACAAAGGAGGCAGGAGACCTGCATGGATGAGCAAGGAGCTTCTGGAAAAACTCAAAGGGAAAAAAGAAGTTTACAGAATGTGGAAAAAGGAACTGGCCATTTGGGAGGAATATAGGAATATTTTCAGAGTACGTAGGGATGCAATGAGGAAGGCTAAGGCCTGCTTGGAATTAAATCTGGCAAGGGATGTCAAGGAAAACAAGAAGGGCTTCTTCAAGTACATCAGCAGCAAAAGGAAGACTAGGGAAAATGTGGGCCTGCTGCTGAATGAGGTGGGTGCCCTGGTGATGGA
>VXBL01000602.1:127738-162658 GCA_013400195.1 Aramus guarauna
AGGAGTGGCTGATACACCAGAAGGCTGCACTGCCATTCAGTGAGACCTGGACACACTAGAGTTGGAGGCAGAGGAACAGGTTAGGGGTTGACCTGCTGAAAACCAGTTCTCTTGAGAAGGACCTGGGAGTCCAGATGGACAACAAGTTAAGCATGAGCCAGCAATGTACCCTTGTGGCCAAGGTGGCCAATGGTATCCTCAGGTGCCTTAAGAAGAGTGTGGCCAGCAGATTGAGAGAGGTTATGGGCTCCCCAGTTCAAGAAAGACAGGGAACTACTGGAGAGAGTCCAGTGGAGGGCTGCAAAGATGATTAGGGGACTGGAGCATCTCTTATATGAGGAAAGGCTGAGAGAGCTGGGTCTGTTTAGCCTGGAAAAGACTGCTCTAGGTGAACCTGCTCTAGCAGGGGGGTTGGACTAGATGATCTCCAGAGGTCCCTTTGAACCCCTACCACTCTGTGATTCTGTGACCAGAGTCTTGAGTGGACAGGAACATGTCCATCCTATGCCCACCAAGATGCCTAGGGAAGCAACTGAACCTCTTTTCTACCCTCGCTACATTCTAGGTAGCTGGCTCTAGACAGCTGAAAGTACATTTAAGCAACCAACAGCTCTGGGTTGCAGCCAGGCTTCCAACTCTCAAGCTGCTTATGTCTCCTATCAGGACCAAAGTATTCTAGTACAGATATTTTTTCTCCTTCTTAAGATTATACTTTACAAACTCTGTATCATTGGAAACACTGCAGGCTAATTCAGAGCTTTAAATGAACTAAAGCACGCATTATATCATGCATGAGAAGTTAAGTATGACAAAAACTTTCACTACAGTTCTCCTGAACATTGTTGCCTGTTGGATTTTCTCTCAAGTTAGGACCAAAATATCTCAAAACTGTTTTTCTTTGCTACTGCACCTGAGAAAACAGATTATACTATCCTTTTTTTCTTTTTTTTTTTTTTTTCCCCCTTTAACATCTGTTGTCTTCTGATGTGAAAAGCTTTTTTGGAAGGTTCCAACACCACCTAAGCAAAATCTCCCTGAAACCCAGTTATGCCTGCTGCACTACTGGCAGAGCGATGTCTGGTCTGGCCTGGGAGTTGCTGCTCCCATGAGAAGACAGCAGGTTAAGGACTCCAGCCAACACTCTTCCCAGTGCTACCAAAAGATCAAAAGGATTTTGCCTGAACAAAACAATAAATGTATTTATCTTACAAACAGGCAGGAAAAATCCAGAAGGCATGCTGTAAACACCTAGTCAACGATGTGCTCAAAGTAAAAATGAAAAAGTGGTCTTTAAACTGCATCTGTATTGATTCATCATTGGATGCTGCCAATTCCTGACTGCTCTCATCCTCGTCCAAAAAAACATTCTTTTATCCTCTTTGTTCCAAAGTACATAACGCTCTTTCCTTAAAAAGGAAATTCTTAGTTTACCATATACAATATTGGAGCTACAAAAATAGGCTAAATAAAGGTTTATGTTAGCAGTATAAGCTCCCCCCCCTCATTTAAAACAATAAATTATTCCCAACATCTAGGAAAATCAGTCACTGGTTTCCTGTATGGGCTCCTTTTCCTTGAGCGCAATTTAACTTTTTGCCTTTGTTTCAGTCAAATAATTAAAGCACAATACTGTATCATTTGGATTTTTAACTAGTCCTCTGCTCGTTGCAGGCCAGGTTCTCTAGGCTAGTGAATACTGTTCTAGCTACATAAAATGGCTTTCTATTTAACCACAGGAAGATTCTCCATATGTCCATGACTCTTCCAGTGGTACAGACATCCCTCACATTTGCTTGCATATTTATTTTTAAGAAGAAATATTGTCATTAAATATACCTGGGTATTCCATTCTTCTTCTCTACAATGATATCTGTAACATCAGAACGATGATCATTTAGCTGCTTATTACAAGACATACTGTGGGTGTTGATTATATAAATAATGGAGTCTTGAGAACCGATCCACACTTGACTCTGCTCTACCATGATCATACAAGTCTGGGGGAGAAAAGCAGGATTAAATAAAATCTAGAAGAAGAATCACTCTTTAATGAAACATGGAAACAAGCTATACTAAGAAGCTGCAGTTTTCTGGTGATTACAGTAAGAGACCAAGACTTGGCACTCCAGTATTCTATCCTTTGCTCTGCTCTATAAATAATGAGAGAGGACAAATCTCTCGGCTTACTTTATCCTTCAGTAAATAGGACTAATACTGTATCTTGATAACTGACTCAAAGCTGTGTTTCCTGGCCCAAACAAAGTTAAAGTTACAAAGGGTATCAGAGGAAACCACAAAAGTGAGTGTATTTCTCTCTCCTGGATTGGAAGCCATCCTAACCATCTGATATAAACATACTTCCTACTTCAATTAGAAGTAGTGTCTAAGAAAACACTGTCTTCTCCCCTACTGTCTCTGGAATGTCTTTGCCCTATTCAGAAGCTCTTCACTTCTCTCCCTCCTGAGTCCCATCAGTTCCAAACTTTCCTCCTCTTTTCTTTCTCTTCTTTAGAACAGGTCAGCATTCAACTCTTCTCCCGGATTTCCATCTTCCCTCCACCCAGCTCTTCGCCATCAGCTTTACTTCTCTTTTTGACTCTCTCCTATACTCATCCACAGCCATGTTTCTCAGCTTTCACACAAATAACCTATCCGATCCCTTTTCCTGTGTGTTCTCTCTACTGCGTGTTTTCCACTCAGTCTGCAGCTCTGGTTCAGTTTCCCTTTTCATTCAGAGAGTTATTCTTTTCAGGTGGTCTTTCACAAGCAGCTCTCTTTAACCTCCTGGCTGAGTTATCTTCTTTTAGAGCACTATTTCTATTTCAGTATCATCCACTTAGTTTCTTTACACCTTTCCCCAATTCCCAGGTCTTCAGCATAGGTGACTTCTCATCTATTCTTAGGGCTCCCCTTCTCATCTTCTCTTTGTAATGATTCTTTTATGCTTTCTCCTCAACCATTTCAAACTTGCCTTCCTGCCCCAAGAACCCAGGCCATTAAGCCAGCAGGCCCTCCCAATATCCAATCCATCAATTCTCACCAGTTGACTAATTTCATTAGGAATCAATTTTCTCTCCTTTCCCTTTTTCTCAAAAATCTCCATTTCTCCAAGTTAACTGAAGCCCAAACAACTCAAGTGTCTTTCTAAAACTTTTAAGGAAGGACAGTGATTCAGGGTCATCCAGGCCGTAGCAACAAAAGCACCAAGCTAAAGCAGCAATTGCAATATGCGTGTCAGTCTCACCAGTTTAGAGCGGCCCATTTTGAAACAGTGTTGCTGAATAGACCAGGTAGATGCATCAAAGACCACCACTTTCCCCTCATTTAAAGCACACCATAGTTTCGGATGAGCATTGCCAGGTCTTTCTGAAGGGTCAAGATGCCCTAGAAACAAAGCAGAGAAGATGAGAGAGGTAAAAGAAAATTAACCACTTTTGGAGACATGGGAAAATCATTATTAGGCAGAGCAGCTTTCTAACGAAACACATCTGTGTTCTGGAACTTACATCACCAGGTAATGAATGATAAGAGTTTTCACAAGGAATTTGTGCTTATTCTCACCTATTTGTTGAGCTCATCTGATGATTTAATCTTACACTTCAAAGTTATTCAGAGCAGAGATAAACTTTTTCATTGATGACTATGTACTTAGCTAACCAGGAGGCTTTTAAGCCCTATGAAATAAAACTAATAAATCCACTCATTCTATCTGCTCCATTAGAGCTCCACTTAGAAGCCTCATACTACTAAGAAAGAAAAGCACTGCTGAACACACCACCACTCACCCACGTAAGAGTTGCTCCTGTCTACTTTCTTAACAGTGGAATTCCATTAACTTTCCCCTCTTGTCTCAAATTGCTCAAATACTAGGAATTACAGATGAATCTACATCAGAAGACTAGTAAGGCTATGAAGTTAAGAGTTAGGAACTTCCAGAACTAACATATCCACTACCTAAATTCATGCCCATTGCATGATTTTAATTTTTTTTCCTTTCTTTCTCCAATGCTTTTTGAATTGGTCAGATATAAATGTGCCAAGTACCATGGAAAAGCTTGCAAGGAAATTGATAATGCTTTTGTCAAGGATGGACTTAAATTGCATGCAATGAATAGTATATTAGATCACATACTATACAATGAGAGTCACAGGCATGTTGGTCTGGCTGGGATTTCAAGAGGTGGTACCCTATTCCCTGCACTGTGGTTCAACCAAAGACCCCCTATGACTCTACTGAAAAATAGAAAAAAAATAAAAATCAATATTGATCAGCGGTGGAGCATCATTCATCCACCCTCCTCAACAAATAAGGCAGAAGCCTTAATGGGAAATCGGCACATTAACACATAATTGAAGTCTATTATAAGGCGTATACACACAGGAAGATAAATGAAGACTGTGAAAGCTATGCCTTGGAGTATCTTAATATGCAATATCACTGTTCTTTTTTAATGATTTTCTGGTTTAGTATTCAGCACATAGCCAAAGCATGTCAGAATGTGAACAAGATCAGGCAGTCATAATACCAGGTGTTAGGAGATAACATGCTTTATAGGCTAATTAAAGCTGGGCTAACATAAAGAAAGCACTATATCATCTTACCTGGCGTATAAAGCAAGACATCTATTGCCTGTGGAAATGTCTCACCAGCTGAGGGGTTGATCTTGTGCTTTAATGTCTCTGAAGTTGTTTTGGGGACCATCATAGGCACTAAAATAGATTTTTAAAAGGTCATGAAGCTCACACTTCAGCCTGAAATAGATCTATAATTCTTATGAAATAGCAATTCTGCACCATTTATTCACATTTCTCACTTTTCTTTCCCTCTAGCCTTAGCTGACTAGGAGAGCCCAAACACCATTTGTATGAATTCTGGTAGCAGGAGCACGCATACAACACCCAAGCAGTCTAAACAACCAAAACAAAACCACAGCATCCAACATGGAGACGTACATACCAACTAAGGTTCTGATGCACAGAAGCAAAAAAAAACAAAACAAAAACGACAAAAAAAAAAAAACCCAAAAAAAAAAAAAACCCAAAAAAAAAAAAAACCCAAAAAAAAAAAAAACCCAAAAAAAAAAAAAACCCAAAAAAAAAAAAAACCCAAAAAAAAAAAAAACCCAAAAAAAAAAAAAACCAACAACAAAAAATAACCCCAAACCCTAAGCCTTCTATTAATACTATTTAATAAACTATGTCCGTGAAAGTGCAATCAGACTAACATCTTTTCATATTTCTACAGATAATCAGTTTGAAAACCGAAATATAAACAGAAAGAGCCAAGACAGATGACGCAACAACAGCAGGCTTTGTAGCATTGCTATGTGACTGACCTTCATTTTTCATCCTGTCAAAATAAGACAGTTTAGATGCTGCATATATGGTTTTGGAGGACTGCAGGGCACCAACCACAGCATCCATCAGGAGAACATTTGTCAGTGCTTGCTGAATATACTGAGGATCCTAAAGACAAAAGTCTTACTGTAGTTTATCTATTGCTCATTATTCTTACAAGTCTCCACGTTCAACAATCACAATGCACATCATGCTTAGCACAAGCACTAGCCAGTTGCTGCCCTGCAGTATAATTCATCGCACTTGTAGTCAAACTCAGCTCCCACATCACATGTTCCACTCCTAAGCAAGGTCATGGAGCAGGGAGCCAGCATTAATTCATTATACAGAAAGAAGTATTTCAGATCTGGTACAATCTTGATACAGATGTGCAAATGAAACCATATGAATGGCACGGATGGAAAACATACAGTGGACACAGGATGGATACCCATGTTCAGGCTGGATCGTTCTTCACGAGAGAGAAGGACATATTATGCTTCATCTTGGCTAAAGTGATTCTAATCCTTCCTGAAGAACTATCAAGCTACATTTTCACTATTAAATTCAGCAGTCACGAAGAATTATGTGGTTGAAAAGGAAAGCTTGCTTGAATGATCCTTTTTCTCAAGGTTTCTATGGCAGAAGCATACATCTTGCCCTATTCATTGAAAGGATCTATAGACGGCAGGGTTCCAGCATGGCAAAACCCTTTCTACACACTAAATTTTGAAGCAAGGTGGGGAAATTTTTCTGTTAGTTAGGATCACTATTCTTAAATGTTCTGAACCTAAACAATTTCTCAAAGCTAGTGACTAAATTAAAAGTTCCATGCCAACGGATGGATGCAATCTTTCTTTTTTCTTTCTATTATTCCAGAAGTATTATTTTAGAAATAGCAGCAAAAATAAAATTTTATTACTTTGCTATTGTTTGTTGAAACCTAGAACTTCTAAAGCTGATGCATGAATTATTTAGAACCGAGACAGAAAGCACGTACTTTATACTTATTTGGTTAGAAATTCCCATATTTATACCTTGTGATCATCCGCCATTTTCTTTCCAGCCCACATTTCTTTCACTATCAGGTACCAGAGATCACACTCAGATTTAAGGTTAGCTTCAAAGACTTCTTTTTTAGATAATGTTTTAATCCTCAGAGTAGGTATTCTCAAAAGAAGGAAAGCTACAGTCGTGCTCTTAACATCCTGGAAATGTAGGGAAACAAAGAAAGTAAGGAAGATACAGTATGCAATCACAGATAAGGTGCAGTACTCATCCTGCAGGGCAACTTTCTCTGTTTATAACTACAGCTAATGATTTCAATTGTCCTTACACACCGTTGACAGTTGGACTTGATGATCTTAGAGGTCTTTTCTTTTCCAAACTTAAAGATTCTATGATTCTGTTGTTAAGCAGAGATGGTTTTATGAAAGTGTAAGTTTCAAACAACATCAGACTTTGCTATACAGTGGATACAAGGTGGCTCGCTGACACCACAGTAAATTAAGCACACTTAATGCTCATGTTACTAAACTTCTCTAACTCTGTATCCCATGTGCCATGATTTGCACCTTTCTGTATGTCTACAGGTTATGACCTCTAGATTTTTATTCTATGTCATCCTAGCACCTAGCAAACTGCACTATATCAGCTCTGAAATTCTTGGTTCAAAGACCCAGAACTTTATCTAATCACTCATAGCTTGCTGACTTCCTACCCTCCTTACTGAAACTCTAAGCTGAGGGAAAGATGTCTTAGCAGAATGGAACACGCCCTGTATCCAGAAGAATGCAAGAGAACAAGAAGTTACTTGATGCTCACCTCTATATCCCTGAAAGCAGCAATCTGAACATAGCCAGGATGTCCTCCTTCAGTCAAAAGGAACAAGCGCTTTTGGGTCAGAGCTATTTTTCCTACACCATAGTTAGTTTTAACTGAGCAAGATAACTTGTAGACACATTCATTTTTATCTAGATGCTCTATCACTGTTGGTGGCAGATTCACCTCTTGAGCTTCTGCTTCAGTTTCTTTCCAGTAGTTGTAGAAATCTCTGAACGTTTCAGGATCTATTTGTTTCTGATGTCCTAAAAATTTTTTAAAATTTGTTTACTGTGAGAAATGATTACACAGATTTGCACAGTAAGGTAGCTTTAAAAGATACTAGCTTTCAAATTGTGCCCCTAACAGCGTAATAGGTAAGCAAGGTGCAAAAACTACAAAAAATATGCCTGGAAACAGTTAAGAGACAAAATTCTTCTCTTGAGGTAGAGAGATTCTTCTGCAGTTAGCCTAGGCCATAGGTCCCATGCATCCGGCATCCTCCCTTCCACCCTACTCTAAGGAGGGAGCAAACACTGTCCCAGTCTTGCCTTGCCAAAAATCCAGTCAGTCAATGGGAAAGGACTTGTACTTCCCTACTGAACTGAATACTTTGCATTACGACTTTCCAGTTCTTTATTTTATTGAATGCTACTATATCACATAGTTACCAACTCGGGATAAAAGCTGAAGTTAGAATACCTATTACTAAAGTCTTTAACTATTATAAGTAAATAATTAAGAATTCAAGTATTTGGACAACAGAATCTCAAACACAAATTCTTGTGAGATGTATGCTACCTCTGGTTTCAGAAAGTCTTGCTCTAGACTTGCTATTTTGATCGATGTTTAATCCTTTGTGGTAGTTACCAGAGTAACTAGGCACCGAAAAAGAACTGAATAGTTTGAGAGTGCTTTTATAAAACACTATGTTTTCAGAAATCAATCACAAGATTCAGATGAGAATCTGAGAAGAAAGTTCTCTCAAATATAAACGTAACCTCTCCTTTTGCTATGATGACCATCCAAGAGGAATTTAACTGTAGCTACTTGAATTCTGGATTTTGTTAGTTTATTTTTAACAGAATGTCACCTTGCCATGTTACCTAGTGGCTTTACAACACAGAGGTATTTTCCATTAGCAACTAGGACAGTCTTATATTCACTTTACTCATAATCTAAGCCAAAGTAGAACTGCACACCATCAGATCACAAAACTACCCCACCTACACAACCTGAAAAATTATAAATTGTGTGCCCAAGTATAAGTAGATTCCTTGTCTTTATTGTGGATACAAGTATAGACATTCTTGTATACATTAAATCTACTCTCCATAATTATCCTAATTAAATAAAATTGTCGATGAAGCTCACATATTGTGAGTTTTTAGAGGCCCAGAAAATGTTGGACAATAATTAAAAACAACTGGATACTAACATTCTATTTTGGTTCAAAAAAGAAAAAAAAGGGTTGAAATTGTCATTGCACCAATGTAGATGATCACTGAAAATGTATCTTATACTCACCTACTGTTAGGGCATCAAATAACCGATGTATAGTGTCTATATCTTTGACAATCCCAGACTCCTGGATTCGCTTCACAAAATCATCCAGTTGCATGTGTGTTTTTGGCAATTCAAAATTTTTTACATGGTCATCCATTTTCGTAACTTCTCTTTGTTTTTCCATCACTCGACTTATCAGCTTCTTCAGCTCAGGTTTGCGGTCTGCTTGAGAACGCTCAGAAGGAGGCATCGTTTCCACTATTTTTCTTACAAGATCAGTAGGGAAAATTCTTAAGTCTGTTTTATCTAGGTTCTGAAAGTCAGAAAGTGCATTTAGTAGTTTCCCTTGCATCAAACTAATAAGTCCCCGGAGGTAGAAGTACCTTGCCAGCAATGCTGAGTTATCAGGTGGTAAGGTATTTATAGCTTTGCTGAGATGGTTGAAGAAGTCTGCGTAGTAGGAGTGAACACACTGGAACATGAGAGGAAAGTGAATTTCTGGGATTTTGAACATACTGACTGATTTGGAGGGCATTTTCACAGCTAAAAACAAATAAACAAACAATACTTTCATTAGTATAAGTAGTGAGTAAAAATGTGAGTATCTTCACAACCAGCAATACTACAAACAAACAAAACAAACAAAAAAGAATCCACATCACAACAACAAGCAATTACGTTGCATGAAATTCAAGTAAAATTACAGTTGTACTAGGGACGTAAATATATCCATCCTCTTATTATCAAAATATTACCTAATTTGATAATATCAATTCTGGGAAGGGAAAGAAAAAGAAGAAAAAAAAAAAAAAAGGGGGGGGGGAACCCCCTACGGGCAGTTTCTGTAGGACTTGCTCTGTGCGATAAGCCTAAGCCTAAATTTAAAGGTAGTAGAGAACTGGATATAAGGTGGGTGAGGACTGAACATGGTTTCTGACTCAGGAAGCAATTCTCCAATGTCAATCTTATTGTGACCAATTGGTCTTTTGTGGTACAGCAAAACTTACAGTAGGCTACAGACTGATTTAACATGCAAGGAAAAGCACAGATGGGCCCCAACTCAAAATGACTTCACTCGCCATTCCTTTCCAGCATCTGACAGTGTTTCTGTGAAAATCATTCAATGATGTCACCCATAAAGACAACAGAAAAGACACTGTAGTTGTTCAGCACACTCTTCCCTTACCAATGCCTGTTTCTATTCTTTGAAGTGAGGAATTTCTAGCAGGGCCCTCTGGCAGCTTGATATCTTGCAGATTAGGCATACTGATTACCATACGCCTACTAATCATATACTGTGGATTAAATCGTTTAGAAGCCATTTTCTCCATAGTCATTCTTCTCGGGGTATGAAACATCAAATTTAATCTGAGAAAAATAAAAATAATATAGAGCTAGTTTAAAAATCCAGCATACATACACACTAAATTACTACTTGTAATTTAATACTATTATAAAAAAAATAAAATCAATTATAGTACCAATTTACAATTTCAACAGCCAAGGATGTACATATCTGTATCACCCTTTTACAACAATCTTAATAAAATGGCCTATCAATTAGTCACAATTTTATTCATAGATGATCTGATCTCATACCAATAGAGTCAAAAGGACTTCTATCACTGATATCAACAGAATATTCAAAACCAGAAAAAGGAATGAAAAAACTTTACCTATCCTCTTCAGACTGGGTACTCAACTCAAGTCGAGCAAAAGCATCCATCTTTCTGTTTAGACGAGCTTTAAGAAAAGAGTGAAACATGTAGGTCTCTAAAACCTGTGAGACACAAACTGGTTAACTGTGGAACATTTACAAATTACATTTTTATTAGCATGCTTTGCTAATTTTTATTACTTTTTCATATGCAAAGCTGTGAACTTCCAATTTAGCAATCACAAAACCAAAAATATTTGAAAGTTTCAGCAATAGAAAACCAACTCCGTTTCCATTTACCTTCTGTACTCTCATGATATTTGCTTAGTGGTCAACAGTAACCTCAGTACGCCCTCCAAAATATGAAGCCAAACAAAAAAGAGAAATACTGAGGAAAACAGAGAGTTCTAGCTACTGAAGTTTAACAGTCTATTTTCTGCCTATAACTAAGTGCTGATAATATTGTCTATGGTTTAGAATAAGAAGTTTGTGGCACTCTGAATTAACATTATGTCATCAAACTGAAGACAAGCGAGTAACCTCTTCTCCTGGTAACCCCAAAAATTGTTCCATGTTCAGGTAATTATCGTGGTGTCATCCAGAAATAGTTTCTAAAAGGTCAAATTGCTACTTTTAGGATAGAGGACACCATAAAAAAATGCCAAGTGTGAATTAAAAAGAGTAGGAAGCTACCATCTCCCACCGTTGCAAATTAAAGCTAGGATTTGAGGCAATACAACATGTGTACTATATAAATGCTAGTTCTAGCACAGGGCTCTTACTATTGTTTTAAATAAACAATTCACAAAACTAATCCCTTCAGAAAGTCAAATGCAAACTTCATCAGAAGACAATATTGTTATAACCAGGAATCCTGTCTTTCTATTTATACAACCTCCAGCCTTTACAAACTTACTAACAGAAAGACAGTTGTACCTTTGAATGTAACTATGAAAAACTACTTTGATTAATGATACAGCCCAGAAGCTTGCCTAAAGTATCCTTGTTAGTCTTAGAGTTTATCACAGAACAAAAAAAACAAAACAAAACAAACAAAAAAACCCCAAACAAAAAACCACTGGTCAGACATCAGTGTATTTCTAGGATGTTTTTAAAAACCAAATGAGAAAGATTCAGAAGCAATCTAGGTACTCTGAAATTAATGGAAACATTTCACCAAAAAACAGGTAATTCTTATTCAAGATGCCTCTTATCAATCCATTTGCATTGTATCCTGTAAAATGTGATCTACAAAAGCATTAAGTTTTCTGCTTTTAAGTATTTCTCCAGCAGATGGCATATTTTCTTGGCAGTTGCATGCAGAGTCCTTTCTAATGGTATTTGGAGTTCTCTTAATACAACTTTAGATACCACTAATAACTACTCCAGATTGTGTTATCTTCTAAGATTTACTTGAAAGCAAACCTGCCACTATGTTAATTAGTATTTAAATGAATCAGCTGCTCAAAGATCTTCTTAAATGTGCACATTTGAATTTTAAATGAATTTTAGATTTCAATTCATAAAATTGCCACTATTTCATCTATAGCATTAGAAAAATTATTTCTATTAATTTGAAATCCTGGTCAGGACATTTCCAGTTAATTTCTCTCCTGATGACATATTAATTTTTCCTTTTTGTTTGTTTGCTTTTAAGAATGTTTGCTAGTGTTGCAAGCTTTATTCAAAAAACATTATCTCCTATTTAGGATTCATCAATTTTTTATCTTTGAATTGCCAGATATCCTGCCAAGTTTGGCAACTACCACTTAAGTAAAATGAGATACTTTTCTGATCATTTCCTTCACACACTGACATCTCCTTTAAACAGGTTTGCATAAACTTTTCTTATCATATGTTTGAAGTAGGACATAAACCAGGAAACAAAAATGGTGTTATCAACCATGGCCTGTTGATGTTAATGAAAAGATCACTTTGCCAGGTGTAAAACAATTACTTCAGAAAGCCAACTGCCAAATTCTAGTGGCAAAGGTAACCTCTAATTTTCACATGCACCCACGGAATATTTTTAACAGAAGCAAATGTAAAATGGCAGATCCACTTTCTTACATTCCTTGTGAAACTTTTGCTTTGACACATGGGTTTGTTAAAAAAGCTATAGTATCACCACAAAAACTGAAGACACAACTCAATAATATTTTACTTTTGAGATGCTTAAATAACAGCACGACATGTCTTACAGTTGTTTAGAATAAGAAGCTACTTAATAAAGTATCTGTTAAAAACTGCTATGTAAATTGCACCAAAGGGTGCAAGAAGCTGAGAAAGATGTCTTGCATCCCTTCAAAAATCAGGTATTGATAGACCAGTTTAGGGTAACAGTCTTCCAAACAATTATTTTTTCATTTAACTAAGGCAAAGTTTTTATTTGGTGATTAATCATGACACTAAAAAAAAAAAAAAAAAAAAAAAAAAGAAATTTTAAAAAAATAATCAGAAAGACTCAAAGNGACTTTATAACTTTGGATTTTGGCTTGCTGTGTCAAGATCAAATTCTTGTAGAACACCATGTGGCTAGAGACAAACCCTCAAGACATGTAAATTCCGTTTCTCACATATACAAGACTTTAGTTTAATTCTTTGAAGGCAACTATTGATTTAATCAGGTGCAAACAGTTTAATGTAAAATAACAGCAAGGATGACACTCTCAGCCTTCGCTCTTCTGGGCAAAGTACCCTAACACTGCAAGATACTCTTGCAGGAACCTGTGTATTCCTAATCTCTCTCTCTCTCCCCCTTGTCCTTTCCTTCCATTCCACCTTCCTTTCTCCTTCCTTCTTAGCCAAAGGATCTCCAACCTCTGATGGTCAGTGAGAGTCCTACACCAAAGGCATGGAGAACTGCTCTAAATCCTACAGCCTGGTGATCAAGACACTCTCCTTTTAATGAGAAAATTAAACCCATCCCATTTCCTTGATATACGAAGTCATTACATAAAAGGCAGACTCATGCACAGTACTGTCTGTGCTCCAGAGGAAAACAGACCACTTCATAAAAAAAACTGGTTCACTGCATACAGTAGATAAAAATTGAGTCATTTTGGAGCTTCAGCAGATCAAGCTTATGCTAATGGCAGGATCAAGCTGATCAGGGCAGATGCAAAAGGGATGCAGGGCGCATAAACCTTACAGGGTTTCAAACTCAGATAACTATCTAATAAACTGAGGTAGCAGGAGGGCTAAGAAAAACTAAATGGGGATTTCAGATTGTCCTTCAGCTTCTGGCACTATTGGGCCTGGCCTGAGGCTACGCGCTATTTGAGTATTACTTCATGGGCTTCACCAGCGCATAAAAGCAAGCTCCAGTTATACTAGCTGGTAAAGCACATGTAAGCTAAATCAATCTATGTCCTGCATGCTCTGTCACACTGTGGGCCCGAAGGACAGCAATGCCACTTGTGCTCAAAATCAGAGTCATGCGTTCACTGTGAGGCATTGTGGGAAACAGGCTCATGGCCTGGAGACAACCAGGCATTGTCAACTCCATACAGACGAAGCAGGTACTTCGATTTGTGTCATTTAAGCTCCCTTCTGCTGTGCTCACAGGCTTACCGAAAATTGATGTCTACATATGGGCTTCAGTCCAAACGGTCTGGACAGGTGCCTGTGCTTAAAATACAGTTTAGATGTAGCTTTACTGACCATCTGCCATAGGCTAACTTCACCCCTCGAGGAATTCCATTTAATTTGCTCTGGAATTACACGGTGTCTTGCTCTCCAAAATGCTATCTCCTATTTCGTCTGTTTACAGTAAGTAAAATAAATTTGGTAAAGCATTATGTGAAAGCTAGTGGTTCAACAATACCACACAGACAAAACTGTGACCATTCTATTAGGTTTTTTTACATTAATACTAAAATATAGATTAACAACAGAAGAATCACAACATATCTAACACTGAATTTACCTTTTTGTAAAATGGCTGGTCTCCTGTTGCCCTTGTTTTCAGAAATTCTTCACTGTTAAATACTCTATGTTCATAATTTAGATGGTCTTTGACCTCCCTGAGACAAAAATAAATAAATAAATAGATAAATACGCTTGGAGATTTGTAAGCAAGTTGCACTTTTGCCATAGCAGCAGCCCACTGGTACTACTAGAAATACACTGCAGTATCAGAAGGCAAAATAGAAATATGCTGCAGCACAATTCTATTTTGCCTTCTCATGCTGCAGCATCAAAACGCAAACTCATTTTTAACGGACAAGTCTGAGTTCCTGAATCATATCTTACAAGAAGTAAGACAGGCTACCTGCTGCCATTACCATTTCAAATTAGCAAATTCACTTAGAGTCTGTGGAATGAATTTTAGTAACCCATAGAGGAGAATCTATATATTTAAGTCATGACTCAGGCTCCAATCCTGGAATTACATTTACATACACAGTTCCTAACATGCACGAGAAATATTACAGATTACATAATTTTTTGCTGCGCTCTCAAACTCTGCTCCTAAAGCCAGTAATAACTGGAAATTGTGTTAAACTAATGAGACAGAATTACTGAAACAGAAGAGAAAGTGAGATAAAGAACCAGATGCATATTTTAGTATCTGCATGGTCATAGCAGGCAGCAGAAGCCCTAGACTATCCCTGGAAACCCAGACATCAATAGTAACTTCTGTGCCCTAAAGGTGAGCCAGAAAATGTTGTTTCAGGAGCAGAAATTGGGAGTTTTTCAGAAAAAAGCTCTTCTCAGAACTGAAGTCTGTGAGTGAAATATAAGTTATTTAAGCTAGATATGTGCAAGTGGCTAAGATCAGGGTTTCTTTTATTATTACATCTTACTTCATCTACTCATGCGAGTATTGAGCAATAAGAAATTCCCATGAAAACACATAAGTGAAGAAAATAAGTTGGTGACCTAAAATTTGAATGTAAGCACAAAAGGGGAATCTTGTAGCCATGCAGAGAACTGACAGGTCTATAAATTGCTTGTCTTTCATACATCAGTGATAAAAGCCCATTAACAGTTTATCAAACCACATGGGTTTGGGAAAAAAATTCTTTTGAGAAGTGTATAGTTCTATATAATGCTATATAATTTAGCATTGTTTGCTTTAAACATGGAACCTCCACACAGACAAAAATACTACAGTGCTTCACTGATGACAGTAGCAACTGGCAGCGCAATTGCATCAGAGATCTACTTTCCTTCACTCCTGGACGCTGTAGATATAGGATTAGAAGACAGAAGAAACAAGGCTGAAAAAAAGAACAAAGAAAGAAAGTTTGAAGGAAAGGAGAAAGAAAGCAAGAGAAGAATCAACCCCTTTGAAAAACATATTATCTCTCAGAGAGCAAAACATCTGTTGTTCTTTTGTAGCCAAACATTTAGTGCACTAAAGAGTTCAAGCTGTTACCAGAAAAATGCATTTCTCCTCATCTTTATCTGGAACATATTGTTGCCAAACAGTGAAAGCCACCAAATCCCACAGTGGTAGCACATCAGGTGGTAAATGCATTTCATTTTCCTTATCCAGCTGTGCTAGCTGTAAAGTCTGCTCTATCCTCCACACTCAGCAGCTACTGTTCCCCCCCCGGAGTGTCCAACCACTTGTATGAACATTCCCTATCCCTAAGCTGATCCGACAAAAGTGAGCAGGTTAACGGAGACCTGTACAAATTAACCCAGCACCTTCTGACTGAAGCTGTTTGGGAGCATCCAGGTAGCTGATCCAAAGCAAGCACTGTCTCCAGCAAGAAATAGCTGGGGATGGTTATCTACACAACTATTTCCAGACCTCTGTCCATATAATCAGATTCTTTAGAAATACTAGGTTGGTAGTTTCATTTTCATGGTTGAGTATGTTAGTATCTACGTAAAAAGAAATTAAGCATATGCAAACCAGCAAATTTGCTGCACTTTTTTGTATGAATCGCCTATCACACTTCCATTCTCTCCCCAAACACAAGCAGATAAAGGCAGGATTTACAAACAGTACCAAGACTGGTAAGATAAAGCAACCAGGGGTAGCAGCACATTACATTAGATTAAGAACAAGGAAAATTAGTATAGATGGACTTTTTTTTTTTTTTTTTGGAGAAAAAAACCCAAAACCTATTCCACATCATTATTAAAATGTCAGTCCCAACCACATCCAATACCCAGCATTTCTTGTGCCAACACTGTGTCCTTGAGCTTAAACAGCTCCTCTCCCTCCTTCATTCTCATGTGGTCGCACTCTCCAGATCTCTCATCCGTTCTCAGCATTTTTTCAGTTCACACACCCAAGTGTTCTGAACTCCCGATCCTGCTTTCAGCTCTTCTACCTTGTCCCAGTTTGAATTCATTTTCCTCTAACGAGAGTAACTGAGACTGTGTCCAGTTACAAACTGATATCCCTATTGGGCCTTAAGCTTTTCCTAATTAGAAAATATGAGGTCTGCACCTCTCTTCCTGGAATCTTCTTACAGAAGGCATACAAGTTCAAAATTAGAACAGTTTTACTTAAGATGTCCTCGCAATGTATAGGTACCTGAATACATTAATTATTGATATTCCAGCAGGCTCGTAGAACCTCCTTCTCATATTCCCTCACAAAACTTAAATATTTACAAAATATTGATATAGTAAGACAAAATAAGAATATTTTCAGTGACAGGGGACGTGCCTTAACCACTGTCATATGCTCTTATAGTAAGAAATACTATATCCACTCACCTGAAGATATTAACAATTAACTGCAAAGTTGTCTGCTGAATTTCCGTATTCAGTTTCTGTTGCCAAGCCCTTCTACGCATTTGGAGTTCACTAAGGTCTGTGCTGGCTCGGAGATGGCAGAGCTCTAGATCATAATGCAGCTGAAGACTCTCCACTCTACACAGAGAAGACAATTATCAAGCTACATCCTAACACCAACCACTTTTTTTCATACCTTTTAAAGAAAAAAGTCATTTGGGCCTCACACATCTCTCAGCTAGAGAAAGTGCAAGATTGATTTGCAAGTGTTGACAAGCTAACAAGAGTTCCTGGAAGTCCTATTAGTAGGTGTAAATCACAGAGCACTGTGTAAAGAACAGTAAAGTTCAGAGAATAATCAGTATTAAAAAAGAAACAAGCATTTCGGGTATTGCAAAATAATATGGTTACAGTAAGGACTGCTTAAAGTTACCTGTTCATTAATTAATTGAAATTTTTAATTTGCCCTTATCAAATACAGTGGTTTTATATGCATGAAATAATAAAAGATAATAATGAATAATAAAAAAATTTAAAAAACTTAGAAAGAGGGTCAAGTATGATTTACACACTCAGATAAACACGGCTTCAAGATCTTTTCACCTTTTTATGAAAGTTTCCGCTGCTTGTAATGGAACATCTGGAATTTCAGGTTCCTCTTCAGCCATTTTTGAATGTGTAATATCTCCATTATCTATATTAATTAGAATTAAGTCTTCAGTTTCCTTTTAACAAAAGAAAATAGAATGACTGTATATACTTGTATTGTAAAAACATTTACTTCTCCTTTATATACTCCTCAGACAATGAATTATTTCAGCAAGAAGGTAAACCAGCAAAGGATTGGCTTTTTTGCCCCAACCAGAACATCATATGGATAACTAAACAATTATTTTCAAGAAAAAAAAAAAAGTCATTAAATTAATAGATATTAATCTCAGTACCTAAACATTTGGTAACCTAACATGGACTTCATGTAGTATTAAATTAATACTGGATCTCTGAGCCCATGCTTGAAAAGGTATACATTACGAAGATATGTACAAAACCATATATATGTACACAAAGACGCTCCTGGAAAGCTTTCTCCATTCAGCATTTACTCCTCTACTTACCCTGTGGGATGGCAGGGAGAGGGAGGCTTTACATATTAGTCTCAAACACAGAAGCACATGCTAATGCACAACAAGTCACATGGAGGTAAAAGCCCCTCCTGATCTCTCAGTTTGCAATTTTGACAACCTTAAAGATCAGACTGCAACAAAGTATATATAAGCGCAAACATAAAATCTTTCAAATTATACCAAAGAAAAGTGTGTTATCTAACCTGTACTTATTTCTGATAGTGACATTATCTTACCACCAGCTAAAATAAGTATTTATCTGCTATATTTTAACTTAATTCTTTGCTGATTTTGGACTTGCCTCGATGGATCGGTTTCACTTTGGCTTATAATCAGACAGATTCATCTAATATAAACTTACACATCTTTTCTGTGTTTGATTTTGAACACTCACAGAAACCTTATGTGACACCCTCAAAAAACTATACTCATGTTAGCCCTCCACTGTGAAGCTGAGTTTTTCTTACATCTTTTTGGGTAACCAAGATTAATGTTACCCACTGAAACAGGCTTAATTAAGATTCAAAAAAAGACTACAAAACAACTCTCAGAAAAATTGTGAGCCTATACTCTTTACATTGCTTTTTCTTTCTTATTTTATTAAATACTTAACTCCACTATGGGGAACAGCAGCATCATTAGAATATTTTCAAGTGCATGCTCAATTCTTAGCCCAGACACCTGGAAAAAGCACCTAATTCATCCCACACAACTCTGAGCAAAAAATAACCTCACCAATCTGAAGTTAACCCATTTATACTATGCAAACGACATGGAAGTAGAATTTTTCCCCAAATTAAACTTGAACTCACAAAAATCATGATATTGTCCTGCAAAGAAAAGAAAGGTAAGGGATACACAATAAGCTTTTTCCAATAAGCCAGTGCTCACATCAGTATGGTTTCATTGCTTTTAATTTCTTCACTTCTCACACACCTAAGTAACAAAAGCAAGTTTCTAGATACATCTGAAAGAAGTAAGGGGACAAATGCACTGAAAGTGAACAGCACGAGTGGTCATAGTCTAAAACATACCGTGCTAACTTCTTCAAAATGATCAATATGACATCCCATAAGAAAAGATGTTGGGGCCATTACAAAATCCAGCATATGACGAGACAGAATAGGCACAAAAGTGTGTTGCCACTGAAGAGGATGAAGGTACAACATAAAGCATTCAGCAACGAGTGTCAGCAAAGCCCAATCAGAAGAGAAGAAAACTATTCTCTGCTCAGTCAAAATACAGGTCATAATCTGAAAAAAAACCAAAACGCTGTTTATGAGGAGTTGTATCTAGAACATACAAGATACGTGCAAATATTTCATCTGCTTGCAAAACTCAGCCTCACAAGTTCTGTTTTCTAATAGCTACCTTACGTATTTATCAATTGAAGTAACATCCACTTAAAGATTCTTACAAAATTAGAAGAGAGGAAAACAGAAAAGGAGAGAAAATGTACGTGACACTGGAAGTCAACGTGAGTTTTGCCACCATTGTCACCAAGGCTAGGATTTAGCTGGAATTACTGAGAAGACCTGTTACCTTTCTTTCACAGTATTAGACTATAAAATACCTGTAAAAAGTGCCCACATGAAGAATATAAGCAAACCTGTCTTTGATAATGAACACAAAGACTATCTAGAATTTAGGTATCTCAGCAAATATCTATTCGAGACTCTAGCTAGTCACATTCCTTATAGTGTCACTGGAGAGCAGTGCTTTCAGCGAGCAACTCAGGAAGCTATCTGGAGATGTCCACCCTTTTCCACTGGTAGAGAGCGACCTAATGGCATCTAAGCACCAAACTCAGATGCCTCAAGTTAGGTGGGATGAATCCAAGCCAAGAAGACTAAGGGCACAGGCAGGGACATCTTGCAGAGGTGTAAACACACAAACTCCATGCTCAAGATGCACCAGTTGCAGAGGACCATTTAGTATTTCAGTTTTATTTATAACGTGCATATGCAGGCAGAAGCCCACGTTGGGTGGAAGAATGGTCATATCCAAAAAACAAGGCAGTACTGCCTACTCTCAGGAGTGAGAAGGTTTACAATCATCCCTGGAAAGAGGCCTCCAACCTACTCGTTTTAGAGGAAGCGGCACCAATAATAGTGATGACCTTGAGCAACCTAATTTAACTTCACAAGTGGCCTTTGAGCAGGGGGTTGGATCAGGAAACCCACAAAGGATGCTCCAAACCAAAAATACTGTACAACTCTATGAAACACCAGAAAAATTCTTTGCCAATAGCTTTTGGTGTTTTCTTGTCTTTTTATTCCATTTCCACTTTATTTATACGAGAACACCAACTCTTACCAATCCATCCTACAAGTCCCTCTCTTACACATGAAAAGGATTCTTATGAGTCATGTAAACATGCATTTTATGATAATTCAAAATAAAAATCTGTCAATCAGCTTGGGCATTAATATTTTAAAATACATGCTTAAGAAACTTAGCACCTATTACTAAACCACAGGAGAAAGAAATCCAATATACCTTAATCTAATCTAGTGTATGCACAATAAAATATCTTAATAAGAAGTATATTTTCTTGTGCCGTATCTCTAATATGCAGAACTAACACTATTCTGAATTCCTGGGTTTATAATGTTTTTTGGGTAACTAAACATCTTGATTTTTTTTAAACCACAGATTACCAGTACTGTCAATCTCTAATATATTTTAAAGTATCAGTTAGTTTTACCTGCAGCACCTGCTCTGGCTTGAAACACAGCAATGGAAGATGAAGATCCAAGTCAATAATTGGACTATCCGGATCCTCTCGTGAAGGAATAATTATTTGAAGTGGTTTCATATTAAATACCTGTAATAACAGATATTTTCCATTTACTTCTTTACAACACATTTAATTCAGCATTTTAGTTCCAACTACAAAATATTAACATTAATTGAGAGCAAGAAGACAGATATTTGCATACTGCAGAAAACTGAAATAGAAAGAGAGGGAAATATTAAAAGACATAATAACTAGCTTGAAATATTAACATGGACTTTGTCTCCTTTCATGCTCATAGGTAGTTTAGCCAATAAATCTTTAAATATTCTTTTAAGATAATTAAACTTGCTTTGTTATAAGCATCATAAAATAAGGAAATTTATATTCGTAGATACAACTGAGAAATCAAGACTATTAATAAAATTCATACAGGAAATGGAAAAAATATGAACAAAAGAACTGAACATAGGTGCTCACATTAAGAAGACAGAACAAGCCAAAACGAATGAGCTCTTCCAGCGTTTCAAATATTCCAGCTCAAACCTCTAGGGGCCAGAGCCTGCATGCACGGCATACTTCAGCACTTACCAGCTGGTTTAGCCAATCGTTCACACAATTTTCCAGCTATGCTATTTTTTCCTCCACTCCTAACCCCTTGTCCCAGGCTCAAGGAAAGCAGCTAAGGAGAAGTCCATGGCTGAACTCCCAGACTTTAGTTACATGATTTACTGGAGTTTATACACATGTATTCAGTAAGATGGCAATGGCATACTGTCCAGGTGAAAGGTAAGCTTCCATTGATGGTTGGACTTATGGCCTTAGAGGTCTTTTCCAACCTTAAAGATTCTATGATTCTTATTAGGGAAGTTACAGACTGGAACTTCCAACTGCTTGCAGTGGAGATTATTGGGCTGCCCCTTAGAAGCCAAAAACTACATTATGCTGCCCCCAGACCTCGCCAGGCATCATTTCAGACAGTAACTAGTTGGCATGAGCCAAATCCTTCCCAGAAGAGTATTAAAAATTAAACAGCCTGTACCCTGGTCACACTGTTACTTTATGTACTAATAATGCATAGCCTTATTTTCAAAGCACAGGTATTGACATCAGTTTTACATCAGCAAGTAAAATCTCTGACCTGACAGTGAAGAATGTCCCCTAATTAATAGAAAACAACATCTTAGTGCTTTATAACACATAACGGTAAAGTAATTATGAAATTCAGCATCAGTAATTACCAAGTGGAGTGGTCCTGGTGGCGGGCTGGGTATTAAAAATAATTTTGCTGCAAATTCTTTTATGTGCTCCTCAACATCTAAATCCTTGAAAGGTCTCAGTTGCACTAGTAAGCTGAAATTAAATTACAGAAAATTACTTATAAATAGTAACATGCAAACAGAAAAAAAATGCCTTTTTGCCAATAAACTAGAACTAAAAAAAATTAATAAAATATTAGGAGCAATGAAGCTATTATTCCAGCTAATTGGTTTCTAATTTATTAGATCCTTTAGTGGCACCATTTAATTTTAATGATGCTGCTGTGTCAGAAGCAGGTTTTTTTTACTTCCATGCGTGAGATATTACTGCATCATATATATCAGGTGGCACACTGAGCCTCATGATGGCAAAGAAAACCTAGAAGTTAGATGCAGCTAAAGGAAATGTCTTATAGAGGTTGCTTGAAGAACAAGACACCCACAACTGCAACACAGCGCCATGGTGCTTCTCCCATCCCAGGCACAAGACATCAGTTCTGGGATGGAAAACAGCATCAGAGGAAAAGAGAGGTTGTAGACATAGGCTTAACTGCAGAGGAATGTGAACCAAGAGCCGTGTTTAGCGTAAAGCCTGGGCCTGCACGAACACTGCTCTTTGCTGTTTTCCCTACCCATAGGAAGAACAAATACAGCTGTGCAAACCTATCAAATGTTTCTATTTTAGAACTGCTACCCTAGCTGTGTCAACAAAGTCAACAAAAAGACAAAGTCAAAGTCAACAAAAGTCATGGGGTTTATATTACATATCCGATTAATGAACATTTAAACATACAAGCTATTAAGACTGAAAATTATTAAGTCTAACAGCATTTCTGAAATGTAGCAATTAAGATGTTAGATATTTGTAGTCAGAAAGGGCATTTTGTTCAATATACGATTCATGTGCATGTTTATAGGAAAAAAAAAAACAAAACCAAACAACAAACCCCAAACCTTTAAAAAAATCAGAAATTTAAGCCTGGAAATCTATATATACAGAAACTAGGAACTTAATATGGTAATATTCTGCCTTGAGGTTTTATTTCTGTTCGCAGTTTCACTGGTTTCCTGCAGAAGAATACTCACTCCTCAGGAAGAGAGTGGTCTAGAAAGCAATTGAATAGGTCAAAAGATACATTATAATCCAGGACATAACATTTGTGTATGGAATTTAGATTCCTGAATAAAAATATTCTGTCATATATTACTGAGCTTTTAATTGCATTAACAAGACATTTAAGGTTACTGAATTCACATTTGGAAACTGCCCTGGGATGAGTACTAGACTGTTACACATATCCCCAAAAAGCCTATCAGCTATTTAAGAGCAGGCAGGGGTAGGGCAATTTAAGAATTATCAAAGAAAATCAGACAGTAGAGTCCTCACTTCAAACGAATACAGCGTCATGCTTAGTAATGCCTTTGATGTGGCCTAATGGCATAGGTAGACCTGTTGGGTTGGGGGTTTTTTTGAGACAAAAAGCACAGAGCAACACATCCACTAAATCAGTAAATGTCACAAACAGAAACAACCTGACCCAGATGCTGAAAAGCAGCAGATGTACAGAAAGGAGGGTAAGAGCTCCCTAATCAGTACACTGTGGCCATTAATGCAACATAATAGCAGCTGACAGCTCTGTACTGCAAACGTCTGCTAAAATAAATGAAGTAATCTTTGAAACGTTAGAGCAGAGAGCTAAGGAGTTTATGAACCTTCCATTACCCTTATTAACTGTACACAGACAGATGTTTCAGAAAGCAAGAACATCTAAGAATAGGTCCTTTGTACTGCCTCAATGCTGTGAGCTATTTGCACACTTCCACCTTTTCTCAAGGCAGCTGAAAGGACTAATACACAGGTTGAAAGATTTACTGTTTGAATGGAGCCTATTCATCCATCCAAGACGGGAGTTCATCCAGAAGGAGATTACTGCCAGGAATATTTCACTTTTCATGTAATGTAACAGATTGAGGTAAAACTACCTGTGCAAAGGGCCAAAACATCTCAATTTAAAACTGAACCTTTTCAAATAATGATGTAGACTAATCCAACAGCCGCAGTGTTGTGAATTAGTTATAAAATTAATTACACAGAATATGAAGACCTTCTTTACTATGGCAAAAGTTTGCGCGTTCCCCTTGTAGTTCAAAGTACCTACATGGATTTATAGTTTGACATTGCCTTGTGTTTCAGTTTGCTCTCAGTTTTCAGTTTTGATTTATACTATACTCCAACATTTGAATAAGTTTAGGAACCTGGGTTTTATCTGGAAATTGTCATGACAATAAAATACCTTTGAGGACTTCTGAACCACAAGTACCACCCCACCTATAAGCAATCCTGTGAACTGCAGGTGCTGGAGAAAATAAGCTATGCATAGCAGAGTTCTAGAGGAAAATGAAATCTTTCGTTACAAAAAGCTCCTGAATGGAAACAGAACCTCTTTAGATGCTACTTCAACATCACACCTTCATTAACAATAACAAACAGTATTTTTCCACTAGTTCTCAGGAGGAAAGGGCTACACACCAGAAATAGGTGGTCCTATTTCCACCAGCAAGTCCACCAGCAAGTGTTTTCAAATCCCCAGACTCACAGAAGGATTAATCAGTTGAAGCATCCTGCAAAACACCACTGAAACATACCAAGGATACAAGTGCACTCTTGAACCTGTTATTATTTGTTAAGTGTAGGAGGTACTACTACTTGAGTACACTCAGTCAACAAAAACATTTAATTACAACTTTAACCTAGTGGCCACTTGATTACAGCTGAGGCATCCAAAATGAAAATAATTCCCTTTCTGGTTTACAGGAAACAATGTCAATGTTTTGCAATGTTACAAAAAGCTGAAACATCCCCAGCTGTACAGGGCACTATACTCAAATATATCATTGAGGTCTTATATTCCATTCAGAGCAGCCACACATCCCAGTAGCTGTTTCATACCATAGGAAAAATGTCAGTAACACAACCAAAACAAAGAAAAATGGTATCTCTCCACCCTTTCCTTTCCTCTCACTCAAGTATACTCTGGCACAGTAAAATATCTTTTCTTAAAGAAACAAAACACCAAAAAAAACCACCAGAAACAGAAGGGCAAACATTCTGAACTCACCTATCAAGTACTATTAAGGAAAATATGTGGTGATCATGAGAATTAAAAAAAAAAAAAAATCCAGAAGAAAATGTCATGGAAACTTAGTCAATTGAGTTTCCAGTACAGTGGGAAACAACAGCACTAAATGCAGCTTTGTCACTTGCATTTCCCCTCTCCTGCCAGTTACACACACTTGCATCTTACATCCAGGTGCAGCAGCAAAAAGGAGAGAGGAGAGCTGTGCAACTGTTAAATTCCCCTGTTAAATGACCAGGACAACATCCCGTTCTATCATGGAAGGCTATTGTCCTGTTGAACTCCCCTATAATTATTCACATATTTACAAATCACATAAAGCTTAGATGGTCGGTTACTGATGAATCTGAACTCCCCTTAGAAACCAGTACAAACTCAGCTTAAAGGGAAAAGCCATCCATAGTAGCTCGCTTGAACATTGTCTTAAAAAGGTGCAAAAACCTCCTATATCTGATCAAGGTGGAGATATTTAATTATAAAGTTTAAAATATCCACTCAGAGGCAGAATATTGCACCTCTAGAGAGTTAACTTCACCTACTTCCTGTCTGATCTAAACAAATACGAGACCTAGAAACATTTTTGTAAGCTCTGGAATTTTCCGTGCTTTTCCTGAACTTTCCCACCTCTCCCTTAGTGGCTCTTTAAAAAAAATCCATAAGCAAACCGACTGCTTCCCCTAGCTCAGATACGTCTCACTTCAGAAAAGAAACAACTCATTTATGAATATACTATATAAACTACTGATGAACATCACAACCGTAAAGCTGAAACTATGCTATTCCTACCCAGTGAAAAGCTAGTGTGTTGTGAGCCCTCATACAGGCTGAGTTCACAGATAAAACAAGCATAAAGTCTGGATGTAAGCAGTAGAGCACCACAGCTTAGATGTATAGCTGTAAGAGTTACATATGCAAATCAGCATTTACTTGAGATCTGAGACTACAAAAAGGCAGCAAATGAATCAGCTCCTGCAATACCAACGGCTGATGTAATTGATTTAAACATAAGGGGTGGAAAAAGTGATCTGGGCAGGAAAGGAGAAAGGGAAACAAACATTTCCTTATTTTACTGATCACCTCAATTTTGCACTAACCTACGACTACCTAGTTTCCATTATGTTGAAGTCCCTTGACCACATTAAACCCCTTTACTAATGAAAAAGAAAGAGCAGAGGTAGCATAAACAGTGTTGGTCATGTGTTTGCTCATTCTTCAGGGCTGCCAGTCACTGTGATACCACAGCTTTTTTGGAAGTAACGTATGAACTGCCCAAGAGGAAAGCACTGCTTTGTTCCTCCAGGGCTCTCTTCATCTAAACCAGGGAAAGCCAGTCAGTGTTCCAACCAGATCTAAGCCCACAGCATTGGGAAGAAGAGGTGCATGAGGTGGGGAAATGAATGCTCAGGTCTCATTCTGGTATGAAGTCAGGTTAGGGGCTAGTGATGCACCTCAGCTAGTACCCAGGAAGCACACTGTTGCTTCCTCATCTGCCCAGCATACCGATGGCCAGCAGAACAAACTGGAAGATTCAAGCTCCCACCTAAAACCCTAACAACTTTCAACTTATGTATAAGAAGTAAATACCTACAAAAGGAAAACACCTGACTTCAAATTTGACTCCAGAAAACTTGACTGGAATTTAGTGAAAAAAAAAAAAAAACAAAAAAAAAACAACACCCTCTTCTACCTTTGGACCACAGATCTGCAAGTGAAGATTACCTAGTAATGTCCAATGTACACACAGGCTCCCTGGTGCAAGGAGTTTTTAATCCACTTCAGAATAGAAGCACGTAGATTTTAATAATTTAACAATAAATCAACACACAACCTCAAAATAAGTTAAATTACTAAATAAGAAGACAGATCTATGTTCACTTATCTTTTAACTCCTCTACATTGCAGAGTATTTGAGTGTTTCTAACCAGTGAAGTACTCCGTATCCTAAGATTTTCTCTCATAGCTCTATGACAGCCAAGTAACCATTGTACTCCCTCAAGTGACTTGAATTATTTAGTTAAAGAATAACTAAATTTACTAATATATTAATACATATATTCATGGTCTTATGACATTTATTTGGTGCATTATAAAGCAGTTTTTGTGCTTTCAAAGTGATTTTCACCAGTGTGGCAAAATTACAGTTAACCCTCTTCCAAAAACAACAAAAAAACCAACCAACAACCCAAAATCTTTGAGAAATCTGTTCCCTACAAATTAGTATTTTCTAGACTTACCAAAAACCACAAAGAAAGCAAAGACAACAACATAATTAATTTCCTTGATATTTAGAACTTGCGCTTACTGTATGGGTAACATTCACATTACATTCCTTCTTTTCCTCTCCCACACATCTCACACTACCATAACTTAAAACTAATGCCATTTTCAGAATTATACAGCTATCCTGTCTACATCATGCAAATTCATGTACCTGCACAGTTATTTTCAGGAGAAACACATAGGATAGCAAGTCTTACCAAGACAGACAATCCTTGAGGGCATTAAAATATGGATATCTGGATATAACACAAACAGCAAATGGTACAAAACAAACAGGCATCTTCCCGGTCTGTGCAGATTCCCAATGGGCCTGCCCATCCGAGGAAATACAGCCATCCTGCAAGAAAACTACAGATTAATGTGTTTATGTTAATCATGAATTTATGGCTGATATTTTTTTGAGAACCATAGAGATACGATATCCAATTCCCTCTAAATTTCAAGGGGATTTGGAAGCCTATCTCCCTTAAGGTCTTCAGAAAAATGTCAGCCTACAAGACTTAGACACACGTACTAAAAAGAATTTCAGCACAAAAGACATTTAGAAAGAACACAGGGTACATCTTCACCAAAAAAGATGTCCACGGGACAAAGACTGCTCCTAAATATTCAAAACTCCTAACTGAAATCCTTAACAGTTTTTCCTCATGCAATGATATTCCAATATACTCAATTTACAATGGCAATATAAAATATAATTTGCTCTTTATTCCTTCTAACATAAAAACATATCTGTTAACTGTTTTCATAAATTAAACCTGATATTATTCTCAAAGTGTTTGGCTTTATTTTATATCTTTTAATATGTTTTAATAAAAGCATGAGTTAAATAACATACTTGCATAGGCTGGTAGTACTGTGCAACAACACCGTATGTTCTGTTACCACAGACATCTGTGAAGACCAGGAAATGAATGTGGTCCTCTTTTGATTCAGAAGTTACATAAAGTCCTCCTGCAAGGAAGGCAGAAACCTCTTTTTTAACTACATATTTAACTACAGCTGCTTGAAAAGTGATTCATGACAAATACTGCACATTTCCACTTAATTTGAAGAGAAATGTCACATTATAAGGGATTAAAATGCACATATACAATTCATTTGATCTAAGGGTTGTAACAAAGGCTGTAAGCTGCACATTTTTGAAGAAGCAAAATATTATATAATTATTCTTAAAATTAAGTGGCAAAATACAATAGATGGGTTTTGTTCACTTTTTTTTTCTTTCAAGATATTTATAAGGTCTGCAATAGTAATCTGCGTATTAAAATTTCAGCAGTTAAACTCAGAGGAAACAGTCACTACTTCAGGTATATCTTAATACCAAATGAAAAGTGAAAGAGTACTCAGTCATTTGGGGGAGAAAAAGAGACTTTTAAAAGTGTCTGCGTGTATCTTCTTCACTCAAACCAAGATTTACCAGTAAGGGCTAAAGTGACTTTCAGCTTCCCTCTTGCAGGTGTTGCAGCTACTATTGCTAATAGATCTGGTTCACAGAACATAGCGATACTGAGTAAGGGCACCCCATTCAGGTAAAAGCTGCTTTCATCACTGACCTGCTCATAAGCAGACACATTTTTTATACTGTGAAATAGAAGGAGATAGAGAAGATGATAATTAAAAATAACTAAATAAATAAAAAGGCTGTACTATGGGTCAACAAATAGATATTAAAACAGTTCTCAAGAAGTGTGAACCTTACTGTACCTGGGAAGCACAGCTGTGGCAAACCAATAAGATCAATGTCCTTTGGAACTGTAATATCTTCCGTGTCAGGTGCTTTCTGCTCCCCATTGAGACTCTTGAGATTTTCAACCTTTGGTCTCTCTTTTTTCTTTCGGAAAGACCGGCGTTTACTTTTATTCAAGTTATTACCAGCATTATTCACCTGAATATCATCTCTGCCGATAAATGGAGGCACAAATACAGAAAGAACTTCTGGATCAAGGGGAGGAAGACTTTTGAGTTTTCTTTGAGTACCCTATTAAAAAAAAAAAAAAAAAAAAATTAAATTGACACTCATCCCGATAGGGTTTTTAAACCATTTTTAGCACTGTTTTCTCTCTACCCCTAAAATTGTGGATTTAGAATATATTTTTTTTTCCTTCCTAAATAATTAATTTTTCCTGCTAATTTCTTGCTTTACATTTGTTTGAGCAAGTCCAGAGGAGGGCCACAAAGTTGATCAGAGGGATGGAGAACCTCTCCTCTGAGGACAGGCTGAGAGAGTTGGGATTGTTCAGCCTGGAGAAAAAAAGGCTGCAGAGAGATCTAATTGCGGCCTTCCAGTACCTAAAGGGGGCCTACAGGAAAGATGGGGAGGGACTGTTTATTACGGAGTGTAGTGATAGGACAAGGGATAACGGGTTTAAGCTAAAAGAGGGTAGATTTAGATTAGATGTTAAAAAGAAATTCTTGACTGTTAGAGTGGTGAGACACTGGAACAGGTTTCCCAGAGAAGTTGGGGAGGCCCCATCCCTGGAAGTGTTCCATGCCAGGCTGGATGGGGCTTTGGCCAACCTGAGCTAGTGGAGGGTGTCCCTGCCCATGGCAGGGGGTTGGAACTAGATGGTCTTTGAGGTCCCTTCCAACCCAAACCAGTCTGATTCTATATGTTAATGCAAGGGGAATACTCTGAGCATTTTCAGTAGGCAAAGAATCATTCTTCATCACTCAAAATGCACCATAGTGATCTTATGCCTTTGGCATAAGAAAACCAACAATTATCAAATACGGTATTTCCTCCTTTGAAGTGTTAGGATATGCTTAAGCTAAACTTAAAATAAACACTGATAGTAAGAGAAACCAGGCAACAAATAAATGAAAACAAAGAAAACCAGCTGAACTCCCTAGAGAAGTCTTTGTTCAACTTCAGGAAAAGCTACATTTTAGCTCAGAATAACCTCTACAGAGGAAAAAAAAAAAACAAACAAAACCCCAAAAAACAATCACACAAGTTTTCACAAAACAACTCTTAGCTTTATAAGGCAATTAAGAAAGTACAATTAAAAATGACAATCACTGCTACAATAAACACAATTTTAAGACACTGCACAACATGAAGCCATGAAAATTTCTCCATATCCTGATGACTAAGTGGAACAGGCATCTCAACAGCATGTCAAAAATTACATTGTTTTTGTAGGCAGCTTTGTAACATAGTACCGCACTGAAAGCCCTTGCTGCCTTGCTATGAAAAACCTGTGGATGAAGCATTTAGAAGATGAGATTTCCTTGTACTTGGGAGCACCTTTTGTATTCTTGACCATATAGTAGAGACAAGTAGCTGCATTTTCAATTACTTCACTGCAATTTTAATTCTTCCTGCAAGTCAAAACAGCAAGTAAAAGCTTTGTTTAGTCAACGGATATTTGGAAACAGGAAAGGCAAACCTCACCGTGACTGAAAAGCTGTTTCACTTTCAACTGTTCGTTAACTGATTCAAAGATAGCTGAAGCATACATGCTGCTTTTAACTTCAGACATGACACATTGGTATTACTTGTATTTAAGATATTCCTTAAGAACCAGTGCTGGCATCTCTCATAATTTCCCTACTTTTTAAAATAACTACAACATACAAAGCTCTATTGCTTCACTGAAGCCAATCGTCCACTGTCCAAGTTTTGGAACAGAAAGTCTCAGCTTATTTGTCCTACTAGATGAGTCCACCAGTACTCTTCTTCACATTTGAGCATCATAGGAAAAATGAGAAGGAATGCTAACCTTCATGATGTATTAGTTACTGCATCTTAAGCTCCACCACATGCTATAACAGGATACTTGAAAGAAGTACTCCAATAAAAATAAGAAGTGAAAAAACACTCTTTTAATGAACACACAGAGTCTGAACTAGAAAGAAATTAGAGTGGAAAAGATAAAAGTTCAGATAAGTATCCACTGGGATAATCAAAAGATTGCAATGACTTTAAAAAGCACATTACAGATTGGGGTACTGAGTATCATATCCTGCCATGCTAAAAACTTCAAGTGTCATTTTCCTTAGCTGGCAGCTGACATCCATTTCAAGTGAAGAAACTGGAAATGCAGATAAATCCAGCGTGAACACTCTCAAAATAACATGCAGCCAAATGTTTCAGAAGGAAATTAAGAATTAAGGCTCAGCCCTGAGGCTGTTCGGCAAGAAAAACACTGACCTACTCGAACAGTAGCAACCTTAACTTGGCACATTTGCCCTGCAGAGGTTTTCCTACAAAGTTGCTTTGACAGTGCAATCCCTAACTTACATTGAAGGCATCTCTGCACTACAAAGTGCTGGATGACAGGGATTTAATAGACTCACAGTGTAACAGCTTCATGAACGGCAGGTCCTTGATGTCTTCAACTACAACAGAGGCATTAAACACCATTTTTTTTCCCCACAGAACAGCATTGTCAGCACTGTCACTGACCCAGTGACTCAGTCATCAGCATTCAAGTCAGCTCATATTAACGTCTATGGCCAAAGTCGTATTTTCCTACCCTTTCAGGTCAGGGACAGTGAATAGGCAGCAACAGAACAATATCCACTTGTTTTTACTGTCCTTTGAACATTTTATGTTCTCTGCTTCTACTGTTACTTCTTCATTCTGAAATGCTTCTCTTCTCCCACTTTTTACTATCAAATGCCCTTGCATCATACATAGCTTCTTATAAACACTAATGCCTTTTCTTTCCTGTAATTCTGCAAGATTCCAGAAGTCAGGGATTTTATTCCATCCCCATTTACTGATTATGTTCCTGTAACATATGGTGCCATAGAGGACACGGATAAGAGACAGACTTTTTACAATGACCACACTATTTTAGACACAAACAACAAGTATTACGTTGAAACCACAGATCGGAGTGTGATCTCAGCTATTTGATGTTTCCTTGATCTCATTCTCCTCTTCCCATCACTGGTAAGTGTTGTTGAGTAATAACAATAATAATCCTTTCCCCTTGCCTGTGAGCTATGGTCCTGATGATGCAGGCCATTACACAGTTACTTTTCACTGCCACAAGTGCACACTGCTGACTAATGTTCAGCTTGATCACACCTCATTTCTTTTGCACAACATGACACCTGGGGGGCATTACAGAAGAAGGCAAAAATTGGTTTGGTGGTTATGTGTGCATTAGCAGGGTCAGAAAGCATTATGCAGACACTGTAAGAGACAAGATCTATACCACTAACTATGGTAGGCAGATACAGAACGCAACGATGGAGCCCATAGGAAGATCTGAGCTATCTCGCAAACAGCTTGCGCATCATACTTTCCATATCAAAACCAGCTTTATAGCTGAAGATAACTTAGGGGAAAGAAGTCTTACCAAAGATGGTTGTATGATCTTCACTACTGTACATCTCATTCTTACAAAACACATGCTTCCAACACTAAAAAAGTAATCTCTAGCTGAAAATAGTGCCCTTTGATCTCTTCACAATGAAATCTTAAAGTGAAAATTATCTTGGCAATAAGGACAATTGATGGATGACAGCCCAGAAACTTCAGCTTCATGAGCTTCTGTGCAAAACTGTATTTTTTTTTTCCCGGGAATCCCCACTGACAACAGGTTTGTCATATAAGATTGTTCTTACTTTGGGAGTGGGTTATATCTTGTTCCTGCTGACTTCATTACTTTATTACACCATATTGCAATAAAGTTAAGAATGCACCAACACATTTTCAAGATTAAGATTTGAAACACTATCAAGACTTTTACCCTACTGTTTCATCTGTAAATAATATCAGAGGCCCACTACTTTCCATTGAAATGTTCTTATTTTCTGTCAATAAGGTCTCTTGCTTCTATATTCACTGAAATTAGATACAAAACATATTCCACCATTTCCTCATGTAGATAGTGCTGCAGAAGGAAAAGGAAGTGGAGTAAATCTATAAACCTGCCCTAAGAGTGAATTAAATCCCGGTGATGTAACAGCTTGCAGGGATGTTACTATAGTTAATATTGACAAGTGTAGAGACTACTTTCCTTTCTGACACTCCGTTTCATACCTTGAGCAAAGAAACAATTCAAAACCTGTAGTGCAATCAGAATATCACAATGGCTTCTACTTTTCATAGCCAATTTCCTATCTGATATTTTACAGGTTTTTTGGAAGCAATGAGATCAAACTGAGAGGACTGGAATGAAAAAGAAATTCCCCTTCTTCTGGGTTTACTTCTCACGCAAATGCCAAAACAACATATACACATCGATTTCAAAAGTCCAGTGGTGACAAGCATGGCACAATTACTTCCCCAATTTGAATGTATATATGGATGAGATCCTGGAATTTGAAACTCTGCTTAGCCAATATCACTTAAGATGCTGACATCAGCAAAAGCAGTCTCACAAACGAGTGAGCACCAACAAGTTTAACAAAGACTTCTTTATCTAATGCTATTAGAGCGCGCAATCAAATTCAAGTTCAAGCAAGACAACCGAGATCCCTGGGAGCAGCTTGGATTTTCAGCACGTGTTGGCACCACAGCTAATCCCGCAGCAGGGTGGATCACAGGTCTCTAACAAAACAATCTGCGCATTTTAACAAAGCAAAATCAGGAAGAGGGCTTTAATTGTTAACGCACATGTCAAGTGCTTATAGTCATAAACAAATTATAAACCACATATTCAAAGCAGAAACCAATCCGTCCACTTCTGCCGTGTCTGAATTGCTCAGCTTGTGCCAAATTCAGAGCACTAAACTTAATACAGGGATTTAGACCTGGCGTTGTCCTAAGGATACAAATTACCAAGTTTTATTCTCGTATCTTTAGCTTTTATCTCCAACGGAAGATGGGAAATGGGATAAGTAAAGTAAAGGATACGCATTGTTCAAGCACTTCGCTGTTCCTGCTTATATAAAGTTCCACTGCATTGTTCGCCTCAGCTCAGACCTTTGAAGAAGCGTCATTACTTAACGCTGCCACCAAATTATCCCGACTTAGTTGATGATCGCCTGTCAATACAAGTTTTCTTTGAAGTATTTATGTTCTATCCGATGATAACAGCAACAAGGCAACTCCATAGTTGTACTCAAGTCCGTACGGCGGAGACAGACCCGGCCAGGGAGGAGCCGACCCGGTTGAGACTGCGAGGAGAGAACCGCGCTGACAGAGGCTGCCCGGCCGGCCGCCACCGCCGCTCCCGCACGCCCCGCGCTCCCTCAGCGCTCCGAACCCCTTCTCACCTGGAGGAGCGCTCTCACCCGCTCCCCGGGCACACCGACCAGCAGGCAGATCTCCAGCAGGCCCGAGGGCAGCACGTCCTCCATGGCACAGCCGGGCAGAGGCGGCCAGGATAGCGGGGTGCGGCGACTCCTTCCCTCAGGGCCGCTTGGCCCCTCCCCGCGGGCCGGACAGGGCTAAGAA
>VXBL01000602.1:174012-273290 GCA_013400195.1 Aramus guarauna
TAGAAGGTGACACCTCCTCCTTGTGTCCCCTGCCTGTCCTTCTTAAAGAGCCTGTATCCTTCCCTTCCAACACTCCAGTCATAGGAGCCATCCCACCACGTCTCTGTGATGCCAATGAGATCATAGCCCTGCAGGCGGGAACACATCTCTAACTCGTCATCTTTATTCCCCGTGCTACATGTGTTTGCATAGAGGCATTTAAGTTGAGCCCCCGATGAAGCTGACTGACTGGCTGGAGTGGCTGGAATTCCTTTGAGTTACTTCACTGGGGTTTCCCTCTTGGCTCCTATTACGTCAGGAGCCCCTGGCTCATCTCTGTAAGACTTCAAGTGTGCTGTAGTGTATCCAGCAGGTCTCTGAACAGCTTGTCATATCAGTTCTGGTGAGTGCAGAGGACAGAGCTTTGTCCCAGGTGAATACCATAGCTAAGCTCTTTCTGAGAGGGTGATGACCACCAATGGCACTCACCTCTTGAGCTGGTCGGGTGACTACACCCTCCTGTGCAAACTGCCACACCGCACCCTGGCTGATGCTCCATGCTCTATTTGCCTGCTCTGGTTGCTCACACTCCCCAGGTGACTTTTTATAGGCATGGGGGTGGCTGCGGTCGCTCTGGCAGCACCCAGGCCTGGTCAGTGCCTCCTGCCAGAGCTACCAGCTCCTGGCGGATCTCTCTGCTTCCCCAGCGTTTCCCTGCCTCTGGAAAATCCCCTCTGTGGTGAGATCTGCTGCTGTGCTGCGGGCCGGGCTGGGCCAGGCTGGGCCAGCACCGGAGCAGCTCCCCTTGGCGTCTGACTGCTGGGATCTGTTTACATTATAAAAGGACTATATTTAAATATTATCTGACACGTCAAATATAGCAATGAGGCAGATATTACTGTATCATGTATGACTGAAACTCAACAGAACGTAACTTCTCGTAAATAATTAACTCCCATTTACAGCTTCGTAATCCTTGATTTGCATGAGGACATCATGGGGCAACGTCTACCATGAGAGCAGGCATGTTGTGCCTCCACAAGGCCAAGGAGGATTCTACACAGATGACTACGTAAGGAAAAAATGCAGTAGTACAAACACCACCCAATAGTCTGTGTTTGTTTTCCATATTGCACTTCTCATAATATTAAAAAAAAAGAATTGCCAAATTTGGGGTTGGGAAACTTAATTGACAGTGTCTCCCCACTGTCTTGTTTTCTATGGCTCTTGTGTATTCCTTCATAATAGCTCTTTCAGTTTTCTGTAGGATATCCGGTTAGTTGAAGAGTAAAGAGAATATGTCATCTACAAAGGTGAATTATTCATCAAAGGTATTTTTCAGAAATAATTTAGGCTTTCTTTCTGGCACAGCTGAATCTAACACTGTCTTTCCTCATTTTGATTTATCTTTCTTTGGTGTTTAGAGATTTTTTCAGAGTTGATTTACCTCAAATCTTCTCATAGGAGAAAACCACCAAAATATAACAGTTCAACCTGGTGAAGTAACATAACCTGACATAAATGGAAATGACTGAAAATTATAAAAGTAGGTTTAACCTATGTCCAATTAACAAGTGTCAGAAAGAGTAAACCATTTATGATGACTCTGGCCTTCTGCCATTAGCATAAGATGATCCTTCTGAAGAGTGGTTATTAATTTTCTGTTTGTAGAGCACACAGAATGTCAGGACCCCAGTTTGATCAGCTGCCAAGTACTATTATGTTACAGGAATGCTCATGGTGATTGTAAATAAAGAGAGGTTTTTTATTTTATCAAGAGTTGTGAATGCAAAAGCAATTATTGAATTCTAGAGTAGAAAAGGAGTTTGTTGTGTGATTTGGGGAAGCTTCCTCTTAAGAGAAGCAGTGTCTCAGAAAACCCTGCTCATAGCTTCTGTAATATTGTCAACAAAGTTGTTCACCTACTGAGGGTAAATTATGTAATATAAATATACATAAAATTTTTAGAGCTTGTATTACATTTGTATGAAAAACTAAAAATAGATATAGCCCAAGCTATATCTAAATTTATTAGTACTTCCACAGAGGACAGTATTTGTTTTTAAGTCCTGGCTAAAAGAGACAGACTTCCTTTGAATTCTCAGGTTATGCAGACCAAAGGCTTAAACAACCATGTTTTCTTACTAGTCTTGTTCTCATCTACATTTTATGCATTGGCAAGCTTACTTGCTGCATCTTTTCTAAAATTAAGCCTTCAGCCCTCAGTTTCTTCTTCAGAATCAAGCCCACAGAACTCATTATTGCATTGCAACCTTAGACTGTAAATGCCTCAGGGTAGAAGGCGTTTCTCTGAGTGTAGTACAGTTACCCTACAGAGCAGGGCACTGATCCAATGCATGCGGATAACAGCACGACAACAAAAACTAATTGCTTTCTGGTATTTCTTTGTTGAAGTTCTGCCGTTGTTTTAGAAGAAAGCTGGTTTACATCTTTCAGCAGATTGCATTTTGGCCCCTTCACCAAACATAGCTGAAAGTTACATTAATACAAATTGTGAAATATATCATTCTGCACTGCCCATACTGCACCAAAAGAGAGGTAATTTTTAAAGCATGCTAGGAATGTGTAGATTGGCACAATCATGTGAGGCATTCCCTTTCAGACCTTTCTTCAGGCAGTGCAAGTTGCTCATAGGTCAAAAAGTTGATCATACACTGATAGAATCCATGTGTCTCCAATGACCAGAGTACATGCTTCTAGTAGAGGTTGTTTCAACAAAATCTGTTGTGTCTTTCCTACCTTTCCTTGGCTATGGTTATAAGAAAGCAGCATTGTTTAATTAAGAAAGCACATTAGTGGAGTTCATAAATGAATCTATGAGCAGATTTTCTTACTGAGTCTATTCTTTAATTCATATTTCCCTGGGTTTTCTCCTGGATTTAACAAGATTTTTCACAGAAGCTTTCTTACAGCAATTTGCTGCCAATATATTGCAGCACCAGTAGAGAGCTGACTGACTTGAACAAGATACGATCAGTTCTTCATAATAACATGCATGATTACCCCCGCAAATCATGTAATTACGATAAAGATTTCAAAGGAAAGCGGCTGTATTTGGTTTGCATGGCAAGGTTTTCATAGCGGGGGGGCTACAGGGGTGGCTCCTGTGAGAAGTTGTTAGAAGCTTCCCCTAGGTCCGGCAGAGCCAATACCAGCTGGCTTTAAGATGGACCCACCGCTGGCCAAGGCTGAACCCATCAGTGATGGTGGTAGCACCTCTGTGATAACATATTTAAGAAGGGAAAAAAAGCAAGCTAGAGAGAGCTGTTACAGCCAGAGAGAGGAGTGAGAACATGTGAGAAACTTTGCAGACACTAAGGTCAGTGCAGAAGGAGGGGGAGGAGGTGCTCTAGGTGGCAGAGCAGAGATCCCCCTGCAGCCTGTGGAGAAGACCATGGTGAGGCAGGCTGTCCCCCTGCAGCCCATGGAGGAAGGATGAGAGGGTGTAGAGGTTGAACCTGTAGCCTGTGGAGAACCCCATGCTGGAGCAGGTGGAGGCACCTGAAGGTGGCTGTGGCCCTGTGGGAAGCCTGTGCTGGAGCAAGGTCCTGGCAGGACCTGTGGACCCATGGAGAGAGGAGCCCACGCTGCAGCAGGTTTGCTGGCAGGACTTGTGACCCCGTGGGGGACCCACACTGGAGCAGTCTGTTCCTGATCGTCTGAACCCTGTGGGAGAGACCCACACTGGAGCAGTTTGTGAAGGACTGTGTAGCCCATAGGAAGGACTCANAGGGACTGTTTACAAGGGGATGGAGTGATAGGACAAGGGGGAATGTTTTTAGACTGAAAGAGGATCGATTTAGATTAGATATTAGGAAGAAATTCTTGACTGTGATGGTAGTGAGACACTGGAACAGGTTGCCCAGAGAGGTTGTAGATATCCCCTGCCTGGAAGTGTTCAAGGCCAGGTTGGATGGGGCTTTGGGCAACCTGGTCTAGTGGAGGGTGTCCCTGCCCATGGCAGGGGGTTGGAACTAGATGATCTTTAAGGTCCCTTCCAACCCAAACCATTCTATGATTCTATTAATAAAATAGTGCCAAGAGAAGTGCTACAGGGCACTGTGCTGCAGTATATATTTACAATATGTTATAAAGGCTGCATTTATTTAAAAGTTACATCTTTAAAAAGCAGCAAATTTTGTCTGGGAGAAAGCAACCCTCAAATTGAGTTTCTGAGTGATCTGGACCTATCTAAATCTTGTGAAATAACAACAGCCAAGCCTTCTGTTTTTCAGCTCAGCCAAAAAGCAAACCTTAAACATAAACAGCACAAAAGCTTTGGCACTAAGCAGAATCTGTAATTCAGCACTGAGACAGCTATTGAATCCCCCATACAGTATTTTTGTACTCTGATTTATTTTTCCTAACACCTAGATACCCCATGGGGGCTTGAAACACCACTGATGCTTGGCGCCCTACAGACCTATGGCATAGTATTTTCTCCAGAAAGCTTACAGAACCAACAGCCATGCAACACGGGATTGTTTTGTCTTTATTCTCTCAGTACAGATGGTGTTCAGTTCTGCTAAGTTAAAATAAATATCAGAACTTAAATATAACAGCTACATCCTCCAGACAAGTGATTGCATAAATATGCAGAATTTGCAGGCTTGTTTTTGCATTAGTTCTAACCATATCTCACATAGCATCAGGCAATGTTTTGCCCTTATTATCGTTCACTACCAGTCTCATTTCAGACAGCAAAGCCAGTTCCAGACACATGCTAACTCTGTGATAGCAAAATATCCATGGCTACCTCTGTAGTCTATGACAGAGCTCTGAAAAGCTGTGCTTACCCCTCCAGCTGCCACCAAGGAAAAGGGAGAAGGTGTGTGAGATGAAGATTCAGAGGTTGCCAGTGCATAAGCAACAGCTACTGACTTGTACTTTCCCATTCTGTTCAAGGTAGAAGGAGCAAGGCCAGCTCTTCATGGGTTTCCCATGAGTTTTCTAGCCCAGGTCTTCTTCACCTAGTCACCCTGTTTCCCATGCCAGGAAGCGCTTAGACTCAACCAGGCATCTGTCCTCACTTCTTGGGATGACAGTATTCAGATTGCCTGCAATGACCATAACCCTGAACTAGCTGTACCTGAAAAACAGGAGTTTATCGGTATCCTCTGGTTTCAGTACTTAACATTTGTTAATGTTGCTTTCACCCTGTAGCTATAGCGCCACTCAAAAGCATCATGGAAATTCCCGATGAATCATTTTTTCCTGTTTTCATGTTACAAGACAGTTTCTGATTTGCAGCAGGGGAACATGCAAGGTTTCTATGAAAGAAAAGTGTCAGGAAGGAGGCTGAGGTCACTAGTTTTTTCAGTTACATGTAGTTTTCTCTACACAGTGCATGACCCTTAACTTTAGCAATGGAGCTCAAAATGGTTCCCACAGAAGTCATTAGTACTTGTACTCCAGTGGTACCTAAAGCCATCAGGATCCAGACTTTGCTTAGCAGTATAAACTCATAGTCTTTGCCCTAGGGAACATTGAGTCTCCATCTTTCCTCACCCTCATTGCATATTCTGCCCCAAGGCAGAATGGAAGCAGTTAATGGTAGCTGTAACGAATATTGCTGTTATGTGAACACTTTCCACTGCAAACTGCCAATACTGATTTCTCTTCAAACACGGTACTAATTCCATGGCATTCAGCTCAGCCTCAGTAATGACTAAGTCTGAATTGCAAACTAGGCTCTAGTCTCCACTCTTGCAATCATCTACCCATTCAGCTTTTCTTCCTTTTAATTGACAAAGAGAGGTGGTGAAATTCCTGGGCAACATCATCTAATTTACATGTTAGCCATGCTTTGAGCAGGGGATTGGGCTAGAGACTTCGAGAGATCCTGTCTAACTTGAATTTTAATCTGATTAGACATCTTATAAAAGATGGGTGTCCTTGTCCAGGTGTTGGCAGTGGGGGGGGCTGCATGGGTGATCTCTGTGAGAAGAGGCCAGGGGCTGCGCATCAGACAGACACGGACCCACCACAGGACACAGCTGAGCCCATCAGCAACACTGGTGGCACCTCTGGGAAAACATAGTTGAGAAAGGACAGCAGCAGCTGAGAGGAGTGAGAAAAATTGAAGAGAAACAACTCTGCAGATACCAAGGAAGAAGGAGGGGGAGGAGGTGCTCCAGGCGGCAGAGCAGAGATTCCTCTGCAGCCCCTGGAGAAGACCATGGAGAGGCAGGCTGTCCCCCTGCAGCCCATGGAGACCCCACACCAGAGCAGGCTCCTGGTAGGAGCTGTGGCCTGTGGAGAGGACCCCACGCTGTAACAGGTTTTCTGGCAGGACTTTAGGTCCATGGGGGACCCATGCTGGAGCAGTCTGTTCCTGAGGGACTGTACCCCATGAAAAGGACCTACACTGGAGCAGTTTGTGAAGAACTGCAGCCCGTGGGAAGAACCTATGCTGGAGATGTTTGTGAAGGACTCTGTCCTGTGGGAGGGACCCCATGCTGGAGCAGGGGAAGAGTGTGAGGAGAAAGAAGCAGCAGAAATGAAGTGTTACGGACTGATCACAACTCCCATCCCCTTGCACTGAATGGGGAGGGGGGAAGTAGGAGAGTTGGGAACGAAGGAGTGACGTTGAGCCTGGGAAATAGGCGGGAGTGAGGGAAAGATGTTTGGGTTTTTTAATCTTTGTTTCTCACTACCCTGCTCTCTTTTTAATTGGCAATAAATTAAATTAGTATTCCCCAAGTCAAGTCTGTTTTGCCTGTGACGGTAATTGTAAGTGATCTCCCTGTCTTTATTTTGACCTGTGAGCTTTTTCATCTCATTCCCTGTCCTCCATCCTGTTGAGGAGGGGGAATGAGAGAGTGAGTGGGTGGGTTCTGGCAGCAGCCAAGGTCAAACCCACCACAGCAGGTATTGAACTCTACAAGCAATTGCAGCCACGTCCTGATCACTTTAAGCACATGAAGAACACAATAGAATTCACGGTGGGATTTATTCAAGTGCATAAAGGCATCAGGACATGTCCTTTAATGATTGTACTAGATCTCCACTACTACCAAATCCCTTGAGTCTGTGCACAGCAGAGTTCATAAAGTGTTGCACTCTGCCACTCACAGTACAAAATACTAACACATAAAAATACGTGTATCTCGTGATACAACTGTAACTCTATAACTCTTTGTAAAACCATTGAAATTATGCTAACAGATTTCAATGCCGGTATTTTTTGTATACAATGTTGAGGAAAATATGAGTGAAAGAAAATCTTGCAGCAAGGCTTTTCTATTTACACTTAGGCTACTTAAATCATTTAATGTTGCTCAAACCATTTAGTCATTTCCTAATTTAATTAGGAAACAATAAAACTTTCAATTATTGATTTAAATTCTTTGCTTTCATTGCTGATCTTTTGGGTGAATAAATATAAGCATGATACATAAATGTAACACAGACTCTATTTCTCAGCAGGGTTAAGAAAAACAAGAAAATCCAGTAGTAAGGCAATACTAAATGATGGCAAACCAGAGTTACTTACTCCAAACTGAAGAACTGACTGGTTTCATACACAAAGGTGAGCAGGAGTCATTGTTATCTCCCTTCCTCCACTGCAGCTGTTTTCTTTCTAAGTTTTAATCCTCTGCTCTCACTAGTGTCCACTTTTTTCCAGAAGGAGGAAAAAAAATTACTTCTAGTAGTGCCAAGGATGGAAAGAATAAGGAAAATACAAGCTTGGGAAAAGACTGCACACATTTACTAGTGAGTACTGTGAAGGGTTTATCCAGCATGTGTTGATAAAACTTCCTTCGAATGTTTCAAAACTGGACACTTGCTGATCAAACAAAAGCAAAGCTCCAAAAACTTTGCAGCTGCAGAACAGAGCTACAGGCCCAGATGACAGCTAAGGAATTAGCTATGCCGAATGAAGTATGTCACATTAGATTCGCACCTTCACATCTAGCCACTTCTGCTTGCAACATATACCAGCCCTAGCTGCACGTAAAGAATAAGAAAAAACAAGAGGTGAGTGTAAAAAAAAAAAAAAAAAGTTAGATGGAAACATGATTTTTCCTGAGGAAGAGAGGAGAAATGCAATATTATCATTGATATATTAATATGACAGCTGTTTGTGACACAGCAATGGCATGCCAGGTCCTACCGGAAGGAACAGATCTGTAAGTGTGTGCAAACTTCCTGGATGCAGGCCATGAAACCATAAACAAAGGTGGAAAGGTCTGTTTTTTGCTACTAGTGGTGTGGGCAAATGTGGTATGAGAAAATAATTGTAGCTCTGTAACCAGAAGTTCTCTGTCTCCCAAGTAACCAACTCTGCAAAAACTTAAGGATGTTCCACGAGCATTTGAATTTCTGAGCATTACTGCCACTCATTTTATGCGTAGCAGACCAGAGCAAGTCTTTTCCCTCCAGCCTGTCATGCTTCAGGCTTGTAGATATTGCCGCCACACAGCAGTATATCAAAATGATCAGTTGGTTTTGAAAATGTACCTCTTGCTCGTAACAACTGTGGAGCAACTTATACCAGGATTCAAACTGATAGTAGGATGAAACCACCACTGAGAACAGGACATTAGAGTGGATTTCAGCATAGGTACTTCAGCTGGTACGTAAAGACCGATGTGATAAATCTTGGCTTAATTGTTCTAGTAAGAGTGCAGAGACATAAGAATAACTAATAAATACACATAGGAAGTTGCAAATTTCTCAAGAAGCATTTGCACATCTGCATCTTTCCAGTTACAACTGAGAGGGGGAAAAAATCCCACACTTGATGTCATCTGTGCATTCAATGCTTAGACTCTCATTGGAATGATAAAGACGACGCTAGATTATATAGGATTTTTTCACCTGTTTTTGACTGCTAACAAGTTACTAAGACTAGCAAATTACTCTGCCTGAAAGATTAGTCCAAAGTTTATAGCTCAGATGGACAAAAAATAACAAGCTGCATTTCCCTTCCCTGCTAACCCATTTGTGTCGAATAGTACCAGCAGCATTTTCCATATGACGCATAGTAACGCAGTTATTTGGTTCTTCTAGTTTATAAATTACTTGTGTATGCACCTCTGCCATGACTCACCTCTGTAAGATCACATGGGAAAAATCAGTGCACTGCTTGCTTCTCTATCAGGCACACAGGCTGCCATTGTGCCTTGACATTCAGGACTTGAGCTGTCTGCTTGTTTCATCTTCTGTGCAGAGAAAGCTGAAATTCCATCTCCACGGGATTTATTTTTAACCAGCTTATTTACCTTGCTGCTTCTGTTCAAAGCAAACATTGTAATCAGGACAGGTAAGAGGCTGGGCCAGATGTACGGAGGTGGTTACCTCTGTTCTATTTTATGCAACACCTGATCTTCAAATTTAACAAACAAGGACTTCTTTCAAGCTCGGTGCAGGCATTATCTCATAAACATAACTGTGAAGGAACAGGTAAGAAGCAACCATTTCATCAATAAGACAATTCAAAATACAATTCACGTTCTGGGGAGAAAAAAAGTGTATTCTTAACTTGAGCTGGACAATTTGAGCTAGAACTGCCATGAGTATGGCAACTGAGGTTTTTAACCTGGGTTAAATTAATAAAATTAGTAGTAAATTAATACTTAAAAGGGAAACCTGAAGATAAAACCAATCCTCTATTAAAACCCCAGCTGACTTATTGTCATCTTAGCACAAATTAAGAGAGTACTTCTTTCTTTCATCCTTTCTTTGCAATGTAAGCACATCCTAAATGGAGGCAAGGGATTTCAGTAGCTACTGATTTTGATTATGTTTTTATATGTTGAGTTTGAAGTAGCTTAAGAGAAGTTTTCAGAAATGCTGTCTCTCTGACTCTGGGTTGTATTCAATATAAACTAGAGGTATACGGCCATCACAGCTTCTTGGCAGCCAAAGACATCTCTGAGGAAGCTTGGGGGAAAATTACTTACCATTTCTCTGAAACAGAAGTCAGATAAAATACTGGCGAACTGTGGACTTCCCTTCCCTCGTACGGCTGATAACAGAGGAGAAAAAGCTATAATTGTTTGTTCCTTGCCAGCATGTGTACAGACTGAAATCAAAGTACCGTCTTTTCTGAAGGACATACTCGGAGTGAACTGTTTCCTACAACTGAGATCAGGGTTTCCCCCACCGCAAAGTACTCCTTTTATCTTCCTTTTTATGTGCAGTATCTTCCAGCTGAGAAAACCCCAGCTCCTTTTGTCCACTGCCACTTAACTCTTAGTAGGCCTAGTTCCAGATTCTCTGGAAAAACTCTGTTTGATTTTCACTGAGACTCAACAATCCTGGTTTACGTCTTACAGAGACTTAAAAAATTTGGACCCTAACACGTGTCCACAGCCACAGAGTGAGCTCATGTCTGAGCTAGCCTGAAACTAGAGCTTGTTAAATTAGTTCCCTGTGATGTCTACATAGATCATCTAATCCACCACCTCTCTTCAAGATCAAGGAAGTATTTCCCATGTCATAAACTTCCTTTTTGGTAGAGAGTGATCAGACTTATAATTGTCTGAAAGAGGAAGAATGCTATTCTTCTATGGGTCTCCAGCTCTGAAGGTCATGAGAAGAAGGCAGGAGTTATTTCAGTTGGTAATGACAGAAAATATTCATTCAAATACATTCAGCATGTCAAGTGGCATTTTAAAAATCCTTTGAGGGCAAGATGGACACAGCTGCAGGCAACTGCTTTTGTCTAGGCAGGAATAGGGCACAGAGGGGTCACATTTACTCAAGCCTGAATCATCTTGCACAAATCACACTAGAAAGATCTTTCTAAAGGCTTCTTGACAAACGTCAGATCTTAAAACTAGGACAGGGAAATTCTCATAAGTTTAAAAAATAATAATAAAAAAACTCTTTGCAGTAATTCAAAAGGATACAAACCCACAGGATCTGTGTTTCAGGAAATACATTTTAGCTGCTGTCACAAAGAACTGTAACTTCATACAGTCTTTTTCATAGTGATCCTCCCAGTTGTCTTCACTGCAGACAGCAGACCAAGAATATTCAGGGTCAAGGGGCTGTGTCAGGAAATTACTCCGAGGAGCTTTGTGAGATTAAAAGTTGGAGTCCTTTAAAAGTTATTTGCTGTTCCAAATAATAGTTTCAAAATCAAATTTTATGTGGCACTGAGAGATGCTTAAGACAAATGTTGGGTTTAGATACAACGCTTCGTTCATTACAGTTGCCTCACTTCTGCAGAGATAGGTTAACTGTTTTGACAGTAATGTGTAAATCTTGCTATGTATTTTAGTTCTTTTATGCCAACACACAGGTAAGTAGCTCTCTCACCCTCAGTGAAATGTCTTTTAATTCCTGAAATCAACACACACATTAGTACTAAAGTCAGAGCAGCCACAACCAGTATTTTAGCCACTGCAACTGAAAATAAAACCCAATCTGATATGGCAGAGTCTGCAATTGCTAAAAAATCCCTTTGGCAGTTTTCATATTAATGACCTCCTCTGCTCATATCAGAAGGTTATGGCCTAGAAGCTTCCAATTTCCTTGCTCATCGCCTGTCTAAAATCATGCTGCCTTTATTTATAATTATTCTAAGACTTTCCTGGAATGATTAATTTAACAATGCCTCACTCTTCAATGGTATTTAAACACACTTAAACATGCTCATGAATTAACCTTCATAACCTCCATTACGAATTCATGGGTATCATACTTACTACACAAATTAGTTACTGTTAGATGTTCAAACAATCAATTTCATGCTTTCTCTCATGCTTTGGGCTTACAGAAATATTTACAGAGCTCTCTCATTAGCTTTTCTCAAATCCATCATTAAAATTTTTTTGTCACAATACAGAAGCCTTGGCAACAGCATACACCCTGTGCTAGCTGCCTATCACACTGATCAGTATTGCTCCACTGTTGCCTTAAATTCCCCTCCGTGACTGTATCCATCTGTTGTTTCTTGTCTTACACCTCAAAAGCAATTTGGGGCAGGATTACCTTTTCATTTCAGATTTTTATTGCTTCAGTCACAATGGGATTGTTTTCTGTGACTGAAATTCCAACATGCAACATGCACAGTAGTGAACAAATGAAGAGATGGATAGGAAAAAGACTAAATTACTTTCCTAAAATATCCTTTGATGGTTAGGAGTCAGGGCACTATCCATCTTTCTGTGGTTGCATCCTTTTTCTCACAGTTGTCATCCTTCTCATTACATAGGAAGTCCAAGCATTCTAGCAAGGATGAAAAATCAAATTTAAAAAAGGAAGGAAGATTACAATGGGTAATTCTAGGGAAAGGGAAGAGTTATTAGTCCAATTTTCCAAGAGCTTCATAACTCTAGGAAAGCTCATATAAAACATGTCATGGGTGCTTTTAACCACTAGGAGCCGTATTCAGACCATCTCCCACCTATAACGGACTTGGCAAATTTTAGCACTTAGGTCAAGGGAATAGTTAAGATTTTCTGTCATCCAGGGCTGCCAGATGCTGCAATCACCTACACCTCATCCATCTTCGTGTTTGGGATTGCCAAGCTCCCAATACGCCTGGGAATGCTCAACATGTCCCAGCCTGAGCTGAGACATAAGCTCCGTTATGACACCAACTCATAAAGAGGTACCTACCTCCCGTCTAGATTTCCTCGCTGTCGCAGTGCAATCCCATCACACCCAGCACAGACAGCCAGTATCAACAGATCTGGAGGGAGAGGAAGGTGTTCCATTGAATCTTATATAAAAACTTAAAGCAAAATTTGCAAAGAGAGGGTCATAGGCTTTTCTGATTCTGGAAGGGTTTGTAGCTATAACTCCTTCTTCTCCGGAAGTCGCTTCAGCTAAAGGGCCCATTGTCATTAATGACCCATCCTGTTTTCACAAAGCTCTGGGCTCCATAAAGGTCTGGAAAGGGGTCAAACACGGCTCAGCTAGCATTATTAATTGCTGTGGGTTAATACACTTTTTTGCCTTTAGTTTGCCTAGAAATCTCATGACATTGGGTGTTCGATAGTTTTAAATATTCATTCTTGCAAAGCTTGAAACGTCTCTTCTGGGGGATTTTGCACTCCTGTGATATTTGCCATTTCATAGCTCAGATATCACAAATTTCTTTAGAAAGGTATGCTAGGTCAGCTGCAGAAAGACTGGAATCTCTCTACCCACTGCCTGTTTTACCAAACAGGCTTACAAAATATGAGGAGCTGAATGCAAAAAATCCAGATCTTTGCTACTTTTTTCAATCAAATTCTGTCTAGTCTAACCAGTTCACACAGACACACAAGTTTGCAGAACAAATTCACAGGCTTGTACAGAATTCAAAAGTTCAGAAGATTATTTAGAAAGCAAACCTTTTGTTCACTTTTTCATTGTCCAAAGAAGTACATAATAAATTAATCTGCACTTAAAAATGCATATACAATTTTTTAGATATTATGGCTGTGATTTTTTATAGTAACTTCCACAGCCCTACTACATTGGCCATCTCCCCGGAAGCTGAAAGACATCATGTCATATTTCCCTGCCTAGTATAGATGTGAGTGAGGAGGATTTATTATTTGATGCTTTGAGAGGTATTCTGTGTAGTGCGACAGGATTGCAGTACTGTGTGGTTCTCATATAAAGAACAAGCACTTAATAAACACATAAATGAAATTTGGTCCCATGAGGTCTAGAGTTCAACAGGTATAAGCCAAACATCACTTGCTACAATTGCAGGAATGAGAAGCAGCAGCACTAAAAGCATCTTTAAGGAAGTGCGTGGCATCAGAGTGACCCGTGTGATACAGTTTGGACATAGATTTGAATCTTGCTTGGCAAAAAAAGTTGAAAGTCAGCTGGCTCAGCTGTCATGTGTATCCATTTATACCTGATCATTCAGGCTAAAGACTCATGGTTGGCTGGATATGCAGCTAGCGACGTCTCTCTCTTGTATGCTAGTGGCTACTGAAATCGCCATGCCTTGCCCGTGCTTGCCTTTGGCGTACCACAAGCCTTCATGCATTTTACTGAAGTGTAACAGCTACATAATACAAGCTGGTTCTACATGACATAACAATTCTCTACTCTTCATCTGCAAAGGCTACAAATACTACTGTTTGTGCTGGGAAACCAAACCACCAGAACCAAATAGGTGGGACCAGGACACGGCGTGCGGCAGCAATGCGATGGATGCACACTAGCCAAATAACTCTGTGTCTACTGGATGCTCCTCATGCGTCTTCAGGGCTGGACTCCCTTTCCCAGCCTGTTGTGTAAACCTGAGCAAACCATTTTACCTGCCTGCTACACATTGCTGCTCTGTAAAATGAGAATGAGAACGTTTCCCTCATCCGTGGGGATCCCGTCCTAAGGTATGCAAAGTGCTTTGAGAACTTCTGATTAAAGAGGTAAATTTGGATGTTTTGTTAAGTAGTAAATGTACATGATTTATTTCAAAGATCAGACTGCATTTGTAGCATGTGATGTTGACACACTAACAGCCTTTTCCAAAAGGAAGCAGTGTCGTGGCTGTGAGCTAGTTTTTTTTAAACTAGCTACACAGAGAAGTCTTTCTAGCAACCTGCAAAACTTGCACAAGTAATTTTTGAGCACCAGCACTAGTGAATCCTGGTTTCCTGGAGACTTGTGACCTGAATGACTGACTTCCGTAGCTAAAGAAGCAGAATCACCAAGTGAAGCCTTTCCCACAATAGCAGCACCTACAAGTTGTCCCTCTCACCTGGATTCTCTAATGCTGCATGAGTTTCCAGCCTTTACTTGGGTAAGTATTCTTACAGATGCTTTATTTTCAACTCATCTGCCTGTTTTCACAAAGGTGGCATGAACTTCTGTTCAACATTTTCCCCTTCTGTCATATTTGACTGAAAACAGATTTAAACTTTATTAGCAAGAGAAGGAAGATGAGGGGAAGTCCATCAGGTGCCATGGTTCTGCAAGTCTCCATAGGAAACCCATCAGAAAATAAGCAATTATACTCCAGCCAGCATCAGAGAAAGATGGGAAGACACAGCTCTCATCAGACAGAATGCAAATGCTCTGACAGTAAAAAATAACAACTGTTTCACTCTGTGAAGGTCTCTTTCTAGGCAGCACAGAACATTCAAACGCAACCTTTTCCTCTAGAATCCAGCACTGACTGGATTTTTTGCTCAGCTTGCATATGTTGTTGCTGTACTCAGGAAGCATCTAGGTCTTTATCTGATCTCCATGACAAAAAGCAAGAATAGGTAGGTAAATTTGCAAAATCTGCTTTTTATTTCCCTGCTTAGAGAAAATAAATTCTGTTGAGGGGGAGAGAGACAAGGGCTGACAACTTTCTGGAGACCGCAAGAAACCTCCTTTGGCTACATTCCCAGGAGAAAAACATTCATTGTCATGATGCTAATTATTTCACAGACGTTTGTACCTTTTTGTGCTTTTCAAGGAGTTAATAGTTGCTGCCACAAATCCAGTTCTCAAGGAACTAACCTCCCTGCTCTGCAGGGTTAATGTTTGCAAACAAATGCACAATCATTTGTTTATGCTCAGCTGCATGGACAATGCAGACACAGTTATGTGCAAACAAACACCTCGCCTTGTAGGCAGCAAGTCACATGCCTACCATTAAGTGTAAGTCATGTGCAAACTCATCTCTGGCCCTTGTCCAAATCCCTGCTTACCATCCCATATACAAACATACAACATTAGATGGCACTGAATACCTAAATCGAAACTCTCCTTAGTTTTATTGAAGTTACAGAGCGCAGCTCCTTTTGGTTTTTGCCAGCACACAGGTGGGAACAGTCATCTTGGTCCCAAATTACATGCAGAAGGGAGGACACTAAAGCATCTTACTACATTACTGCAGCATCTTAAATAACTTCTAACAACAGCTCAGAGACCTCCTACTCAGATTTGGCAGAGCCTGGCCCCCATAGCCTAGTAGTCCTGGGTAGCAGGTGGCCTGAATCGCTCTCAGTATGCCATGTTATTCCATCTGTCATAGGCACCAGAAGGTATGTCCACCCTATATATTAAGCCTGCCATGCAGGGTGAGCTACCCAGCTGAGCCCATGTCTGCTTGTGAGTTTTTCCAGTCCTCTCATTTCTCTTGTCTCCTGGATCATTGAGCAGAGCTGAGCTCAGGGATCAGCTGAACCAGAGGAAGTAGCAGCTGAACAGTGATTAGGAGCAGCCCAGTGCCATCACAGCCCACCCCACCAAGTTCTGACTGGGGGGTCTCCTGAAGACTTTGACCCTTGGCTAAAGGGCAGTGTGGCCTGGGGATCAAGGTTTTGCAGTGCTTTACCAGGTTTAATACATGATGTCAATACAGCCATAGTAAGTAGATGGGTGAAGTCTTTAAAGTTTTATATTATAATAAAATTATAATTAACTATATGTAATTCTAGATTTCTATCCCACCGGGTTTGGTGGCATAGTGTTGTTGCAGCCGTATGCTGCTCGAGGAGTAACAAGGACCAAACAAACAAACCAATTCTAGATTTAGACCGGTTTAGGATATAGCCTAAAAAAAAAAAAAAAGGTGTGATTCAGTGTGTTCTCCAAACTGAACATACAATTACCAGCACTCTGGGGTTCAGGGGGGGAAGGCCACCACATGCCCCACTGACAAAACTGCTTGCTGAGATCTGGCTTTGAAATGTTTCGTGTTTGTAGTCAAAGTGCTGTTTGTGCACGGCCCAAATAGTGCAAGGGGTCAGCCCAGCAAACAGCACTTCACCTGGGAAGAATTGCCTCCAGGCTCCTGTGGGAGCAGAGATTGCTTGTACCCATCGCTCAGCAGAGCATGGAGGGTATCTGAGTGCCATCCCCTCACTTGAGAGGCTTCGAGATGTGGTTTCAGTGGGTACTCACTAATTTAAATACTCTGGCTAGAGGTTGTAGCACTTCAGATATGCTTTTTAACTTCAAAAAAGGCACATCTGACAGTGCAAATTAGTCACAGCTAAGGAAAACCTAAGAAAATGCATTAAAATTAGAGTAAAGACTTGGCTCCCAGGAGAGACTAGTGTTTTCATTAGCTGCAAAATACAGATAGGATTTTGTGAGTGTTTCCTTTTTGAGAGCCAGAGTTGCTGGATATTTTCCATTCAACCAGGAGCTCTTGAGTGCTTCACACCCTGGTTGTTTTTCATGATTTCTGCACTAATCACTTCTTGAAAATTCAATTCAAGCCCATGTCTACTTCTAATGTAGGGAAACTTCAAAAATCTGAGGTATATTCTTTTTATATCAGTCTATTTTTGTACCACTACAAATGTTTTCCTGCCGTGTGGATCTGCAGGAAAGTCCTTGCTATGAAACTCTTACCTTCTGAGGTACAATAGAGAAGGAAACCTGAAGAGACGTGTCCCTTTTGCAGGTTGTGGGAAGGCCTTGTGAGCCAAGGTACAGCCAAGCTGAAATGCAGGTGAGGATGAAAGGATGCACACCAGTGCCAGACACGTCCACCTCTCACGGCTTGTGCCGCAATGCTGCAGCTGCAGCAGGATATTTTGCCAGGAAGGAAGTCACCTCCTCACCCCCGGTGGGATTTCCCCTAGTATGCAGATGGCTCTGGTGTGATGCAAAAGTCCCACTGCTTCCTAAGCAATTCCTCATCCCTCTCCTGTACCACCAGCAGCTGCTACCTCACTTCTGAGGTTTCTCCCAGGTTTTACAGGGAGACAGTCACAGCAAAGGGTGCTGGGCGACTGTATCAGCCTTGCCGAGGCAGCAGCATCCCTGGGGTAAGCAAGAATCTGGCTACAATAAGGAGATTGTAGGACCTTTCATGTACAGTCTGGCTCTGGTGGTCTGCCAAGGAAGGATTTCACCAGGTAATGTTCAGAACCAGTAATTAGACTGTTCCCAGATGTTGCCCAAAGAAGCACTCTGAAGGAGGAAAGCAGGTGGTGGATTTTTTATTATTATTATTTTTATTTTTTTTTTTACAAAAGATAGAAGTTTGGTTTTTGACACCTGGACTGCATTTAAACAGCCTGGAAAAACTCTACCTCGGTTTAAAGACATGCTTTACTACAAAGTGATTTCTGCTACAAAAACCCCACAGGGGAAGTAGAGTGGGTTTTATTGAAATATTTCAAATTATCATTCTAGGAAGTGATATAAAAGGCAAGCTCAAAGTTTCGCATTGTCTTCGCCATGGAGGATAATCCATTACTGTCTATCACATGCTGCACAGGTGGATAGGAAAGGAGGAGGTGAACTCCTGCTGGACCAGGACACGGGATTTCAGACTTGGAAGGAAGATGGCACGTTCTTTGGTGCAATGGTATATAGAGGCAATACTTAGCCAGCAGTAATGTCCCAACAGCACGAAATACCCCAAGATTTTCATCATAAAGACAGAACTGGTTAGCCATGAACAAACAATTAGTTTAAAGGACAGGGAAACGAAAGGTTGACCATTTACCTGAAGCCTCATATCAACACATTAATCAGGAGGAGACCAAGGGATGGATCCCTTGCTTGGATCAGGCTTTGAGCAACCTGGTCTAGTGAAGGGTGTCCCTGCCCATGGCAGAGGATTGGAACTAGATGGTCTTTAAGGTCCCAACCCAAACCATTCTATGATTCTATGATCCAAGAGTGAAGGAAACAGTGCCAAAACCAGTTCTATGAAGATAAATCACCACAGAGGATGAGCATGAATATTAATTTAGCAGTGAATATTAGTTTTGTGTGTGTGTGCTCTTTAGGGGCTTGAGATAAATCCTATTTGGGGTGCATCTACCAGAGTCCTGTGCAGTGCTGGGGAATTTGCTCCTGAAGTTCAGGGCTGAAATCAGAAATTCCATGGTCATACATACAAGAACCTACAACTATATGCATAAAGTTTTACACTTTAGAGAGGTGGCAAGCAATGCATGTAATAGGTTTATAGTGAAGTAGACTGAAGATATGAGATGAGGAAGATGCAAGGACAAGGACTCTGGGCCAAAGGGTCTGAGTAAGATGACTGAAGGTATGGATTTGAGCAAGAGATCCTGAAAAGACACTGGAACAGCACAAGACCTGGGAGATTTCCTTCCTCCAGATATGGCAGAGCATGGCTACCCTTTCCACTGCAGTTGAGATTGCAGTCTCAGCTCAACCTGAACTGTTGCTGTAAGCATGGTGGCTCATTCCTATTTTGCAAATGTGTTTCTTTCCACCCACCATGAACAATTCCCAGCCGGCAGCACCCTGCATGACCTCTCACATGGCTTACAGCCAGGCTCTGGAAGATGCAGCACTTGATGCTTCTGGTTGTGAACTGACGCACGATGGAGAAGCACCCTCTATGGGCTGTGCTGAACAACCCGCCAGACTACCTGCCCCCAACTTCCATTCTTCTCCAGGCATCACCGGAGCTCTTGCCCTTTGTGTGGTGGCCCTTTGGCATAAGGCCTCTCCCCACTTCCTGCACTGCGGATGGGGGCAATTTTTTCCTCTCCTCGGGTCCCTTCCCTTCATCCTTCTGCATGGGCGTCACTGCCTGTTCACTGCAGCAGTACTGGATACCAGCACCATGAGTAAAAGCTGGGAGACTACCAGCAGAGGAAATGCTTTGAAAATGAGATCTCCTACTTCTGTGTAAAGGAACAGGCTATTTTAGGACCAGATTGTGTTGGAGATACGGGCTGGGACAGGATTACTGCAGCTGCTAAAGGAAATGCTGTTGTATCCAAAGCTTCCCAATAAGCAAGGCGATAGACGTCACGTAAAGAAACCCTCCCGGCTCATCGGTTCCTCTCTTCCCTCTTTGGCACGGCCTCTGGACTCAGAAGTAGTAGGCAGGAGTTTCCGCAACCACAGAGACTACCACTGGTTTACAGCAACGTAAGAGAGCAACCCCACCATTTGCACCTTCCTAGAAGAATAACAATTTCCACTCAGGCTCCTAATTACAGCAGAAAGAAAGGGTTGTCCTGCTGTCAGTCTGAGGGCGGCACAAAGGAGCTTGGTAACAGACAAAATTCCAGCAGTCCTGGGCATGTTTAGCAGCTCCCAAGGAAATCAGCCCATGTTGTCTGCCTGAGATTCACCGATTCCCCCTCCAGCTGCAGCTCCCCAGCCATTTAAATGACCTCAGATAATTAAACATACTATGAAAGCAGCTACAGTGCATTTCAAAGCTCAGCTGGGTTTCGCCAGAGATGCTTCAGTGAAACCTTCAGTTCTTAAATTTTCTCATAAGCAGTCTGTTGGGACTGGCTGGCCACATACATTTGGATGCCTATGTCTTTAGCACATAGGTCCCATCTGCCGAGGCGGCAGCCTCTAGCATGCAGTACTCAACAGCAATCCTAGCAGCCTGACTTGGTGTATACTTCTCCAAGCTACATCTCCGTGCTACAATCAGGCGAAGCTACAAGCCACACTGCAAAGCCTTGCAGACCTTTGTCCGTCATCGTGCGGAACAGTCACTCTGAGAATTACCTGCAGATTTATTACCCTTCATTGTAACTTGAGAAGAATGTCGCTGTCTCTATTCTTACAGAGATTTACAACACATTCTGCCTAGAAATGGGGCTTTTTCTTTTTTAATTGAGTGATCTGTCTTTTGGGGAAATGTTTTATTTTGTGCTGTACGTTTCAAGGTCTTTGACTATGTCACTTCCACTTTATTTAGCTGCGCTGTGATACCAGCCCTGTGTACTCCCCGTTCCACTATCCATGGCAACATTTGTGGCTCATACATTTATTTTTCCTTTTATGCTTCTCCATGATTCTTCCCAAACTGACTCTTGAGACTGGAATGTGTCCCTAAATTAGGACTTATCTACATGGGAGACTTTTCCAGAGAATTTGGAATAACTGCTCTACGTGGAAAGACTTGCTGCAGAATACGTGTGCACAGCTGGGAGTTATGCCACTGAGCTGTCATAGTTCACTCTGCCTTTGTGCCACGATAAATTAATACAAGCAGTAACTCAGAAAAAGTCCTTGGCTGTTACCGGAGAAAGGTCAGTTAAGAACTGCGTTCACTGTGTGGTCACATCCAAAAAGTAAACATATATGAAGCTATATAAAGGACGGGATGAAGGGTTATGTAATTCAGTTACACAATGTATGTGATTGCTGTCATTGGAAGACTGTCTTCAGTGCTTGTTGCTCTGTTTCAAAAATAAATAACAGGACTGAGGAATTCAGGGACAGCAGCATTCTTACAGCAATGAACAAAAAAACTAAAAGAAGGATTAGAGCCATTTACCCGGGAAGGATAAGATGTGATAAATAATGAACAGTCTAGGACATGTGGATTAAGAATGCCTGTTTTTCATATAATAAAGTATCATTTGAAGAGATGAGAAACAGCAAATTACAATTTTACAGCAGAAGCACTTGCTCAACATAATTACAAATCATGGACCTCTGGAATTTACTTAAAACCCAAAACTTGAGAAATCTTGATGTGGTAACAGGAACATATAAGGGATTGTTATTACACTATCAGGTAAAAAGAGATATCGGGTTGTTTCCACCCTCTACTGATGTCTCCATTACTAAACCCTTTCAGAAACGAGCTATCCCACCCAATGGCCATGCATCCAACAGTACACTGGTGTCTCTGTTCCTCGAGAACAATAACAGCACTGAAGGCAAAGGAGCAGCCTCTTATTTCCAGAAATGTGCAACGTCTGCCTATTGTGCCCTTGCTGTTACTTGGCGTGGCTGCACACACTAGAGCCACTGTTCAGAAACAACTTTCAAAGATGCCAGTTCAGCCAGTGAAAAATATTATGTCTGAAAGAGCTCCGATTTGGTGAACTTTCATCAGATCTGAATTCCAGCTCCGGTTGCCCTGGAAACACTGGGATGCTGAAGACACCTCATCTCAGGGCAGCTTTGTCTGAGGGGTTTGCTCAGCACCAGGAGCCTCAGCCACTGCAGCATTTGCTGAGACACTGCTGAGAGCATTAATTTCCCCCAGCAACTGCAGGGTGGGTCAAATTGCTCCTTCCTGGAATTAATACTGGTTCACATCCAGCCCAGACCTTTTGAGCTGAGTTTTCTTAGTTCAAATGCACATCTGTGTGATACTGCACCTGCTTCTGGCTTTGGGTTACTCTTTCCCCCAGGTGGGTGCAGACACTGTGTCTCTTATTTGCCCTGACAAAGCAGCAGAGGGAGCTCAGGCAGTTCAAACATATTGTAGAAGAAAGAGAACAGTGAATAGACTTCTGGTCATTGTATCACAGTTTGCAACCAAACACACAGCTGTCCTACAGTTCCATTGTGAGATGGAGCCAGACCAACTATTCTTCTCAGCTCTGTTACCAGTTTTCCACCTATCTTCTCGGCTGCCTGGCTTCCGTGCTACGTGAAGCTGAGAAACCACAGCATTTACAGATTGTAGTAGGAGTTACATGTGCTCAGTGCCTCAGAGACCAGGACCTTACTTTATTCTGCTCTACAGGATAATATTTTGTGGCCAAGTTTCTGCCTCAATCCCAAGGTTTTACAAACTCTTATAAAAAAGTTATGCAGGCAGAATCTAATCCCCAGATTATGAGGCATTCCATGAGTTAGTCATAGAATCATTTAGGTCAGAAAAGACCCTCAAGGTCATTGAGTCCAACTGTAAACCTAACACTGCCAAGTCCAACCATTAAACCATGTCCCTAAGAGCAACAACTACCTGTGTTTTACATACCTCCAGGGATGGTGACTCAACCACTTCCCTGGGCAGCCTCTTCCAATGATTGACAACCCTTTAGGTGAAGAAAGTTTTCCTAATATCCAATCTAAACCTCCTCTGGTGCAACTGGAGGCCATTTCCTCTTGTCCTATCACTTGTTACTTGGGAGAAGAGGCCAACCCCCATCTGGCTAAAACCTCCTTTCAGGTAGTTGTAGAGACTGATCAGGTCTCCCCTCAGCCTCCTTTTCTCCAGGATAAACAAGTTCCCCAGTTCCCTCAGCTGTTCCTCATAAGACACGTTCTCTAGACCCTTCACCAGCTTCATTGCTTGTCTTTGGACACGCTCCAGCACCTCAATGTCTTCCTTGTAGTGAGGGGCCCAACACTGAACACAGTCCTCAAGGTGCAGCCTCACCAGTGCCAAGTACAGGGGGACGATCACCCCCCTAGTTCTGCTGGCCACGCTATTTCTGATACAAGCCAGGATGCTATTGCCCTTTTTGGCCACCTGGGCACACTGCTGGCTCATATTCTGCCGGCTGCAGACCAACAGCCCCAGGTCCTTTTCCACCGAGCAGCTTTCTAGCCACTCTTCCCCAAGCCTGTAGCATTGCACGGGGTTGTTGTGACCCAAGTGCAGGACCCAGTACTGAACCTTGTTAAACCTCATACAAGTGGTCTCGGCCCATCAATCCAGCCTGTCCATATCCCTCTGTAGACCCTTCCTACCCTCAAGCAGATCAACACTCCTGCACAACATGGCGTCATCTGCAAACTTACTAAGGGTGCACTCCATCCCCTTGTCCAGATCATTGATGAAGATATTAAAGAGAACTGGCCCCAAAACAGAGCCCTGGGGAACACCACTTGTGACTGGTCATCAACTGGATTTAACTCCATTGACCACAGCTCTTTGGGCCTGGCCATCCAGCCAGTTTTTTACCCAACAAGAGTACCCCCGTCCAAGCCCTGAGCAGCCAGTTTCTCCAGGAGAATGCTGTGGGAAACAATGTCAAAGACTTTACAAAAGTCTAGGTAGACAACATCCACAGCCTTTCCCTCATCCACTAAGTGGGTCACCTTGTCATAGAAGGAGATCAGGTTAGTCAAGCAGGACCTGCATTTCATGAACCCATGCTGACTGGCTGTGATTGCCTTGTTGTTCTGTATGTGACATGTGATGGCACTCAAGACGATCTGCTCCATGACCTTCTCTGGCACCGAGGTCAGGCTGACAGACCTGTAGTTCCCTGCATCCTCCTTCTGGCTCTTCTTGTAGATGGATGTCACATTTGCTAACTTCCAGTCAACTGGGATCTTTCCAGTTATCCAGGACTACTGATAAATGATGGAAAGTGGCTTAGCGAGCACTTCTGTCAGCTCCCACCTTGGGTGGATTCCATCTGGCCCTACAGACTCGTATGCGTCTAAGTGCTGAGCACTCTTGGATTATTAGGGCTTCATTCTGCTCCCCATCCCTGCCTTCCAGCCCAGGGGGGTGGGTACCAAGAGAACAACTGATCTTATTATTAAAGACTGAGGCAAAGAAGGCATTAAGTACCTCAGCCTTTTCTCCATCCTTTGTCACTGTTTCCCCCTGCATCCAATAAAGGATGGAGATTTTCCTTAGCTCTCCTTTTGTTGCTAATATATAAGATTTTTATTTTCTTTTACAACCGTAGCCAGATTAAGTTCTAGTTGGGCTTTGGCCCTTCTAATTTTCTCCCTGCATAGCCTAATGACATCTTTGTAGTCCTCCCGAGTTGCCTGCCTCTTCTTCCAAAGCCCATAAACTCTCTGTTTTCCTGAGTTCCAGCCAAAGCTCTCCATTCAGCCAGGCTAGTCTTCTTCCCCACTGGCCTGTCTTTCAGCACATAGGGATGGCCTGCTCCTGCACCTTTAAGATTTCCTTTTTGAAGAATGTTCAGCCTTCCTGGACTCCTTTTCCCTTCAGGACTGCCTCCCAATGGACTCTGTCAAACAGTCTCCTAAACAGGTCAAAATCTGCCCTCCAGAACTTCAAGGCAGCAGTTCCGCTGAATTCCCTCCTTACTTCTCTGAGAATCAAAAATTCTGTCATTTTGTGATCACAATGCCCAAGATGGCCTATGACCATCATATCACCCACAAGTTCTTCTCTGTTTTCAAACAACAGGTCAAGTGGGACGCCTTCCCTAGTTGGCTGACTCAACAGCTGTGTTGGGAAGTTTTCTTCCACACACTCCAGGAACCTCCTAGACTGTTTCCTCTCTGCTGTACTCTATTTTCAGCAGACACCTGGTAAGTTGAAGTCCCCCACGAGAACAAGGGCTAGCAATCGTGAGACTTCTCCCAGCTGCTTATAGAATATTTCGTTTGCCTCTTCATCCTAGTTGGGTGGTCTATAACAGATTCCCACCAGGATATCTGCCTTATTGGCCTTCCCCCCAACCACTCAACCCTATCATCACCTTCATTAAGTTCTAAACAATCAAAACACTCCTTAACATACAGGGCCACCCCACCGCCTCTCCTTCCTTGCCTATCTCTTCTGAAGGCCTTATAGCCATCCATTGAACCACTCCAGTTATGTGAGTCATCCCACCATGTTGCCGTGATTACAAATATTTCATAGTTTCCCAGCTGCACAACGGCTTCCAGCTTCTCCTGTTTGTTGCCTGTGCTGTGTGCATTGGTGTAGAGGCACTTCACTTGGGCTATTGACCCTGCCACCTTTTTGAGGGGAGAAACCCTAATTCCTTTGTGGCTGTTCTCAAGTGTTTCGGTGGTTTCTAACACATTGACAACTCTTACATCTTTGCTGTCATGTAGATTTCCATCCCCTGCCTCCACTGAGATGGCGAAGGAGCTGTGCACATTAGTATAGGAGCATTTCAGATGTGCTCCAGTGTACTCAGCACATCATGGAGCTGACCAAAGGACCTTGCTAGCACACTGTCCCTCAAACATTGGCATGCTGCCCCAGGCTTATCGCTAGTAAGTGTAGGTTTATCCCTTTCCCCTTCAAATCTAGTTTAAAGCTCTTTCAATGAGCCCTGCTAACTCCTGCACCAAGATCCTTTTCCCCCTTTGAGACAGGTGTACCCCATCAGTTGCCAGCAGGCCTGGTGTCTTACAGACCAACCCATGATCAAAAAACCCAATGTTCTGTTGGTGACACCAGTTGTGGAGCCAGGTATTGATCTGCTGGGTCTTCCTGTTTCTTCTCTCATCATTCCCTGCAACTAGAAGGATGGAGGAGAACACTACTTGTGCTCCTGCTCCCTTAACCAGTCATCCCATGGCCCTATAGTCTCTCTTGAGGGCCCTTGGCCTTCTTATTAAAACTTCATCACTGCCTACATGAAAAATCAGTAATAGATAATAATCTGAGGGCCATACCAGGGTAGGTAGTTTTCTCATCACATCTTTTCTCGTATCTCATTTCCACGGATATGTTTCTGGTAAATGCATTCAGGCTAAGTAGCCATTAGGACTAAACACAAGCTTTTGTTTAGAGTTTTGTTTTCTCAAGCTATCCAACCCAAAATGGGCTTCCTAGTTGTTTCCTTAGTAACCAGTCCATATGTCAGAAACATATTTAAGATTAATATGTATGAGATAACTCAAGATTAAACCAGGTTCAAACACTGGCCTGTACCTACCTGATTTAGAGAAGAAAGTCACAGAATTTCCTCCATTTCTATTAATTCTTTTCAATACATGGGAGGAATTGTCTCTGGACTAGAAATCGTGAAACTATCAGCTGTGCTGTAGATTTATTGTCTGGGTAGAGAAAGAAGCAATTACAGTTAAGGGAACAGTACAAAAAATAACTGGTTCTGAATATTTATTTCCAGTTTTAATCAGTGTTAGCTATAACAGTGGAAAAGTTAGTGTTTATATTTAATGTCCAAGTTTACAACTCTGCAAATTATGAAGTTCTTTTCAGGTAAAAGCATTGATAAGGAGCACATTTCACATTCAGAATGAATGACTGAGAAGAGTTTCATTTACAAACAAATATTCACGCCTGATCTTTCCTGCCCTTGAATATGCAGGGAATGGAAACAGCATCACGTTACTTCTCCAACTAGGTGGAAATAACACAGCCCTAATGTTGAATCAATTCACAGAGTAAACCCTGTGAATAGCTGCTGAAGAAATCAATGTAAGGAAGTAGCGAACTGAACATCTATTCTGCAAATAGCCAGAAAAAGAAAAAGTAGCTTGCAGCTGTCCTAGTTTTGGTATCCCGGAAAAGTCTGGGCCTAAAAGCCAGTTGGGTGTCTAATCCCGTCTAGATTAACAAATTCATTGAGAACTAAGTGGGGAAGTTGTAGAGAAGGACACAAAGGAAAGAAATTGAAATAAAAGAAAAAGGGTGATAGAGAGAAGCTGGGTGGTTACAGATAAGCAGTAGCATGGATAGAGGAGGCAAGAAGAGTACCAAAGGAAGGAACTTTTCAAAAGAGGAAGGAGTAGAAAGAGGAAGTAGGGTAGGATTAAGGTCAACATTTTTCTTTCTGATACAAGACAGGAGTACCAGCAGGGAGTACGCTGTAAGAGAAAAACTGCCAGATGAAGAGGACAAAATCTGAGAAAGTGGAGGGAGAAAGACACCAGAAATGGAGGCAGATGTGAGTGTTGGATTTGACATATAGCACAGCCCTTAAATTTCATTCTGCTGCCCTCTCCCTTTTTGACAAATGGTGGATTTCCCTGAAGTGATACATTCTTAATGACTCAAAAAGTTGGAAAATGATCTTGGATAGCTGTGACCTTGTCAGTGATAGAGGAAGGATTTCAGGGGCAGCACAACCAAAAGAGGACAGGAGGGAGATGGTTGCAAGGAGTGAGAGTACACAGAGGTTGTGGAAGGGGAGGGTCAGAAAAGAGTCATGTTAAAGATGAGGAAGAAAAGCAGAGTGTAAACAAAGCTTTATGCTGGTGAGAAGAGGGGAGGAATGGGGTGAAGAAAGAGAGAAGGAAGAGATGGCTGTTCTAATGTGAATTAGGATGACATCAGAAAAACTATCTGTGCATTGATGCTGACACAGCAACCAGTTTGCCCAGGCTAGAAATAGATAATTGATACCAGCCTGAGAGAGCTGCCTTTCATCAAAGCCCTTTAGTATAACCCTAGAAACCACCAGTCTCTCCTTGCCCTTAATTTGTTTTAATGGAACACTTTTCCTGCCTCTTCCTGTATTTTTTAGCAACTCCTTGCAACGTTTCTTTATCCTCAGCACTTTAAGCGAGTGATAAGCTGCTGGTAGCCTTGTTTGCAATTTGCAGTTCATTAGAAGTTCAGTCAGAGGCAAGGGCAGCACTTGTGTGCAGGGTGAATTGTTGAGCAGACATTTGGTCTGAGCCTTGTCTCTGCCAGCCATTTATAGGTGCCACCCAATCCTGATCAGTCAGCACTCACTGGGGTTTCTCGCTCAGCAACTCCGGTGTCAGTGATGATAACCATCAAAATGGGGGAAAACCCCCGAGTATTAGGTGCACAAAAAGCAAAAAGTTAAACATACAGTCACTGGGAAAAACAAGGGGCAGGACAAGATGAGGCAGGAACAAGACAAGTGAGCGTTGAGGATGTACCTACTGCACCCATCCGTTGCCACTGAGTTGCACGTTGCCAGACTGAGTCTCATCTCCCCTGTTTCACACTCACTAAAATGCCACTCAGTGAAGGTGCTGATTTTTGGTGCTCCACTTCTCTCTGACCTGCAAACTGTTCAATGCCAGGGGGACTGCAGAACCAGGACTGTGCCCCTCTTCCCTGGAGCATGGACCTCACACCCAAGCCTGCAATTGGGCTGGGAAAGAAAAATGGAGGTTGATGCGCAATAAAGTTAAGAGATTTATATTTGAAAACACAAGGAAGCCCATCTTCACTGGGTAGGGTGCCCTAATTGTATATACAGTGCCCTAATCATATATACAGTTCAATGTGACTCCAGACAGAAACATAACACCCTTCTCAGCCTTTCTGGTTTCCACTGTTGTTCCCTAAGCCGCACCTTTAAGCACTGCAAGGAGGCTCCAAAGGGTGCCAGAAGGAACAGGAGCAGCTCCCACATATTCTGAAAGAGATGCAGGATTTGAGCCTGTCACATGGCAAATGTGCTCCAACACAGAATTTCTAGAAAATCTGTGGCTCAGCAGTACAACTCCTTATCTGTAACCTCTGCTCTCACCTGGCAAAGGAAAAATTTGACTCCCCAGTCCATATGGTGAGAGCCCTCTGCGTTTTATTTGCCTGTGTCTTCTTCCCCTTTTACAGTATTGCAGGGATCTCCAAGGTTCTTGCCCAGATCTTGGCCAGGTTCTCTTCTGATGAAGTTTCAGGATGTAATTTCTGGTTTACAGTCCAAGACTGGTCCCTTAAAATGGCACTTTCTGAGTGTTTGTGCTCCTGTTCATCTCTGTGCAGGTCCAGAGCTTTATGCTGACAAAGGAATTTCCTGTGCTTATACATAGATCAGTGCTGGGGACTGCATCTTTGTACAGTGAAACAATAAGATCTGAAATAAAGTTAATAATCTGAGAAGCAACTCCTTTTTCTCCCACTGCTGCTTATTATGTTCATGCAACGGATGTACCAAACAAACCTAAGCATCTCCTATATTGTCAGCTGTTGCATGCTTTAGAGTCTTGTATCTCCACAATTTGCTCTTCTTTTTTCTTTAATCTGCTGGATGGAGGTAATGAAGATTTGTCCTGGCAGAGTGGCTGGAGTTGCGCAGAGCCACAGAGCTGAAGACCATTGTAATCCGCTCGATGGGTGGTTCTGCCTGTGGCCAAATGGATTCCATATGTGAGATCATCTGTCATGCAGAAGGCACTGACATTAGCTCACTTTCTAAGAAGTCCTTCTGCTCTCCTAGTTGAAATAAATTGTCACTTAACCCAGCATGTTGACTTGCCATGACGACGTCACTATGGAGAGAGCTCTTCTTTGATAACTTCCAGAAGTACAATGGCCCTGATAATTTTTTTGGACTGCAGACTGACAACGTTGCTATTTCATTCATTTTATTCTTGGTGCAGGTTTGAGCCTCTGCATGAAGAAGATTCCAGTGCCCAGATAGCTTTGCGTAACATCATCGTCGGTGAGGGGAGTCATCTGGATTGAAGATAAGCCATACCTGCTCTTTAATTTTAGGCTCAGACCATTAACCAAAGAGCAACAAGCTGCCACTCTGCATATCTGTGTAACATGCTGGACAATCAGTCTATCATTCATTGCAACCACCATCTTCATCCTCGTTTCTCATTTTATGAGGAAGGCAGGTTCTCATGCCCACAGTTCCTCAGATAATCTTACATGACAGTAGGCAAGGAGGGAAAGGGAGAGCGTGAACTGCTCTCCGTATCCCATGGTGGTCAGTCAGGTATAATGAGTTGAAACTGAAACAGAAAAGTTAGAGATGACAGAAACCTTTTTGATAGAGAGGACAGTGGATAGATGCCTAGGGAGGCTGTGAAACCTCTAGCACTGGCAGTTTGTTCAGTCTGTTTCCCGTCTCTCAGGAATTAGTGGGGGACTAGCTCATCTGGATTTTTTACCAGCCAGATTTTCAACTCCGCTTTCTGCTGTTATATAGCAGCAGATGTTCAGATTCTGAGTATTTTCCAAAGCTACCCAATTGTTATTAGGTGTAATTAACACCAGAAGCCTTAATCTATAAACCCGCTTTAGGCTGGACCTAGTCCTATTCTGTATTTACAAAATAAAACCTCAATGTGAAGATCACCTCTTTGAAAAGCTAAAAGCAATCCTAGCTCCCAGTCTCTCCCCGTGAGGTAAAGAAATTCTTGTAGGATATAGAAAGCAAGGAATATTACTAGAACACATAGCTGTTTGCCGTAACAATAGCACAGCTTAACACTGACAAACTCTTCAAATTTATTAGTGCTGAATTAATTACCTAGCTGTATATCTAAATGCGAATATTCAGGCAAGTGATTAATATTACTCAAAACTACCAGTTTATGGATCATTGTCTGTAATCAGGTTGTGGTAGTTCAACGAAATCCACATTTCCTGTGGCTGACAATGGATTATTCACATAGGATGTGCGGCATAATTGAGTTAAGGTTATGGAAGCAAACACCTTCTGGAATTTGCCCAATCTGAGTCACACAGTTTGGTAAAGACAAAGTTGCGTAATTCAGGGGTGTTTTTATGCACTTGCACTAAACAAACACTATGATTATGTGTTCTGAAGAACAACAACAATGTGATAGGAACACCCTTGGTTCATAGTAGGATCTGGTTAAATAAATTAGAAGCACAGTGCAGTGTTTGGGAGATTTCAGTTATGAAGCTATTTCAAGAAACCCATGAGGATTTCACTAAACTGTGCAGCTGCAATGTGTGCAGGCAAACAGGATGCTGTTCTATCACCAAAGGAATAACAAACAATTCCAAAAGAGGGGGTAATTTAGTTAAATATAGCACTTGAAATAATATACTAAGAATGCACATCATTTGTGATCATTCTACCTTTTTTATGCAATGGATAGTAGCAAAATCCTCAAACTGCTAATGACTGCAAATGGTGTTCCCGTAGAAAAGAAACAAAAATCTGGAGATAACAGGCTGAAGAACAGTGAGGCGAGCACTGGCTCTAGGAAGTAAGATAAAAAGAAAAAAGCAAGCAAATGTCTGCGATCGTTGCTTTGTCAGCTTCCTAGGCCAGATCCTTGAGGTCTTAAATGCACAGCAACACTGAGAAAAATGTGCCATACTCTAACCACCGTGAAGGTTTTGATGGTCAGTGCATGAGCTTATTCCCTGATGTATTGCGGCCCAAGGACTGTTGTCTCTAAGAGTCTTTCTCTGACAGCAGCCAAAGTAGATGCTTCAGGAAGAGGATAAGAATTGGACAAAGCAGACTGCCAGTTTGCAATTATTTGCAGTCCAGAGACTTCCTGAAAAGGTGGGCTCAGTATATTAATAACCCTCAATCTCTCTCTCTCTCTTCCTTGAAGAGGCTACTTGAAAGGATGCTTTTGAAGCCACATCAGCTTTTAGTTCCCACAACACACTGTGGCAGGAAGTTCCAAAGTTTAACTACAGGCATGAAGAGTCACTTCCTTCCGTTTACTTTGAGCTTGTCCTCTCCTACTTAAAATTGCTGTTTCCTTATTCTTTTATTGGAAAATGCAATGAAAAATTAATCTCTTCACCTTCTCCATGATGTTCATGATGTTACAGATTTATCCCGGTCATCTCTCAGATTGAAGAGGTGAACCTATTTAGTACTTCCTTATATCGAGCAGTTCCAGACTCCTATCATACTTGTTATTCTCATCTAAATCTTTTTAGCTCTGTTGCTTCCTTTCAAGTGAGAGAGAGAAAATTATAGTATACTAAGAATTCACATCTTTTGTGATCATTCTACTTCTTTTTTTTTTCCTTTCCAAGTGAGAAAGTGAGACCAGAGCTGCACAGAATTCAAACTAGAAGAGAGCCATAGATGTATACAGTTGCATAACAACATTCTCTGTTTTCTTCTTTGTCCCTTTCCTGGCAGTTCCTAACATTTGATTTGCTTTATTGACTGCTTCTAAATGCTTAGCTGATGTTTTCATGGAACTATCTATTATAGCCCCAAGTTTTCCCTCCTGGCTGGTAATGGCCAGCTCAAGGCCATCACTTCATACGTGAGTTGAGGGCTGCTTTTGCAGTTGTGCATCATTTCACTTTTGAGTCACTGAGATTCTGCAAGTCTCCGTAGTCTGTCCTCACCTTTAACACCCAGAGTATTTTTATATTGTGACTAAACCTTGTCGTTTCACTGTTCACTCCTTTCCAGCTCACGTATGAGTGTGCTGAGCAAACAGCACTTATTTCCAGGGGACACCATTGCTGATGAGCCTCTACTGCGAGGCCTGACCATGAAGTCCCACTCTCTTTCCTAAGGTTTAATCCCTTTTTTATTCATCCAGGGACCTTCCCATTTACGCCTTGACTTTCCTTAAAAGCCTTTGGTGAGAGATGCTGTCTGCAGCGCTCAGGAAATAAAAGCTGGTTATATCAACAGGATATCCTTTATCCAAAGCCTTGTTGACACCTTCGGAGAACTCCAGTGGGACCATATGGCAGGACTTCCCTTTATAAAAGCCATGCTGACTCTTCCATGGCACATCACATTTACCCATGGGTCGACTAATTCAATTTGTTTCACTACTTTCTACAAAGCAGCGGTACAACACAAATTTGCACTTAGCTTCTTATGCTGCTGAAAGAGCTGAGACCTGACATTAATCTGAAAGACGCTACCAATGGATCTGTATTTTCCAGACTGCAACTTTCATGTGCCGGAAGAGCAGGAGCTGGGATACTTTTTCCAGCATTTCTTTGTAGTGTTTATTGTTGTTTTCAGTCAGATATACAAAGGAGTGCACAACACTCAGAGAGCAGCATTGTTTCCCCATGTCAGGATTCCCTCTACCTACCCCAAAACATTACAAGCAAAATTCCCTACCACGGTCAATCCTCTCTGTGTTGTCAAAGCTGCAAGATGAGCACTCACCTCCCTTCTGTTACATCTCCAAGGGGCAGGAAATGCCTCTTTCTCACCATGTCTCCTAAAAACCTGAGGGTGGGAGTCCTGCCAAACGAGGGGAGGAAGAACCAGACAATTTAGTTGCTGCCAGCCGCCAGTTGCAGTCAGTCCCCCAGGGAAAGCAGTTATTTAGCATGTGCTGAAATGATTCTGTGCGATGAATCAGGAACGCATTTATAGCTCCCAGACAGCCAAGCTGCCTTTAAGAGGTGGCAACCTGGCTTCATCAAATAAGCCAATGTGAATTATTCCCTGATCATTGCAATGATGATTTTTGGGTTTAGGGGCGCAGATTCATCAATCAATTTATCTGCACTGATTGCCTGGGAAAGCAAAGGACTGGCTAAATCATCTAACCAGTCTCATACTGCTCTTTTTCCTGAGGCGGTGGGGTTATGACTTCTTCTTTAAATTTTGGAAAATATTGAAAGCAAAATAAATGATGGGAAAAGAGCAGCTGCTAAACAGCTCAAGAAGGGCCTTATGGTCATTTCCTCAAAAATAAACCACCGAAAGGTAAACAAGCATGCTTCTCTCTCATGAGGACTACATTTCATCCCTTTCTAGTGTACAGCAACTTTTGAATAAAGTGAAACACCAGCACCTTTGAGCCTTGCATTGACTGCAGAGATCTTTCTGGAGCCCTGAACTACCTCAGAGAATGTATTGCTTTGACTCGTTTCACAAACCCCATTCCCATAGATTGCACTGGGATCACAGCACAAAGCTGACCTCTCTGGGAAGCTTGAAGAGATGTGAAGGTTTTAGCAGACACTGGTAGGAACCAGCTGTCACACTGCAGAGTGACTCATGTTACAGAGTGCTGCTGGCAAGAACACGTGTGCAGGAAGCAAACCTTCGTCAGACTGAGTAATTAAGGTGAGCACAAGCGCGACACCTGAGGGCACGTACAAGCTGGGTGTGATGCATAGGGTGGTGTAACCCAGTGTGTCCTTATACAGATGACATCAGAGGTCTATATTATGGTTTCTCAGTGCTTTGAAGGTGAACCATGCTGTCCCCTGTCATGGAGAAGAGCTTCCACTTGACTGCACCAACGGAAGCATGTCATGCCTGCTTGCCATGCCTCTTGCCTCCCTCCCCGCAGCCCTGGGATGCTCTCAGATTTCCAAATTAAGAAGTCTCTGGTTTTGTTCAGAGGGTTCCTGACATCACGCGCTGTGAGGAAAGATGGGATCTGTAGGCTGACAGATCCCAGGATTCACTTTATGCTGTTGTGTATCTTCTTCCTGTAGGAAAGGCAGAGGTAGTCCAAATCCCATCTGATTTACCAGGACTCAGGACAGCTCATTCCCATTAATTTCGATGAGTATCCATATTCTCTAGGAAGTTTTGAAAACAAGGCTTTGAGCTGTTCTGATTCAACTCCTTCCCAATACATCAAGTAAAGAAGTGACCATGAAGGGAAAATAAAGGACTTACTTAGGAAAATCTTAAACAAAACCATTTCAGGGAAGTGGTCACTGTACTGAGCTTGACTGAGTTCAAGAAGTGTCTGGATAACGCTCTCAGTCATGTGCTCTGATTCGGCTGGTCCTGTGTGGAGCCAGGAGTTGGACTTGATGATCCTTACAGGTCCCTTCCAACTCAGGATATTCTATGATCCTGTGATTCTATAAAAACTCCAAGCCTTATGAATTCAGAAGACCAAGATCCACCTACAACTTTGACTGTAGGTGAATGATGATGAGAATAAAATAAGTAATTTTCATGTGGTTTTTTTTAATAAATAAATGGAAAAGCCATTAAAATAGCATGGACCACAGCCTAAAATACCAGTACAGGCACAGAATAGCTGCCATGAAAAAGCCACAATAAATGGTCATGGAATCTGAAATAAAGAGTTGTCAGCAAAATTGTACTTTCATTGAAAACAATGATACAAGATATCCTTTTGCTAATTTATTTGTACTCTACCTCCAGAGAAACAGGAGCAATGCAGTCTTTAGTCTGTTCTAGGCACTCTTCTCAAGCAATCGTCCCAAAGTTAGTATAAAGGTACCAGTTATAAAGTGACACCTAAGAGAAATTGGTGCCCTGCCCATTTGTTCCAGAAGAAGATGCCCATACAGGACAAGTACCTCCAAAATGTCCTAGAACTTTCCAAAAATCCAGGCAGTTTTAATAAGGAGCTTGATAAATGAACAAACTGCCTTGTAAATCATGCTTGTCCTCCTTAGAAGAATACTGGATTAATCTGGTTTCAAATTTTAGACTTTTTTATTCCTGTGTTACTCAGTTTATGCTAGACCTGTACAAAGCATACGATGTATTCACTGGCATATTGACAGCAAAGGAAAAAGGAGAATTTGAAATATAGCTGCTATGATGCTCTCCTCTCCCGAGTCTCAAAGAGCTGTCCTTGTGTACTTATGCATGGAAAGCTACCTTGAAAACCAGAGGCAGTGCAGGAAGTTCTCCTATGGAAAACTTACAGTATTAAGATCCCATCTTCTATCCAGCTGCAGAGGTGGTTGCACATCTATGGGCACAATGCAGAGATGAAAACAAGCAGCAATAGCAGGTTATGGATGGAAAATCCTGTAGCTGCCACCTACATCCCTGGATCATCAAGTTGTGATTCATCTCAGTTACACAAAGTTTGCTGTAGGAAAATCTGGAATATACCGAGCCCCACTGACTCTCCTCGCAAACCTCGTACAACTGTACATGATGAAGAATACCTGAACTGCAGTCACTTGCTCTCCATTTGCTTCCAGCTCATGTTTGCTACTTATTGCCTTTTGCTTGGTTCACAGTGAGGAAACACAAATTGGAAGGAAATGCCTATGGAGTAGCTGCCTGCTGTGGAAATACACATGGAGATCATTTGTGAATATCCACAAAGGAGAGCTAGTTCCGGATTAACTTCTTCAACCGGGAAAGATAAACTTGACTTGTGATTCATATGTCCAGTCAAAACTGACAGCACAGTTCAGTTTAACCCATTTGCTATGAGCTGCTAATGGATAATTGATAAGCCATGACTTACTGGAAAAAAAATCAGGTGAGAAATACATAATAAACGTGATAAAAATAATAACCTGCTCTGTTAGCTCCTGAAGAAGAAAAGAGATTGTATTTGTTGAACAAAATTCAATACATCGCTTCTCACACTGGTACTGAAGGACAGTCATTACAGGATACGCAGCTCCGTAGGGGTCTGAGTAACTGTTTTTGTTATACAGCAGAGCCAACCTACCTTGAACCACTGCCAAGAAGGATGTCCGGCTCCCTGATGCCGTCCCTGACCTCGGGGTTGATCCTGCAGCTTCCATTTCACCACACCACTGTGTCTGTGACCCACGCTGTGCCAGACCAGGGAGCTAAACCACCATGGAGCCCTCCAGTTTTTCTGCCACAGAAATTTTTTTTGCTGGTGTAGTTCCCAGCATCAGCATGCAGCAGGATCAGCACAAAGGACACAGTGGAAATGTGCAGCCTGGTGAGCCTGACCATCCCTTCCAACAACAGCTATCCATTAATTAGGATCAAAAATATGATAAAATCTCATTCTCAGCCTCCTCATACCACTATGCCATGCAGAGAACAGCAGTGGATGCCAGGGAAGAAGCAAAAGGCTGTAAGGGAAAGAAACATGCAGTCATGAATGACCGTGAGAATTAATTTCAGCCATAAAATATGGCTCCTATTATGAAATGTCTGAGAACCATCTTGAAACCTTGTCGCCTAGCAGTTAATTTTAAAAGTATTAGTTATGGCTTAACATCACCTGAAAGTACGCAAATGCCTTGCAGCACAGACTGACAGGCAAGGCTGCAGACCTGGGGATCTTGCAATCTACTTACGCTAGACAGCACAAGGGCTAGCGTCAATAAAAGAGAAATGGAAGGGCACCAAGTGAAGCTCCTGATTCCAACAAGTATCAGCATGTGGCTTAGTCAGGGGCACAGTGTAGTGGTTTGCTAGACAGCGAGGAGGGAGAGTATCCAATTTCTGGCAGTAAAGGGATCAGGGGAATATCTGGCCAATGCTGTTCTAAAGTTTTCTGGAAGTTTTTCCTATTGACTCGCCCCATGGAGATGAGTGAGGAAAGGGCATTTGCTAGGGATGGATCTGAAGAAAAAGAGGTTGCAGCGCTCTCCCTGCTCTCAGCATGGCCTTGGACTGCTGCAGGGGTTGATGCAGAAAGCAAGCCTACCGAATTAGGCTGCAGAAGTTGGGGGTGACAGGGACACATCTGCCGCCTGAAAAACTGACCTGGAGGGACAGGGAGGCATATGAGCAGCTGGATATGTGAGCATGTATCATATCGATTAGTGACTGGGCTCCTATAACTGTCAGAGTTACACATGGTGTCGGTACAAGTTACAGAGAGGCACTTCAATTAAAAGAAAAACCAATAACAAAAAGACCTTTCTGTTCTTTGGAAACACTGGCAGAAAAGGGTTACTTCTAAATTGCTGCCCACACTGAGTCATATTGTTCACATAAATTAGCTTGGCCTGAAACAGAAAGTTCAAGAGCTGCCAACGGCAAAGCCAGCCACGGGTATGAGCTCATGAGAGGTTACCAGTCCTGCAGAGTTAGGCTGGTCCCATCCGGCTGGGAAAGGTCTAAAGAAAAGCTGGCGTGTGGGAAGAACACCTCTGAGGGAGCAACACTACCTAATCAAATACATAACAGGCATCGCGCATCCTTTAAATGCTGCGTCTCCCTCCGCAACCTGCCAGATCAATGGTGTTATTCTGCTCCAAGCGGTACAGCAGGAGACCACTCAATGCAGATACATTTTTACATTCAAGTCATCCCTTAAAATAGGAGGCTTGCTGTCATTTCCAGAGATGACACTGAAATTCCATTAAACCCCCTAACCCATGCTGAAAGAAACTATCTAGGTTTGTCCTGTGTACCGTTAGGGATTAGTGTTAGGAATAATCATTGCTTCACCCTCGCATCTCTCCACTCATATAGCAGTCTCAAGGTGTATCTTTTTTTTATAGTCACCCAGTCTATGTTCATCCATTTTGGTTCTTAAATAAGCTGTGATGTACTGACATCCTCTAAACTGAACCCAGAAGCCGTTACTGGACTGAAAAAGACATCACCAGATGGCTCCAATATCAGCCTAGAAGGATTTCTGTTCTTCAACAGGTGCTAAATGTGGCTGAAAAATCAGCAGGCTGTAGAGCGTCTGCATAGTCAAATCACCTCGAAGAGGCTTTCAGTTCTGCTGTGCTGGAAAACGAGGATAATAAGCTCAATATGTTACATTTAAACTGGGGCTAGACTCCATATATAGTGGTAATAAGAATCACAGACCGAGGTTTTAAAGGCAGCTAGTGGGGCTCAGCACTTTGCTCAGTGGAAAAGCAGATGCCAAGCTACCTTGGTTCACTTGAGAGTCACGGCCATGAAGTTTCCAGAAGTCCCCAGTTATGGTGGATCACCTGTCTCAGATGGTGTGAGAGGGCTCAGTTCTGAGCAGTCAAGTCTTATGCTCTCTCTAAAAATCAGGTTCACATAGTGAACTTGGGGTAAGAATCTAACAAAATACACATACAAAATCTAGAGACGTTTTGAGGACATTAAAATTGTTATTTTATTAGTCATTAGCCCTAAGTTTGGGGTTTTTTGGGTTTTGTTTTTTTTAATTTGTCACTAGCTCTAATATTGTTTCTGACACTGAAGCTTTACCATTCATAAAGGTATTTAGTTTTGTCTTCCTTTGCCTCACTTGCATTTCGAGCTTTCATGTTCTGGCTCTCCGCACATGAATTATGCTGCAGAGTTTCCTAACAGTTGGCCGTAATATCTACCGAAAAGTCTTGAACACATTTCCATGAACATCTTCACTGTATATCAAGTTCTTCTTAACAAAACCTAAAAAAGACCTGACCTTCTACTAGCTTTTGTCTTTTTTTACTGCACTGAGGACAGTGGATTGGATGGATAAGTTAGTAGTAGATGTCACTTTAAAGGAGGACTTTCACTTTATGCTGTAGGCTGCCAAACACTTTTTCTAGCTACTACACCAGTTTGAGCAATCCCAACATCTCATGCTGCCCACTCAGTTGTGCCACTACAACTTTCCATGGGCTGCCCGATAAATCCCACAGGGATCAATCTGGGATAATAATAACCTGACCAAACATGACTCCCTTTTTTTCTTAAAGCTCTTTTAACCCTTGTTGAGTCTACTTAGCTCAGCGCTGCCACTGAAAAATTGTACACCAGACTGCACCAAAAGCAAAAGGGAATAAATTTGAAAGTTGGTTTCAGATTACTTTTGTGAGTCAACCAGCTGCATCGTTGTATGGAAATTCAGTGCAAAGTCTAATGTACTCATTTATCATCAAGTTCAGCTCAGAGAATGTGTAGCCCCGCAGACTCTCACTCTGTAGTTGTAGCCATGTTCCAGGCACTAAACAACCTATCTTTACGTGTCAGAGCAAAGACTCACAAAACCTTCAGCAAAATTGGTCCCACCATGGATTCGAAAGACCAGTGATGGATGCTGAAGTCCTCCTGCAGTCCCTGGGGACAGCAAGGCATTTTGTATGGACAACATGACACCACAAACACTAACCAGGGGGTTGGATGGAACGAACCAACAGGAAACACAAAGCACATGGCTGCGCCAGAACATCTATCCTCTGTGCAGCCCATGGCCTGCAAAATGAGTCCCTTCTGTCAGCCTGGCTTTCAAAGTCACCTTCTGGGGCTCAGCATGGTGGGGAGGAGCATGGTATTCACTCCACCCATTCTTAGCTGGTTTGTCACCCTAAGTGCCCTCTCTGGTCTTCGGTAGGAACATTCAGAGGAATTTTGAAGAAGACTTTTCAGATCTGACAATGGCACTTAGGATATGATTCATCTCATCTCACTTTAGCAGTCCACAAAATGCAGGGTTGGGATTCAATTGCCTATCTAGGTACTAGGTACCTAGTGCCATGTGGGATATTCTGCGTCATCCAAGACCTCTGTACAGGGCTGGCAGATGTGACACTGAACATACAGGAGACCTGCATGTTCAGCAATGGCAGCCAGCATTGCTCTTGTCACCTTTGTTAAGACAACTATATGTCACTCAAGAAGTCTACATCTGATGGCTCTGGGTACTCATCATGGTTAGAAGAGGTCTAACCATCAGCATTAAGTGTAGGATGTCATTCACCTGAACAAACGCAGGTATCTTCTTCAGGAGATTAATTGCACCCTATGTTCAACTGACTGGTGCCTCTTATCCTACTGATTACACAGGTGACCTGAGTGAGTTCTCAGGACCCACACTGCAGATCCACATATACTGAAATGAACCCCATGTCCAGGAGTTTTCAGGATGTGGTAGCTGCTTAGGCAGGGTTGGCTGGACTGCAGCTGTACGAGGATAATTTCTTTAACCAAGAAGAATTTGTTGGCTCGGTCTTTTGAGCCTTTCAGGTCACAGACTTGCCAGCTACGAAGGCAATAAAAATGGATGTTTCTTGCAATGGTCTTCAAGGCCACTTCACAAAGGTCACTAGAAAGATAGTGCTTTGTTCTAAAATAGTTGATTGGACTGGTTTACAAGTTACTGGGCTCAGTGTCGGACACTCTGAGGCCTTTGCTTTTTGGATGTCAGTGAAGAGGCTTATCTTGGCCCTTTATGACTGTTGGTGGCTGTAACCTGACTGCTGCCAGCCTGATCCCCCCAGAAAAAACCTATGATATGGGCCACAGGAGGTCAGGGTTCCTTCCCACAGCCTTGTCTGTGAGCTTCAACAAAGCCTGCAGAGAAAGACAGCCTGTGGTGAAGGACCTACTTCTGACTAACTCCAGTCAAACTCTGGCAGTGGTGCTCTCTGTGGTTTTCACCTTTTCACATCTCCTTATATACTCATTTCCTCATCTGTATCATGTAAAACACTACGGGATTTCTCTTTTCATCACAATTACCCAGAGTTGCCCTCCAACCACTACCTCTTAACTGAAAAGTTTCCAGCCCCTCACCTTTCTGTTGGCCAACACTTCCTTCAAGCTAGTTGGACATTTCTGTATAAACCAGACTGTAAGTCCCTGCCCAGAACAAGCGGAATGTTATTACACAGCCTGCATCATTCATCTGCTTGGCTCATTCAAGACAAATCAAATAACTGGGTACTACTTCATGCTGCCTGCAACTTAAATTAGAAAGAAAAGATCACAAGAACAACTGCAGTGGTAGGAGAAGTGACTATAAATAAGGAAAGGAAAATGTTTCTCTTAGAAACCTTTGTTCCACAGAGGGAAGTTGTAAAAGTAGTCCAGGATATTTTTGTTGCTGCTTTTTAATTTGAATTTTCATCTCTGGAAGCATTTACAGGCGTAGAGTGTTGTGCAATGGGTTTGCTGCAGTATGGTGATTGCTAAGATTAGCACAGTAACAGATCTTTTCAGAGTAAATTGCATATAATTAATAGGAAGCAGGAGGAAAAAGGAATAATTGTGCTTTAATCTAAATGCAAGTTCAGTTCTCCCAGAAGGTGGAACCGGCACTAAGGTCATGCTAAAGAGGGGCCCTTTCCGTTCCTTTCAGCTGGGTAATGAACAATGGTTATGTGCCCATATTGCAAATTCTCATTTCCAATTTGAGTTGAGTTTTACCAAAGTGCAGGGATGTTCAGAGCTGGAATTTGTTTCAGGTCCTTCCTAGCAATGTTGGAGATTATTGCTTTGAGCTACTGGCTTGTCTCCCATCCAATGTCAAAACACGTTACAGACATTAAAATAATGTTTCCTTGTGAAGAAGCTATATAAAACCTACGCAACACAACTTACATTTTGGCCTCTACGGCAGGACCTCACTGCTAATCTAAATACAGCTTCAGTTCACCATTTCTAAAGTGAGGCTTCAATGTCCTGTGGAAGGAAAGACCAATTCCTCTCCAGGTGGACACACAGAGATTGAGCACCAGGACAAAAGCTCCTACACTCCAGCCTGGGCTTCTCTGTGTTACAAACCCTGTGACACCTCTCAAGAGAGGACCCCACGTCTCATTCCAACATGAGTAATCACACCCTTCTCCTCAAACCCTTTTGGAGCTCATGGTCCATAGGGGACCTATGCTGAAGCCACATGGCATGTTGCATGATGAGCAACACCGAAGCAACCAAATTTCCCAGTGGGTCATTTTGTGCAGCAACAAGGAGGGACAATCCCACACACCTGCTTCACTCAAAGCGTTTCTCAGTTCTTCACTTCCCCACGTAGACATTCCTCCCCGAAGAGGTAAGAGCATCACAATATTGCCAGATGCACAACTCAATAAAAGTACTGAAATAAATAATTGCAGCCAAAGTTTCACTTAGCTACTGTTATTAATCATTAGCAATAGCTATTGCTAATTAATGTCATTACACATCATGACTATTAATCATAATCTGCTGATGCAAGACATATTGTCTCTTGTAGATAAGAAAGAGGCAAACAGCAAGCAAGTAATAACCCCAAAATTATGAAAATTATGATTGGCAGCATCTGCAAATTCCCGTTGCAAACTTCATGCGAAAAGTCAGCCAGCGTCCCTGCCTCGGTGGCTGCATCTCAGCTCTATGGAAGCAATGCCACTTGTCGCAAAACCACACGCCACCAAACTGGGCATACATACAGCCTTAAAATATTATTTAGTATATGACATCTTTTTATGATACGAGCTCTTAACCGTGTGGGAATGAGACTTCAGTCGAACTAATTGTCTCTTCCATAGCGCTACACTGCTCCTCCCACCCCCCCTAAGAACACCCCCATGCTGCTATCTTTACCTCACCTTAAACTATTCAGTACAAATACATGTCATTGGCTGTATGCAAAAGTCACAGAGAAAATGCCCATGGCCTTTCTTAGGTAGAAGGTGTGATGACCTGACCCTAAAGATCCTTTGGTCCATGAAGTCTACAAAATGCTGCAGTACAGCAAATTATTTGACATCAGAAATGCTGGGTCGTTAGGTATTTGTTTGTCATTAGGATTTAAACCCTCATTAATCACTTTGTTTTTTCCTCATAAGGAAGGAAAGGGAGATTTCCTTCATTTTATATTTTAATCTCAAGTGGAAATTTAAATGCAGGTGTCTGAAGGTGAAATGCAAGAGTGGAATAAATTCTGTTAGCTCTCAAAATTGATTTGCCCCAGACCTGGATTTGTAATATATCCCCTTACGCAGGCAGGCAGGAGCTGCAAGCACTCCAGTACGCCCAGTCTTCCCCCCGGCACAGGAGAGAGCTCACATACAGCCTTCGGCTACCTGCCTTCGTACTGATGACCGTGGACATCGCCTGCTCAGAAATCCAATCGCTAAACAGGAAGGAACTTCATTGGCAGCGGTTTAAACAGAAATTCACTGCGATAGCAATCTCCCAAAGGCACGGTGCGAAGAACAGGATGGCTTTGGGTCCGCAGAGTCGGGAGTAACGGGGTGCCAAGGAGAGTCGCGTGGAAGAGAAGGTGTCAGTCCTCTGGAACAAAAGTACTGCTGCCGCACGTTTGGATGGCCACATCTCCATCTGCTGTGGGAGAAAGGGTTGTTGGTCACAGTGGTGAGCTCATTAAAATGAGATCAATAGAGATTTAATCTAATGCTGAGGATTATTCGAAGTGGAATGCTCAATTAAGTGTAGAGAAAAAAAAAAAAAAGTAACACATCAAATGAATTGCCAGCTGATTCCCCTGCTTTATTTGGAATTGAGCCCAATATCAAGGAGGGCTGATAAGCCAAGGCGGAACTGTGAAAACCAGCTGATACTGGGGGCAGTGGTCAGCAACCGCAAGTTAAATGTGCCACATGGTTACTCAAAAATTTTGCGGCAAGCTCCGCAGGCGCGTAGCGTTTGGCTAGGATTAGATACCTGCCGATTCCCACTTCTGTTCACACCAGTGGCTCTAAGAATATTTGAAAGCTGCTAAGGTGAGGATTTGCATAAACAGGATTTACCACGGCTCTCGGAAAATTGGAAGAGTTAAGTGTAATGAGTGCTACAAGACTTGCCTTTTCTTTGCATTTCTTCTGTAGTCCTGGCCATTTCTCCCTCCCTCCTCCTCCACCCCCAAAACTGAAACCACTGCTGCCTCCCCAGCTCTCTCACCTCTCCAAGCAGTGGCCACACACAGGGACAAAGGGGATTCTGTTTTGAATGAAACATTTTATTCTCGAGGCATGAAAAACGCAGTACCAGGCAGTAAGCCAAGAAGCAAGAAAAGAGAAACATATTCATTAATTAAAACAAGCATTGCTTGCTTTGAACTAAGAAAATGATGTTAAAAAAAAAAAAAAAAAAATTAGAGCGATGAGTTCTCAGTCTCTTGAAGAGAAGAACATGCTCCAGCCCAAGCAGAGGCAGCGGCAGAGCAAGTGCCTGCATTGCTGCAGAGGAGGAGAGGCAGCACAAGATGCATTCCCCAAACTTGCTAATTGGCAGGCGCAGGGCCCCGTGCCGCTTACAGAGAGAAGAATTAATCCGAACATGAACAGCTATGTGGCCTGTTGGCACAATATCACAGCATTCTTTTTTTTTTTTTTTCCCAGCAAGTAGCATTTAATCTTTGCCCAGACATTTCAAGGCAGAGCTGTCTTATTTTATGTCCCATTATGGCAGGACACCTTCCCACAACATTCCCTAAAGTCAGAATTTTTTGGAGCCCAGCAGGATGAGGTCCAGCCAACCACGACCTCCCTCATGCATCTTCTTCTGCTCTTCCTCCAAGAGCCTCACCATCCCTAAGGCTTACGATTGCCTCTAAGAAATTCAGCAATTTGCCATCCTGAATATTTCGCCTGGGCTCCCACACTCTGCCCCCCTCTTCATGACCAGAGAGGTTAAAAACATCCTGAGGCTGCACATTGTTAATGGCCTATGAAGCAATGCTGCCTCTGAGGCTCTCCACGCTGCTCTGCATCCTGGACTGAGAAAGACCAAGCACCGAGTTATCTTCTGCTGCCTGTTACCACCTACCCGCAGCCTTGTTTCTTTGCTATGTAGCACTATTGTTATCATTATTTATCACTATTGTTGTAGTCTCTATTTATCCGTGGTCCAGGGTACATAGCAGGAGTCTTCCTCCTGCTCCTGGGCTGTTCAACACACCGAAGAAGGGGGATGTTTTATACACTGGTTCAGGGTGGGCTGTGGAGGATGGGAAACCATGAGCCAAGGGAGTTAAAGGACCGAGCGGCACCTATGGCTATAGATTTCTCAAAACAACTGACTACTTTGGTGTGTTTTGTTGCGATTACCCACCAAGTGGGAACGGCGATTTCGTAGCGCCCCCAGCAGCAATCCCCTTGCTGTCGCTTCTTCTGCTTCTGCAAAGTTTTTCCAGGGCTTTTTGCAAAGTTTTTTGAACTCAGAGTGACAAGAGCCACACTGGCACAGAGGGGTTTTATTATCCCATCTGGCGCCAAGCTGGGGCAAATGCCTGTAGCAATTACAGCCTTTCCTGTCATTGCCCGCAGGAGCCTCCCAGCTGATCCCACCAACAACAAATTGTATCGTCCTTTGCTTTTGCTGCAGAAGATCACACTGACGGTCACCCCACATCCATGCCTCTGTAGCAAACTGGCGGAACAGCACAAAAAAAGAGCTGCTTTCGGATGAAACAGAGAGATTTGATGGAAATTTCCTTAAAAGTCTTCTCATATGTTTATACAGAGGAAGAGCATCCTGCAGGGCGTCCTGTGGGATGTGAGGTACAGCATCCTAGCTTGTCCCAGCGCTGCCTATGTCTGTGGGACCTGCTGAGCCTTGAGTGGAGCCAGCAAGGACCGTGCATCTACCAGAAGAGCCTCCTGCCTCCCCAACGGAGACAAAACATCTCCCCACCAATGTGTCCAGTGTCAGCACATTGTCAATAGCTTGTGAAGTCTGAGCTAAAAGCTCCAAACAAGAGTGGAATTTGAAATGCAAAAAACTCCTGCATCGTGTAGTCTGTGCTCCTTGACCCCACGACGAACACGCTCTGGATGCCACCACGTGTGGGACTTTCTGTGGCATGAACAGATGTGCAACGGGAGTTTGGCAGGAGCTCCCATGGGGTGCAAAGCAGGCACGTTTGAGGGACTTGCTATTTTAGTGACGGTGAGTACAAAACCCAGAAGTGCTTTAACTTTGCACAAATACAGCAATTAAATACAAAGCAGACAGCACTCACTGAAGAAAAGGGTAAAGGATGAGAAAAAAAACCCAAATGTGATTTATACATAGCATAGATCTGTATGCTTGGTGGCTTTAGTCATAAATCCTACGAGAGTTTCTATAATGTTCTGGCAATGTTTTGTCTCGGGGTTATTTTGAGGCTATTAGAAGAAACAGAACGTGCCCAACTTCAGTGAAATTTGAACCGGAAGATGTAAAGTTGCTGGTGCAATTCCACCCCGACCACGCCGTCACCTTGTGGCAGCCAAAGGGAAATGGCACCAGCCCAAACGCCTACATGCAGTCTGTCAAGTGCCAGGATCGATATCTTCATAAAGAAATAACCGTCGTGACTGAATACTCCTGTCAAGCAGCAGCTAATGCTTCCGCTTGCTGTGTCCTTGCTATAGCCAGCATCAGGAGAAGCTTTAGAAAATGAAGATAAATGCCCAGGAAAGATATTTTCAAGGAGAAGAGTAAAAAGCAGAATTCAACCCAGAATTGGTGCAGAATCTGGGATGTCTGTGCAGGCCCAAGCACCCTGTGTTGTCCCTAGTCATGTAATTCTTTAAAAACAAGCAACTTTTTGCAATTATTTGCTGGCGCTCCATGAAAAGCAATGCCCCCTTCAATTCTTTCTTTCTGGACTTTTTATTGAAACCAGGCAGTCAAAAAAACCAAAAAAAAAACCAACAAAAAAACCCCCGGCTCTATTGGAAACAGGACATGAGGACAGTTTTCGCCTGTGTGGCAGTTTTCTCTTTGCAATCTGCTCCCGGCGACAGCCTATTCTTCTCCAGGACTTGAACAATAAAGGTCTCAAAGAAAGGCGGGTCACACAGCTGGAGAAAGGATGCTCAAGGTCAGGGCTCCTTCCTTAACCTCCGGTAAGGTCAGTAGGATGAGTCGTACCGGTCCCGCTTTCCCGGGTGAGGTTCACCACAGCCTGTGGGAGCTGTTTCGCCAAGGCCAGGAGGTGAAGGAAATGCAAGGTCTCCCGCGAGATGGGGTTCACAGTGTTCTTAGACCTTTGGGGTTCAGCCCCTTGGGGTGCAGAGAGGCTGTCTCCACCAAGGTCCATGCCAGTCCTGGGCTGAGGGGCTCCCTCCAAGGCTCTAATCTGACTCCTCCACTTAAAAGGGTAATTTTGTCAGCTGCAGTCATTTTTAAGCCACAATTTTAGACTTCCTGGCTGCGGGGGTTTTTAAAAACATTTTCTAAGCCCGCTTCATTCATTTAGGAAAACACACACGTACAGAAATACACAAATATATATAGAATCATAGAATCATCTGGGTTGGAAAAGACCTTTAAGATCATCAAGTCCAACCACTAACCTAACCTTGCCATCCCACCACTAAACCATGTCCTTAAGCACCTCATCTATCCTTCTTTTAAATACCTCCAGGGATGGGGACTCAGCCACCTCCCTGGGCAGCCCATTCCAGAGCCTGACAACCCTTTCTGTGAAGAAATTTTTCCTAATGTCTAACCTAAACCTGCCCTGGTGATATATATTGTGTGCAGCTCTGTACCACTTAATAACACCTTTTTTTTCCCCCCCCCTTTGGACTCCATGCCCCTCTGTAACACGGAAAACCCATTTGTCTACCTCGCTGGATACTGAGTGGATAAATACACTAAATACTTGGAAGCAGGTTGGCGTGGGTTTTTTCCTAGTCAGGGCATCCACATATCTGCACCACAGTTAGACTCATGAAAACCAGTGAACCATGTAAACCGCAACACCGTGGGGAGATTGAACTGAGATAATGCTCAGTTCATACAAAACACGCGGTTATTCAAAACTCAGGATGGAAAAGAACATTATGACAGAGCCAGGTAAAACTGGCACAATGCAGTGTATTTCTGTAGTTAACCTCCTATTTTCCCTGGCAAGGCAAGACACAAGTGGCACGGACTATCTTTGCTCTATCTGGTTTTATTCTCTCCCTGCCACTCGGTGCCAAAATGCCTTTTTTTTGTTGGAAATTTTGTCTGGTCCATCCCAGAGGTGGTGCTTGGTGCTTTCCTGCTGCCTCCCCCAGGTGCCCTGGAGCCTTTCTGCCTCCATTTCACAGGCACAGACATTTTCATAAAAGAGTAGTGAGCAAAACCCTCAAACCAGCCACCACTGAGACGTCTCCCTCTGCCGTGTAACTTGTACACAGGAACTTTCCCTTCTGCAAACCTTGCCACCCAAGGTTAGTTCTCTCTGACCACAGCTTCCTGCCCTTTGTGCTTTGCCTGTGCTTTCAGCAGTGATGTGCGCTCACAAAGCCAAGAGAGATGCTTTCCCTTGGACGTAAGTTTGAATTAATTAAAGAGGATCTCTTATTTTAATTCTAGCACAGGCCTTACCATACAATTGACATGGTGGATCTCTGACTTGCAGATGTAATTTGCTCTGAGCATTAAATCATGGAATGGTTTGGGTTGGAAGGGATCTTTAAAGATCATCGAGTCCAACCGCCCCTGCCTTGGGCCGGGACATCTTTCACCAGACCAGGTTGCCCAAAGCCCCGTCCAACCTGACCTTGAACACTTCCAATGTTCAAACACTTCCAGACCAAAACATATTTCTCTTCCCTGTGAGAGATGTAAACACAGCCTGAAAACTGAGGGAGAAGAGAAATACTGAGTCACCGAGGAAAAAAAATCATCCTTGCCTGCATTGATGGCTTCCCCAATGCCTCTTTTTGATTGCCGTAGCCCCAAAGCCGGTGGCAGCTGAGAAGGCAAGCACAGGGCTTCATTTCTTTTTACAAAACAGAATGTAAAATGTAGTCGCTTATGCTGGTTGGGGGCCGTCTGGTACTGTTAAATTTTTTAATAACCTTCTCGGCTGGAGCCAGCTTCCCCTTTGATGTGGTGCTGGTTTCATTAGTACTCGTTCAAGGTGAATACCTGCTTAGCTATGGGGAGCTGATGGGTTTTTTCTTTCCCTTTTTCTTCTGAGTTTTGTAATACTTACTAGAGACAAAGAGCACCTGTGCCCTTCCTGGGTTAGAAATGTAACAAGCAGCGTTAGGCCAGAATAAATGAGTTTGCCTATGTTTAGCAGGTCAAATGAGCTCGCCGAGCAGTTTGTGAAAGCTATTTCCATGCTGCACTTCGTGATGTTTTCAATCTTTTGGGGCTCTTCCCTCTCTCAAATCCAGGGCAGCTGCGGAATGGCTTGTAACAATTATTTCACAGCGCCTCACGGCAGCGGCTCTTCTGCGCAATGACCGTGTGGGATTTGTGAGCACGCGAGGTCTTACTGCAGGTCTGATTTCTACACCTGTAGAAACAGAGCTATGCAGATGGACGAGTTTCAGCAAGATCAAGGCTCGCTTTTCCAGTTTTCTCCTGAAAAACCTATCGATCCACTTGGAAATGGTCCTTCTGAAATGCTAGATGGATCCTAAATGGTTTTTTATCCCTTCTTTCCCCAGGGAAGCACTGTATTAAGAGACAGATTATACAGTATTATATGTGAGATCAAGCAAAGGGCTGCAATTTGGGGGAAAAAAGATAAGAAAACTTTGGTTACCTGAGAATTCCTAAGAAATAAATTCATCTGACCACTTGCAAAAACTTCACAGATTTCTCTCTTTGATTTCCTTCAAGATTTTGAAGACAGAAGATACCATAATAAGTACTCAGAAGGCTTTCCGGAGATGCTACAAGCTGTCGATTGAATTTCAGGCCAGTTTCGACATCACTCCTGCTCCCTTTCCAGAGCCCATCAATGTGTCGTTCTTGGATAAGTTCAATTATTGGTGCAAAGGGAAAGAAACTACTTTCTCCCGCTTTGGAATAATAATATAATCATAACAGCAAGCATTTAAAAAGCTGCTCTCTGCAGGAGTTGCCAACGTGCTCTGTGAAAGATTGTTTTACAGTCAGGGTAACGGAGACATGGGTAGGTAGTACCTTGCCTGTTGCCCTTCAGCAGAGCTGAGACGAGGATGCGGGTCCCCTGAGGGGGATGCAGTGGCATAGCTAAAGTCAGCTTCGCATAACACCTCCAGCCTTTTCCACAATATTTTGCCATTTCACAGTATTTCTGATTTTGAACTTATTTTTTTCCCACTCTCCTAGTCTTCTCCTCCTGTCTTCCTCCCCTGTCACTCATTCGGCAAGTAGTTTCTTCAACTTATGTCCCCATGGAGAACAAGACATTTACTTCTGCTGCATGTCATGTGTTGGGGTAGATCTAAACATCTCTGTCCAGTCCTCAGGTGTCTGAGGGACTTAGGCAGAATTGGCCATTTTTTCACTTCCTGCCAGAATGCTTCTGTGCTCTCCAGGCAGAACAGGAATGCAAGGACCACAGGGATGCCAGGGCCGGTCAACGTGTGGCCCCATCTGTCTAGAAAACAGCAATCAAGAAACAAGAGGAATCAAAGCAACAGTCTCTCTGCCCAACATCCTCATTACATCTTTTCTCTTTCCCAGTAGCATGACAGAAGTCCAGGACCCCAAATTCCCACCTACTGGCTCCAACCTGGGGTTTTGGTAGATCATGAGGCTCAATAGAAAAGCAGAGAGCCTTTGAATAACGTTCCCCAAGCGTATCTTGCTGGAACCAGTCTCTCCCAGCACCCTACCGAGTCTGCTGCCTGTGAAAAACGATGCTGTGTCATTCCAGAAAGCTGCATGGGACATTGAATAGATGTTGTATAATAAAAGATCACCAGTGTCTTTACCAGCTTCTTGCAGATTCAGAGGTTTTTTAAAGGCAGGAGCAACCACTGGCTCATTTCCCAAGAGCACGCAGCACAGTCTCCTTCCCTAGCCCTGTTTTCAGCCCTGGAATCTACTCTTTAATTCACGACACTGTGCAGAACGGTGCTGCATGCTAATTCGAAGCTATCGAGATGGAGAGTCCATCACTGGCCGGCTATCATGTTCCCGTGTTTAATGAAACTCTTACTTCTCATTTCAATTTGTCCAGCTTTAACCTCCAAGCTCTGGCTGCTGTCATGCCTTTCTGCCCAAGATTAAAGAGCCTCCAGTTACCTGGTGCTTCCCCCACGAAGTACATAAGCACAAATACCAAGTCATCCCTTGCTCTTCTTTCAGAAAAACTAAGCAGATGGAGCTCCTAAATCTGTCTGCGAAGCGTTTTTGGTGGGCCTCAGGCTGTCTCTAGCATCTCCCTCCCACCAACACCAGCTCAGCCCAGCTTTCAACGTTTTCTGAATCTGAACACGCAAATCTGATGCAGCGTTTCACCCACCAAAGGCAAAAGCTCACCCCCGCGCTGCCCTCCGTCCTGCCCTACCCTGGCAGCGCAGCTGCTCTCCTGTCTAACTTTGCATCTGTCCGCTTTAAGGTAGATTTTATTTGTTCCAATCAGCTTATTAAGTCGCTAATCTCATACTGTGTGATTCTCCCTTTTTAGCGGGATGGGTTTTTAATCAAAATTGCCCTCTCGCATCACTGTGAAATCAAGGCAGTTGGTCAGCTGGTAAAATCCTCTTATAGAAAGCCCAACTTTCACACTTTCACATTCTGCTTCAGTTCTAGGAAATTATCCTTTTTGAATTACCCAATATATTCATTACTGCGTCGGTCCATCCTCTGCCTCTATTGAAACGGAGTCCCAGCCGTATGTTCCTAAGATACCGTCAGCTTCCAACGCACAGACCAATCTGTCAGAATGAAAACTGAAATACTGTTATCTCGTGTGGGGTGTAATATCTTCTGGGCTAGAAAATGATCACATATCATTTGAGAAACTTCAAAGAGATTTATTTCTGGTTATATGAGACTTCCAGCATACATCTTTATGATTGAAATCTCCCATTACCCGGTATTTCTTTCCATATATTACAGATAAAAGCTCCAGGAGCAACTCATCTCTTAATGTGAGCCTGTGGTCTGTAATCCCCTTTACAGGCACACGCACACTCACCCCTCACTGCATCCCCTAACTTCGTTAGTTAAAGCTTTAATATCTCTATATTTAACAGCTAAATGAGTCACAGTCTCCTTCCCATACTGTCCCACTCAGCCTTTTCTCTTGGGCACATACTACTGTTCATACACAGGTTGTAGTCAGCAGTTTTAATGCTCCAGTCGTATAAGTCAGCTTCCTCTCAATCCATTTTGGCAATTATATCAAATTTCTTTTAATTAACAGGCATTCCTGTCATTCCCCATGTTCCTCAGAAATATGAAAAATGGAGGAGCAAAATGTTCATACAGCCACTGGATTTCAAGCCCTGATAATGGAAATTAGACAATTTGCTTGGACACGTGATCTGCCCCCATGGGTAAAACAAATTTGCCAGTCCCATTTTGGTAGGTGATTTTAGGCAAACAACTGCCCCTGCCATGCTACGCCAGGCAGCGTGATGGAGGAATGCTACTAAGCATTGTCAATCATCTGGGCAATAATAAATAAAAGTCGTGTACGAAGTAGGATAGGGGTAGAGAGCTGCAGGGCACTCTACAGCATCTGCAGAAGATGTTCAAAGTCAACCTTACAGCATCCTGCTCGGAGGAAGGCCCTTTGCCTTTGTTTGGACCTAAGCAGGAAAGGATGTTTATAGCTTGTGTCTTCTAAAGTACACCATGACTGAGTCAGAGAGTGTGTTTACATTTGGTTGTTGGGTGCTTTTAATATCAGCACAGAGTCCAAAGAATAAACGACTATAACGGAAAAATAAGGTTATGTCACTTTTTACTGACGCGGCAAATCTTAGTGGTGGAAAGGTAATGGATAGCAGGGCAAGTCTGTCGCTGGCGATGCACCCTGTGCAGTGCATCTGCAGTGGCATTTGCTCACAAAGCTGAGCACTGGCAGGTTCACGGGATTTAGAGATGGAAAGACCTACACGGTGGTACAAAACACTACCTTACCCATGGCAGCTTTTTGGTCCAGGTCAGGGAAGAGGTGTAGTGGTAATTGCTCCATGAGTAGGAGCCGACCATTCCTGAAATAATCAAAACTTCTTCAAAGTCTCCAAAAACACTCTTCATACCCAGAACAAGAAGAAAATGGGACCAATTCAAACCAGCACTGCACCATGTACTGGGATTCCTCTCCCTGGTGGGGAGCAGTTCCCCCTTGGCAGAGCAAAACATATTAGAGACCCTCAACCAGCTCAGGAAGAGTTAAAATCTCACGGCAATTATTTAGCCCAGACCGAAAGAAAATAAATTCTTTCACATCAAGCCGTGAAACTCAGCACAATCATGGGCTGACAGGGACATGGAGCACTCTCCAACCATCACAATGCGGTGTTATTCTAGAGAAGACGGTTCCAGGATATTTTGGACTGTGGAGACCATTACTGACTAACTCCCCAAAGCAAACCTCAGTGCAAGCAGGAAGAATATCTCCATTTTTCCCCAACCGGCTGCTAAAAGCTTGGGCTCAGCTCAAAAGAAATTGGTCTCAGCGAAAGATTTGCACATGCGTGAAACCCAAAGGAATGGGCAGCAGAGACGGGTTTGGAGGTGAGATCTTTAAACAAGCTGTCCCAGCGGTTTCCTTGGGAGGGGCTTGTGTTCTGATCAAAATTATTTCCTTCTGTTATGTTCGGTTTATTCTGTATTTTTATACGCCACTGATATGGTGGAGTCCTGCCAAAATCGGACGTTAAAATGCCAAAAGGAGGAGAGGCTCTGCCGGAGCCTTTCTGAGTCAATAGGAGCCAGGAAGCAGGGAAGCCACAGGCACTTCTGTTCGTGCCCAAGTTCCAGCCTCAAACTGCCGGCTCCGGAAGCTGGATTTTAGCTAATCTTCTGAATTAAATCCATAATGGTCCGTCATGGCTTGTAAGCAGGTGCACTTCTACCAAGGATACTAATTGCCTTGGAACTAACGCAGAAAGAGCTGCAGCCCAAAAGCCCAAGAGAGACCAAATCCCTATGCAAGGCACTAACAGTATTAATTTCACACAGAAGACCTTTTTTGTTTGTTTTTAACATGAATACTGTCCTTGGCATCCTATAAGACATGCGACATTCCTGTGGGGATAAAAGGAGGTTTGTTGCAGCTTTGACTAGTCTCTTGTCAGATGCACAACATCTAATTCACTACAGTATTTCTACTTGTCCCACTCTGGTTGGACACACATATTCCCACCATTACACTACTACTTTTAGCTGGGAGGGTTCATATCTTCTTTGGTTGCTTTATTTCCTGTAAAGCAAAGGAAAAAGGAATGGTCTTGGAGACTGATGTGTGGCTCAGCCCCAAGGTCGAGGCAACACATCTCAAGGGACCTTTCCATTTCTACAGAATGATATAGTGGGATTTGCCCACAAGTAGCACCCAGTCTCTCTCCCTGGGTTGTCATCCCAGCTTGCAAGGGCCAAGTTCAACTCACCTACAAGTGTCTACACTTTATGATTTGCCCTTTTAATCAGCAGAGAGAAGCAGGTTCACAAAGGATGAAGTTCATCTTGTCTTAAGTTTGGTGTCTGAACCAGCTCGAGTGAGCTGCCCCCAGGATAAGTCTTTGCCCCCATCAGTGAAAAGGGGAGTCCGGACGCTTGGATGGGGCTGTTCTCATTGTAGGCGCCCACTTTTAGGTTAAGTCTGAGGAAAAATATAGAGACCTTCTGCCCTCCAACAATCCTTGCTGAGCTGGGAAAGAAAGAATCTCAGGCGTAGCATATAAAACATTTCCCTTCCCACAGCCTTTTCCTCTCTTGTCATTGAGAAGATGACATTTATATTCGCATAGCGTTTAGCATAAGGGACCCCCACTCTCATTTCATCCTCGGGTGCTGCTGTAGTAAAAATAATAAACAGCTGAATGTGGCAGTGGGGTTTGGGAATGATGCCAGCTAACATTTAAAGGACGGGCCCAGTTATTTCTTGATGAATAACAGCATTTACAGAAGGCCTTTCACCCCGAGGTGCTTCACAAATTATAAACATACATCACCACATCACAGAACGTGCAAAACAGCCAGCTTCAAAGTTTCGGCTGGGAAAATCCCACACACAGCCCACTGCAGGGAGCGATTCACCTGCCAGATACTACACACAAGGGAGGGTTTGCTGCTAGACACAAGGCATGTCCAATCTGCAAAGCAGACCATAGGATCATCTTTCTCATCTCTGGAAATTATTTGGATGGTCTTTGAGTGTCTCCATTTAAACACCATTACTCCCTCGCTGCCAAAATTGAAACCATCTTATGTTTTATTGTGTTCCAACATGCTTGCAAGGTCCGTGTGATTGTTCACCTTTGTTTCCTCTCCCGTGTTCCTCTCCGTTTCCTTCACACACACTCACAGCAGCCCCCCCCTTCCTTGCAACCAGCAGTCTTGCAACACCACACCAGTGCAAAGACCCAAAGGAGAAACTAAAAAAGATGCATGCCTGTATAAAAATGACAGCTAAAGAAACCTTAAAAAAAGATAACTCACGCGTTTTAGCTGAGAATGTGTCAGGAAAATTCAGTTGCCAGGATATGCTTTTGCGCCATCTGAAAATCTGAGAGAGTGAAAGAGCCTGAAACAGGGCGGAGGCGAGGAGCATGCCCTGAAGGTGGGTCTGGAAGGACTTCCAGCCACCTTCCCTCTAACAGAAAATGTGGGACCGAAACAGAACTATGCCGTACACAAACTGCATCGTGGACATTTCCCAGCATCGCTGGGGCATTTTTCCATCCATTTTCAGGAGCCTCGATAGGGATCAGCAAATCAAACCTCATGCTCCAATTAAGTGACACCTTCCCAGAGGAATCCCAGTATACAAAATATACAAAGTGTGCAAAGAGCCAACGGTACAGAGAGAAACTTCAACATCTAACTGGCATCCTTCAATTCGCATTCATCAGTTTATACTGGGACCTTCTGCTTCCTGCAGGGCTCCCTGCCTCTCCCAGTGAAGATCAAAAGGCTTCGGTGCTGGTGGTGAGCGTGGAGGCTTTACAACTAGGACTTTTCTCCTGTGACAGGTAGTACAACGGAGGTTCATTCATTCTCATCTGGAGTAGATGGAATCAGCAGATAGACTGGACATTAGAGGGACACCGTTACAGTCAGAAGTGAGCAAAGAATAATAAATTGAAGCACTCGGATGTAATTGCCCAAAGGAAAATGCAGATTGTGCAAAAAGAAAAGCTTCCTAGCAGTGTAATTTATGAGGCTACAAAATAATCACACAAGCAAAATATGGGAAACCCCAAATTAGAGACATCTGAACATCTAGAAACCATCTGAATACTTTCTTCCTCTCTGTAATTTCCCCAGTGCTCTGATTGCACAGTTAGTTCTGCAAGGCCAGGTTTGTTTTCAGAGTGATTAACGATTAGCAGCAGCAACAATTTTTTTCAATCCCTTCTGCAGATCAAGGGAGGGAAAAAATGCAGCTCAGACAGAATTTCTGCCTCACGCTTCCTGCTCTCAGCAGGGCTGAACTCTCCAAACAGCAAAGGCAGCTACAGGTGGTCGCAGCGAGAATATTAGCAGCAAAGGATTTGCTCCATCTCATAACTGACTCACCCACTCATCCTTTCAGAGCTGATGTTCCTTTTCTTTTCTTTATATTAATGAACTCCACCCCAAATAGTTTGCTGCATGATAAGAACTCAGATAATCTATTAACTACCTGGCTTCAGGTGGCTGCCCCTGTTGAAATGAGATTTGCATGTCATTGGGCATGCATTCCTGCAATTCAGAGCCTCCCCTAATTGCATTCTCGTGCATATCAGCATGAATTAAAGCCCAGTTGCAGAGATTTTGCCTTCCTATTTTGTTCTTGTAATGGTTTTTTTTCTGGCAGTTGCTGCTGAATAATCCCCGCTTTGGCAATCAAACTGAACCTGAAAGCGTTATTGGACTTCACGGCAAACGAGTCCATTTTAGGCAGCAGATAAAGTTTCCAGCGGAACAGCGTTGCCCTTGATGAGTTAACCTCCATCTGCCCCAGTGTTTCCTGTTTTCTCATTGTCCTTTAAGCTTTATATTTAAATTATATATAAGCATTAAATTGGAATTTATGCACACCAAGAAATGTTGGCATTATAAATAATCTAATCCTAATAAATGTATAGAAATAAATAGGTATGGGATACTGAAAAGGTATCATTAGATTTCGCCCTTTTAAATAGACAGCATAGAAGACATTCTTATGCATTCTCATGCCAAGAAGTGAGACTATATCATGCCTAGACATTATCTCATTAACATCCTGTTCATTCCCAAATCTAAATCCAGATTACAATTGTTTAATTTTGTGTGCATACATAACTTGTGGGTTGTCTACCTTTTGGAGGAGTCAAGACATCTGAGGCTATTGCAAGTATTTGAACTTCCATTCACACAACTGACTAGCATATTCCCCAGGTCCCTTCTCTGAGTTCAAAAGGTGTCTTTGAAAAGGACAACTCTTTGAATTGTCCTCTTTGCATCCAAGGAAATGACTATATTTAGTAGTAGTAAGTATATATACCACACCATATAAAGGTAACTAAAGATAAATACGGTGACCTAAACCCTCCTCTGTTCATCTCTAGCAGGGCAAACGTATTAGGAGCGTATCATGTTAGATGCTGCTATAGCTGGAAAAAAGAAAGACAGTCTGATCAACCTTGTTGCCTGACAAAAATCACACCAAACACTCTGGGAGCAGAAGATAAACATCCTGCCTCAAAGTTTCAGTCTGCCCGTGTTGCCATCCAAGTGCTTGAGAAACCAGAGAGGTGCCACACTTTGTTGATAGCCAAACTGAAGGCTGAGGTTACCTCCAACACACCAGAAATTTTTTTAAACACTTTCTACTTACAAATCCTTTATGGAATTATAAACGAGAGTCTCCGGTTACAAAGGGGTGGCGTTAGTCCTTGGAAAACAGTCTCTTCTCCAGGATGTCACTTAGTGGATCGTATAACCGGCTTCTGAAGAGAGCCTGAAACTCCAGGACTGTCTGCAGCAGCTTTTCACTTTGCCAAGAGCAAGGCTGCAGGGCAGAGCAGGGGGCCAAGATAATTTATAAAGTGCCGTACTGGTGCGCCCACCTTGCTACGGATACCCAAACGAGGCAGTTTAACGCTGTTTTGGGTCTCTCTGCACTATGCTGTCGTGTAGTGGGGCAGGTATCTCCCAATACACTATTTTTAATGCATTAGATTACAAATTCAGCTGATGAGGGAATTGATGTTAGGCTTCTGTAAGAAATGTGCCTTGTAACAGCAGAGCATTTTGATGAAGTAACTAAAACAAAACAAAACCACTGTAAAACACATTAAATGCATTAAGAAATGGCTAACTTCAGCTCTCAAATATAATTATAACCAGAGAAATTTTCTTTGGGTGTGTGTTTGGAGACATGCCGTGGAGACTGGTTCTTGGCTCTACGCTATTGTATTTTGTCAACAACTTAGGAAAAAACCCCTTTAAATCATTATCAACAATTTTTTCAGATGAAAAAGGCTGGGAAAATGGTAAGAAGAAGAAATACAGGTCACTGATACAAATGGCTAATTGGTATTCTGAAGGTAAGCAAGTACAACCAAGTTAAGTCACAAGAGTGGAGAAAGAAGATATTTTCCTGGTGGGGGCTGCAGCAGTTCTACACTGGAAAGCCATGATCAAAAAAGGGTTTCAAGTCATAGGGAACAATCAATTGTTCATGAACTGACCCAATCTGTATATGTATAAGCAGAGGAAATCCAGGGAGAAGAGGAAGATTAGGTTGTCTCAGTGTCCCCCCTCTCCCGAAACTGCTGCCAGCGCATTGTGCCCTGCTCTTGTGTCCACAAAGCAAGCAGGAGTTGAAAAGCTGGAGACAATCCAAGAGACACAAGAATGTACACAAGTCTGAGAAAGATGGCTTGCAGGGAGACATTTAAGGAGCTTAGTCTATTTAGCTAGTCAAAAGAAAGCTAAGGGGTGGCTGGACACTGATCCAAGAGCCTCCAGAGAGAAATCCAGTATCAGTTGTCTTCAGTCTAGCAAACAGAAATGTCCTGTGCCACCAGACTTGGTCTGAGTTTCCATACCAGGTACACGCCTTGGCCATTTCTTGCCACCACAGGAGGGTGTGGTGGGTTGACCCTGGCTGGACACCAGGTGCCCACCAAGCCGCTCTATCACTGCCCTCCTCAGCAGTACCGGGTGGGAGAAAATAAGATGGAAAAAACCTCCTGCGTCAAGATAAAGGAGAAGACACCAACCTTTCTCTCAAAGAGAAATCCAGGTGCCTGGTCCAACCAAGAACTATGGCATGCTCTGACAGGTCCTCCCATCTAGTCAAGCTGGGGACTTGGAGCCTGTTGCGCACCAGCTTTTGAATGCGAATGTGACCAGAGAATTTGGGTCTGGGATCCTCCAGCTCTGTTTTCATTCTGTGGTTTTTGTCTCTATTCTGATCCCAATGCCAAAGAAATGTTGCATTGTTTGAGAGATTTGAATGTGGTGGCACAGCCTGTCCCAGAACAAGCACTTTCAAAGCTCTCATCTAATCTCTGAAGAGAGAAGAAGTTAAAACAAGAGACAAAGATAGAAGGCTCAGTCAAGAAAACTGCTGTGCCTTTTCCCCAAAAATGAAGTAAGGATTATGCATTGACCAGTTTGAGCAAGAGAAAAATGGAAAGGCTGGAGAGCAGCAACACTTTGGAATGCTGTACACAAGACAGACATTAAAAAATGATGATCCATACCTCACCATACCTTCCTACTGGATCGATACCTCAGCAGCATTTATTTCCATCATCTTACCTGCCCCTTTTGGAGACCTCTTATCCCACCACCTCAAAGGCCAGTAGCCAAATGTGACAGTTGAACAAAGGTCAGAAAGGGGTGGCTAACATCAGACTGACTCCATCTGGCTGCAGATACTGCCTTTAGCGTAGTCCCTCCCTTTTCGTGTGTGGGTTTTCTTCTTCAGCTCTGCTGGGAGATGGCTGGAAGAACAAAGACGAGAGAAATAACTGGTGAATATGTAAAAGGAACAACTTGTTCTTGGATTTAGAGCAGTCTATGGACAATATGTAAGCCAGTGTTTTGAGTGAAATATTTGACTAATGATTCCTACAAAAAGTATGGAATAATTAATGCCTGGAAGTGATATACAGGGATACGGGGAAGTTGGAAGTGGGTGTAACAGAGTGGGACCATGGCAGTGTTTGAGAAAAGCCCACACCGTTGGAAGTAGCTTTCCATGGAGGAATAAGCTGTGAAGAAAGTACATGATGAAGAACAAGCTGGCTGCATTAGCAAACTTTTAAAGAATGTGTTAAAAACAATGTTCCTGTATTTTGCAAGCAATCACAATGCTAGCTGCATATTTTTAATTGCAGCAAATTATTGACTTGCACAAGCTTTACAAAACATTGCTGAAGCTCAGGCCATTATACTTAAGAATAATTGCATGAGCTACTAAAATATTCAAACACTGGTGAATAAACAAGTATTGTTCAGTATTAAGGTCTCAACAAATTGTTGCTTCTTCTGGTTGAACCTTGTGTTCACGGTAAAGACTACTTTCTTACGGCACTTCTAAAAGCTTATGTGCAAGTGTAAGTGCAACATATAATTTGAGGTCCTTTTAGTTAATTGCCCACACAGCTGAATTCTGCATAACTGCTAAATTCCAAAAAGGCAAAATCTGAGCTGTTTGTTTATTTATTTTCTCTTCAGTGGGAACTAAGCTTTCTCCTAATCAGTGACTGCAGCTGAAATGAATTCATCATCACAATAGTAAAACAAGAAGTGCATTCATTTAACAGCACATTAAACTGTACATGCATTTTAGCCCCTTTGCAATGTGGTTGCTATGGCATTTGTGGGTGGTGGTGAAGATGACAAGAGATTCTCAACATAAATGCCAAACCACGCTCTAATATATGTCATACTGACCTGTTATTAATTCAGTGGCTGCTCTTTTATCATAAAAAAAAAAAAAGATCAGCTCAACTTTCACTTCAAGAATAGATGTGAAATTCAAAACAGCAGTGGCTATAAGAGTAAATCATATGACAGAAACTTTAAAGGTTGATTTTTTTTGTGTGTGTTGCTGGGGCTTTCTGAAACCATGGAAGGATTATAAGGAAATGGGAATAAGCTGACAGTTGCACTAAAAAGTTGGGCTGTGCACCTGCCCACGGGCTTAGTTCTAGCAGTTTCATCTTGCCATAAAATGTAATGGTTGTCAGGAACATATTAACTTAAATATGAGGTTCTATTTCCCTGCAAGTTTTTTTCTAGGTAGATGTGAAACCTGTAGCAGAGCTGGGTATTTCTTTGGTCCCATGCTCTTTACAAAGAATTTGGAAGTTTGTTTTCTTTAACTTTGAGAAGAATCAAATAATGAAAAATCTCTTTCACGGTCCTTTTCCTCGGTACTGTGCTTATCATCTTTGTGCCAGAGGCTGGGGCTTCTTTTTCAGCTGCATGGAAGCCGTTCTCCATCCATATGTCCTGCACGTGCCTTTGGGCAGGGACAGACAACTCTTCTGTGTAATTCCTACCGTTGCTTCAATTATCTGTGTCTTTAATGAAGGTTACTGGCTACTTATATTAACTCCAACACGTCTCTAAGTCCTGTGAAGTAAAATCTAATTATATAGGAAGCAGAAGGTATGGATTTGTGTTTTCTCCCCCAGATTAGGAACCCCATGACCATCCTGTCTGGACCATAGCAGTGGCTGGTGCCTTCTTGCTCATAGGAAGGTGACGCCCTTCCTGCAAGGCACGTGTTTCTGAAACCGCTCTGGAGGCTGGGTAACAACGGGCATTTAGAGTACGTTGGCACTGGGCTCTTCCCAGAAGAGCAACCTGGCTTAAACCTGAGCTTTTCTGATGGTTGCGACAGGCTGTCATATGGTGAGAAAGGTGGGGATTAAGACATTGCCTGCTGCTTCCATTGGCAAGTCAAATACTGCCAGAAATAAGTTCAGCAGAGGATGTGAAACCGGCTTGTAGGTGCCAAGGCTTGTCCTCTTGTCTTTCCCTGCATTGTTTTCTGCCCTGGAGGTCCTGGCCAAGGTCACAGACGGCGATATGCCCGTTTCCGTCAGTCCCCAACTGTAGAACAAGCCTGAGCAGTGAATACTAGGACTATTCACGGAAAATACGCAGGCTCTCTGCACAGAGGCAGCCAGGGTTTCTCTGTTCTGTATAAGCATTTCAGCTCATCTGGCATTTTTCATTCAGGAGCATCAACCTACTGTCCAGTATAATTATGTACTATATGCTCTTAAATTTTTAATTAGTAACATGAACTCAAGAGCAAATGGTCTCTTTTTTTCCCCCTGGTATACACATATAACTCCTCTCAGCGTTAATGGGATTTACATGGGTTTATCAAGTGATAAAAAAACCCTAAACGTCAGCTTCTGCTAACATTTACTATGTAATTTCCTGCTCTCCCAACACACAGGGAGTATAACTATGTACTATTAAGTGCTACGTAACAAGGAGAAAAACCATTGAAGGTTAATGCTCAGCTTTACCCACGTCATTGTTGGAAACCTGTTACATACGCAGTTCTTTTTGCAGTGTTATGACAGATCACACAGAATGAAGCAAATCAAAGGGAAAACTGATTTAAAAGTCACAGATGGGTCTTTTCTCCCCTGCAAAAGGGCACATCTGTTCTTTGAAACATCTGGGTGAGCAGAAGTCTTTGCAGGAGTCCCACAATCTGTGCGTCGGAGGTTGCAGCAGCAGAAGAATGCGAAGGTCCATGCAGCACCTTGCTCTTGCTCCGAGGGGAATATATGAAGAAGGTAACACCAGCCAGGCTGATTTAATCTGTTCTTATGTGCCTCCAGTCTCCCGTCGGGCAGGCGTGAAACAACAAGTCCTTGGCATTCCTGGGGGCTGGAAACAAGGTTTAGTCCCAAAAGGTGGGACTCATCTCTCCCAACTTCAGCTGTCTGCAGCGTAGGTGTCTCCCATAGCCGCCTTCTCCCTAAACTGCCTACGTCCTTCCCCAAATACTAAGGAATAAAGCTAGCACAACCTGAAGTTAGGTGACAGCAATTCCACCTGAACTGTGCATGAATGGCCCTGACTTCTCCAAGATTTCTAGCTACAAAGCTGTGGCCTGTTTCTTCCCCTGGAAGTGCCCTGGTCTTTAACGATGAGAAGAAGCCACTACCACCAGGTGTGCACAAGATTTATCTCACCCCAGCTCCATTCAGGCAGCTTTAGGGTAGGAAGGGCTACATGATAAACTGCATTACTGAGTCACTGAGCCATTTCTGTGGTTGTTCAAAACAAATAATTTAAAAATCTCCTCTTAATGCCAGTATTTTTTAATGGTTTGAGGGCTGAATTTTACATTACAAACTTCTTTCTTGAAGGCTTCACATGCAACATGCAGAAACACACAGCCTGGATAAATTTTACACACAATTTCAGAGTCTCAATATTATTTTCCAGCCATTTCTTACGTGCCACAGCAGAAGTGACTTGTGAAGAGGAAGCTGAATGGGGAGTATGGAAACATGAGCAATCTTAGGAACCACTAATACAAAGTCTAGCCACATGCTTAACCACCTCCCAGAGAAAATCAGATTAGCGTTAGCAGTAACACGTGCAGATCTTTTTATTGGAAAAATTGAAAAGAAAAACCTCCAAAGAGGGTGACTGCTCCAGGCTGAACTTCTCTTAGATGCTGAAAACTGATCTCCCCTAGCCTACTACAGGCAGAAGGAGCGACACGCATTTATTGTGCTTGATGGAATAGCCGTGCGATTTGCTGCTTTTTTCTCTAGTGACAGAAATAAAATAGGAGAGAGGGTTGTTTTTTTCAAACTTTCATATTGGAAAACTTGCTTGTTCTAAGGGGAATGTTGTGCAGGCTCAGCTGCAGGCAAATACAGCCAGAGGCATCCCACACACATACCAAGACATGCATAGGGAGCCATACACAATATGCAAACACCCTGAAATCCCAAATAAATATCTCGAAAATCAGTTGTGCTCCAGGGGAAACAAAGGGCCTGCCCACACACAGAATTAAGAAGTTAATTAGTGTTTAAATATTTCCTTGCAAGCTTTGGCACTATTACTGCTTCAATGAGTATAAAACTAGCAAGAACAAGTGACTCTATGGGTGAAGAATGACTGTTTTTCAATACGCTAAGATAAATGATAAACAAAAATCATGCAAGTAAACTGCACGTTTTTATTGCAGCTTTAAGATGGCGTGATTTGGAACAGAGGTAAATACTTTTTTTAAAAAAAGCATATTCATTTTCATCTAGCAATGACCTTTTAATATGTTCAGGTCCCTGAAGGGGAGATGAAGTTTCTTGTGGTCTTCTGTAAGAAAGAATGAAGAAAAAACGCGCTTCAAGATCGCTTATAATCAAGGATCAGCCATGGAGAAATAGATTTTCATCCTTTTAAGTATTTCACCAGACTTGATGATCTATTCATTTTGATACATTCCCCTGTATGACTTCAAGGTGGGATGGGTTTTGATGGGTCTGCCAAGAAGACTCATCTGTCACCTATAGATAGAGAAGAATGGGGTATCTCTACTATAGCTGGCAGCGGACAGATGAAATACTGCTTACCCGTTCTTGTAGTCATTTTTATATTTGCCCATCTGAGCAGAAACTATGATCATAGAATCATAGACTGGTTTGGGTTGGAAAGGATCTCAAAGATCATCTAGTTCCAACCCCTCTGCCATGGGCAGGGACGCCCTCCGCTAGACCAGGTTGCCCAAAGCCTCATCCAACCCGGCCTTGAACAGTCCCAGAGAGGGGGCATCCACAGCCTCTCTGGGCAACCTGTTCCAGTGCCTCTCCACCATCACAGTCAAGAATTTTTTCCTGATACCTAACCTAAATCTACCCTCCTTCACCTTAAAGCCATTACCCCTTGTCCTATCACTCCATGCCATTGTAAACAGTCCATTTCCAGCTTTCTTCTAGGCCCCTTTAAGTACTGGAAGGCTACTGTAATGTCTCTCTGAAGCCTTCTCTTCTCCAGGCTGAACAACCCCAACTCTCTCAGCCTGTCTTCATAGGAGAGGTGCTCCAGCCCTCTCATCATCTTCATGGCCTCCTCTGGACTCTTTACAACAGCTCCATATCCTTCTTGTAGAGGACCCCAGAGCTCAACACAGGAGTCCAGGTGGGGTCTCAAGAGAGTGGAGTAGAGGGGCAGAATCACCTCCCTCAACCTGCTGGTCATGTTTCTTTGGATGCAGCCCAAGATACAGTTGGCTTTCTTGGCTGCAAGCACATATTGCTGGATCACTTTGAGCTTCTCATCAACCAACACCCCCACGTCCCTTTCCTCAGGGCTGTTCTCAATCCATTCCCCACCCAGCCTGTAGTTGTGCTTGGGATTGCCTCAATCCATGTGCAGGACCTTGCACTTGGCCTTGTTGAACTTCATGTGGTTCACACATGCCCACCTCTCAAGCCTGTCAAGGTCCCTCTGGATGGCATCCCTTCCCTCCAGCATGTCAACCACACCACACAGCTTGGTGTCATCAGCAAACTTTCTGAGGGTGCACTTGATCCCACTGTTCACGTCACTGACAAAGATGTTAAACAGTGCTGGTCCCAATACCAACCCCTGAGGAATGCCACTCATCACTGAGCTCCACTTGGACATTGAGCCGTTGACCACAACTCTTTAAGCATCACCATCCAGCCAATTCCTTATCTACCAAGTGGTCCATCCATCAAATCCGTGTCTCTCCAATTTAGAGACAAGGAAGTCATGTGGCACAGCGTCAAATGCTTTGCACAAGTCCTGGTAGATGACATCAGCTGCTCTTCCCTTATCCACCAATGCTGTAACCCCATTGTAGAAGGCCACCATATTTGTCAGGCACGATTTGCCCTTAGTGAAGCCATGCTGGCTGTCACCAATCACCTCCTTCTTTTCCATGTGCCTGAGCAGAGTTTCCAGGAGAATCTGCTCCATGATCTTGCCAGGCACAGAGGTGAGACTGACTGGCCTGTAGTTCACCAAGTCTTCCTTTTTTTCCCTTCTTAAAAATGGAGGTTATGTTTCCTCTTTTCCAGTCAGTGGGAACTTCACTGGACTGCCACAATTTCTCAAATATGATGGAGAGTGGCTTAGCAACTTCATCCGTCAGTTCCCTCAGGACCTGGAGATGCATCTCATTAGGTCCTACAGTCTTGTGCACCTTCAGGTTCCTTAGATGGTCTTGAACCTGATCTTCTCCTTCAGTGGGTGGTTCCTCATTCTCCCAGTCCCTGGGTTTGCCTTCTGAGGCTTGGATGGTGTGGCTAGAGCACTTGCCAAAACATGATTTTGTTTTGTTCTCTCTTTTGAGTGCCACCAGCAGATAGCTAATACAGTGCTGGGGGAATCAAAGATCTCTAAGGCACTTTGCTGAAGTTTTTACTCTCCCTTTACTGTTACTGTACAACTCCATTGGGAATAGATGGACGGTGGAAAAGAGTATGGATTTATACTTTACTCTTCACACCTCAGGCTTTTGGATTTGCCTTTTTAAAAAAAATTTTATCTCACTGGTTGTAGTGAATTATAGGCAGAGTTTTCATGTTTTACTGTATGTATTGAAGGTATACATTTCTCTTTTCAGGCCTTTAGGAATTTAGATATAAGCTCGGACATCCAGAAACATGTTGAGCACCTCAAAAGGGAAAGACCTTTGCATTATAAATTTTTAAAAAAGCATGGGTGGTGGAAGGGTTTCTGGCTGAAATATCCTGAAATCAGAATACGCGCTTACCAAGCTCAGAGTCTAGCAAATAGTTTTACATAGGACCAAAGTTTTATGGAAACATGCAACAAGGATGGAGAGGAAAAATATCACCACTGTAGTGCTTACTAATTGCTGCCTGCATTACAGTTGTGACAGCCTCACATTTTACAGTTCGCTTCTCTTAATCGCTGATAAATGGTTTGGTTTTATGTGTGATTCTTTGTTGAGAGAAGTTCACTCATATCAACAAGAATAAGATCAATGTTTCCCGAGCACAGCTGCAGCGAGGCAGCTGGCTGCCATCAGTACGTATTAAACTCACCTCTCAAAGTTCTCTTCAGCTTTGCCACCAACTCATTTTTCTGACCTTGAGCGGGATGTTTTATCTGTTGAGGAACCACCTGGTGCACCTACAGATGGGAATCCTTCTTAACTTTCAGATATCACTATCAATTTAGCTAAACCTTAAACATCACAGAAGTGCAGGTATTATTGAAACATACGGGTAGAAGCCATGGATAAAACAGTCTTCCTGGAAATGACTCTTATAGTCTTGATTGCTTGTATGCAGTATTTGTTCTCAGTGCATTCTGGACACAAAGGTCTGAATGGGTTTTTGCTTTCAGACATGAAGAGTTGGATCAGCAATGAGACTATTCCTTTATTTTATTAGAAACTGGTGCTCCTATTTAACTCTGAGTAACAGGAAAAGTAAATAAATGGAAGTAAACTTCAAGTTTTTTTCCTCCTTTCTGGCTTCCTCAACTAATATGCATGTTTGCGTGCATTTATCTTACAACTTTTAATTATGTTTAAGAAAACTGTATAATGATTGAGAACCCCAACATGTTTTTTTTAAGCCAGACAAGCTCCACAGTCCAGTTCCCAACCCACCCCTTCAAGTAACTTTACTGATACGGTTGTAATAGCACAGGGCTGGCATGAAAAGCAAGGAATGAGAATACTTTGACTATCACTGTTGAGGACCCAGCATCTTAAAACCCCGGCCCAAAGGATTCTCTTTCATCAGGGAAACTGCAAGAATACTAAGGATGGTGAATGTTATCTGCCACAGTGAATGATTCTGCCCCTGCACAAGGAAGTGCAAAGCAGTGATATGCTTTGCCCCACCATTGGAAGGGTTCAAGGCCAGGTTGGATGGGCCTTTGGGGAACCTGGTCTGGTGGAGGGTGTCCCTGCCCATGACAGGGGGCTTGGAACTAGATGGTCTTTAAGGTCTTTTCCAACTCAAATTGTCCCATGATTCTATAGTGCATGGTTTTCAGAGCTAAACCCTCTCTAGAGCAGACTGATGCATCTACTTGGGGCTCTTCTCTGTTGTCATAAGAGCTAACTGAAATTTTTTGAGAGTGTAAGGCCTTTTAGTAAGACGTTGGAGGACTGCACAGGTCAAAGGGAGGTAAACCTACAGCACTGCTTGTATGATCCCCTGGGAGTGGTCTTTGACGTGAACAAACCTAAACACTACATCTATTTTTTATTTCAGAGGGAAGTATCTGAGTGACTCCCAAAGACAACTGGGACCAAAGTAATGTTTTTGCATTGTGGATGCTCAAGGGAGAGGATCCAAAAGTGAATGGGGAACTGATTTATTTAAGAGGGTGGAGGCATCTCAAAGTGAGAGAGAGGAACTGGCTGCTGCCTGTGGATACAGAATACAAGAAAAGAAGGGAAGTGAAAGAAAATAATTGTTTAACCTAATGCACAACTTGGGGAAAAAGGCAAACACAAATAACATCACAGACAAATGTATGGTGGAGACTGAAAGAAAGTTTCTCACTCATGACTAGTTTACTACACACCCTTGAGTAGGACTGGGAAGTTAGCTGTTTTGGGGTTGAATTTGACAAATTCAGGGTCAGGCTCATGCCACAAGGTAGATGGTGATAGCACGGCACCATGAGCTTCCTTTCAGTCCCCACCTCGCTCTTTGCAGGATGGTCCCAGTCTGTGTTGCCACACTTTTCTCAGGATAGGTCCCCAAGCTTGAGTATTTCCTTTCATAGAAATAATGAAGAATGTTAAATAGTAGCATTTAGTTTAAAATAAATAACAAATATGGAGAAACATGCAAGATAAAGGGCTTGCTCCTCAGCTGGGACGAATAGGGGCATTTCTGCTCACTTCTGTGGCTACATTATGGCAACGAAGGGTTTGGTTCAGATAAAATTAATCACCAAAAAAGGACTTGATCTTCTCTTGGACTAGGAGTATCATTAGCTCCTTCCTTAGTCTGCTCTTCCAAAATACTGCTGAACAAGAGAGGAAAAAGGATGAATCACTGCAAAACTGCAAATGTTTGGCTGGTTTAACAGTAGTAAACGCCATTCTCCTATAGTAATCTCTTCCTCTGTGGGCTCACTTCAGTTTATTTTAGCTCATGAATGAATGTATCAAGTATGTCTCTTGAAATTCAAGACAAATACTTTAATTTAGAGCGAAAAGGCAAAATAATGAAGGATTGTTGATCTATGTACCTAAAAATAAACATCACCAAGCCTGTATTTAAGGACATCAAATATTCCACAGGTGACTTTTCAGTAATTCTAATACTTGACACTACAGCTGCAGTGTAAGGAAGACAACACAAGCCTAATGGATTCTAAAACAGTCCTCATTTATTGTGGTCAATAGTCTAGTATTTGTATTATTTTTACTGAGGGGACATTGTTCAGCACAATAGCTTAAAAATAACACTACTCTTGCTATTGAATGTGGTGAATTTTTAATTTTTGCTTCCTGCGGAGTACTTCTCAAGGCAGAGATTGACTAAACAAAAACTTCAGAATTAATTTTAAAAATCTGTAAGGTCGGTCTCAGCTTTATAACATGGCTAAGTAAAACTGCATGGCTTGGCAAACTGAAAATGGAACTGGAAGCTGGGTACACCACGCGATTTTTAGTAAGTTGTTCTTTTTTTCTATCTAAAAATTTTGGAATTCTTTAGAAATCTATTTAGTATATAACTAGCCAACTTAAAACATGCTAAATTCAAAACTTCTCTAAAATGTACTGTTGTTTTAATTTAGAGCTAATAACAGGACAGTGAAATCCTTTCTGCACTACTTACATATACTCTTTACATTTACCATATGCATTTTTCCCTTCCCAGTAGCACACTATAATCACGTGCACATGCATATAAGAATGTTATTGCAATCTGCCTATTACACGTATGCACAAACCATTTTATATTATAGCAGTTGGTATAATTTGGTCCTTAACAAAGACAATTGCTTTTAAATGTATTACAAAGCTTCTAATTCTTGAACTCTCACTTCTGAAACATTATAAAGATTAACAGAGACTGATGCTCTTTAAAGTATAGAGATAACCATATAAAACTAAAGCCTACAAGTGGTGTCTTGCTATAGGAACGGGAGGTATACCTGCCAAGTAGCCCAGATGCTAATTTCTGGAAGAAACGTTGCAAACAGCATACGGGTCTCTGTGCCTTCCCAGGCATTTCAACTGGTGGCTCTGCAGCTGCTTCCGAGTTTCTGAGCTGGTCACTGGAATATCTTGATATGCTCAAGGAGCTTTTTTTTTCTGTACTAAATCACAACAGGACAAAATACATAAATATTTCCAAAATACTATATGTTTCCCAGAATATTTACATATGATTTCGATGTGAACTTAAGGAAACCAATATTCTCTGCAGATACTGAGATTTTCCTTGGCACCTGGTTAGAAGCAATGGACTTTGTTTCTATTCTTGACATCAACATCTGTGAGTTTCTGTTTTCAGACAAATTGCAGGGCTCTGCTCCTTACAGCAAAGGGAACCAATATGTACTTCTACAGATAAGAATTTGCTTTTTAAGTATGAAATCTCTTAAATGTCTTAGTCTTTTTATTACATATTCATTACATATTTATTACATATTTATTACTTATTGTTATTGCATTTTGTTTGCATTAATCTGATTTACATCACAGTGAAAGACAACATTGGGGTAACTATCAGGAACTTGAAATATCTCTACACTTGTTGCACCTGCTTGGCAAAAAAAACAAAGCAGCTCAGAGTGTAACTAGCTTAACATAAACAAATTTTAAAAAAAACTCTGGTGCAGGAGCTGATCTAGCAACAACAAAACAGTGAGGAAATCATTGCTTCTCCGATATGCACAACTCCAGTCTTTCACTGAAACTGTAGGAGTTTTTTCCTAAGATACAGATAAGAGAGTTGGGAAAACAACTGTATGAAGAAAGAGAAAAAACTCTGGCTTATGCAATTTGTCTTCAATGTTCAGGCAGCTTCAAGCTCTTTTCTGAACCTCTCCTAATTGTAACTCCCAATATCCTCCCCCAGCTATTAAATTACTACGCCTATTTTACAGGCTAGAACTGGAGGTATCAAAACACTAAATGACATTAAATCCTACATGAAGTTCATGGCAGAAAAAAAGACCTAACACTGCGCTGCTTCTTCTAAGTTGTAAACTCTTTGACAGTTAAATATCCTGTATATGTATTATGCGGGTAAGTAATACTCTTACAAAGTTAATATTGTGATGTGCAAAAAATATGTTTCTAAATAAATAGTAAAAAAATATCCACATTTGATTTACAAGGCTCTTTCCCTTCCTGCGTACTGAAGCAGCCAGGTAAACTTTCTAGAGAGGCAGACATCCATAAGAAAGAAATGTCTGAGTCTTTCTAAAAAAGAGAAATCCATAATTAGGTACACTCGTCTTGCTATTCTGGAAGCAGCCTTTATTCAATGCAATAATTCTGTTATAAAGATAAACAGTCATACTTTTAAAACTGGTTCAATAAAAATTAAAACTATTACAGTTTTTTTCTTTTGGGGAGGAGAGTAACATTTTCAAGAACAAATTCACTGCTGTCAATTCATTCTTCTATAGCTCATAGTGACTTTGATGCAAGAACATTAGATTGCCACAAAGAACAAAAATCTTTGCGCAAACTAAAATGCATCTGGCAGTAATCTTTCTGTGATAGCAACTGTTTGCAGAATAAAGGAACGCAAGAGAAATATTTGTATTTTTCAGTGCTTGCTACATCAAACTGAAATGGCCGACAACATGAGGCTATATAAGAATACAATTGTTAAGGAATGTAGTCTGTTCTTCAGAGGTTATAGTAAAGTATGAACTCACTCCAACATGTGCCACAATCAACTTCTTTAGTCCTGCAAAGCAAAACACACTGATTTAAGTCAAACCACAGGTCTTCTCTCACACCATTTTTTGTGTGCAATATTCTTCCTACAAATTAAATAAACTCAAGTGTGTTATTGAGGTAACCAGATACAAAGGCACTTCACAGAACACCTCCAAAATACGCAAAGCTGTTGTGCCTGTACTGAGCAAACTAGTAGGCAGAACTGTGTGTGTAACATGGACAAGAAGACAATACATAAAATCTCATTTTCTATACTGTAAATGCATACATGCCAATGAATGTCAGCCAGTGCACTGAAGGGATAGAGAGGATATCCAAGAGTTTGACAATCCTGCAAAGAAAGTATTTTCCAGTGCATCAAAGTCTTCTAAACATATCTGCTATGATAATTAGCTCCATATTTTATCCACTGCAGAGGCTGTCTTCAAAAACCTTGTGCAAGAGAAGTACCCTTTCTCTGCAGAATCCTAAATAAGAATAAATTATGCTGGATATGAGCCAGCAGTGAAGAGCAAGGACCTGAACTCAAGAAAATTACAATCCTCTTGTATTCCATTCTGATTCCAGCTTTCAAAGCAGCACAGGATGAACAAATTACTAGCTCCTGGCTGCCTTAAATTTATGAGGTCACTCATTCAGTGGTTCCCAAGTAATGACTTCATGTAGACAACAGGGACTCTCTATGCAGCCATCATAAAATGAATTCATAGAGGTCAGCAATATCTTGCCTAAAACTTAAAATGACTCTTTTTAACAAGAGGAAAATGTAATGCAATAGGATTGCCTCTGAAACAGGATACAGGACAGGAAGATTCACTCCACTCCAGAAGTGCTAGAACACGTCCTCTTCACCATGTCCCACAGTGCAACACAGCTATCAAAGCCAATGACACCTGGTCCAATGGAGCAATTACAGCCCCCATCTCTCCCTCGTTTGTTCGCAGAGAAAAAGTAATTTCCAAGGCCACAGCTTTAGAGAAGGCGAGAACCCTACAACTCAGAGGAAAGGAATGTGGAACAAGTACTGGGGGTGTTGGTCAACAGCCAGCTGGATATGAGCCAGCAGTGTGCCCAGGTGGCAAGGCGGCCAACAGCATCCCAGCTTGGATCAGAAATAGTGTGGACCTCGGAGACTGTGTTCAGTTTTGGGCCTCTCACTCCAAGAAGGACACTATGGTGCTGGAGTGTGTCCAAAGGGCAACGAAGCTGGTAAAGGGTCTAGACCACAAGTCTTATGAGGAGCAGCTGAGGGAACTGGGCTTGTTTAGCCTGGAGAAAAGGAGGCTGAGGGGAGACCTGATCACTCTCTACAACTACCTGAAAGGAGGTTGCAGCCAGGTGGGGGTTCACACACTCACCAGCTGTGTCGGGAAGTTTTCTTCCACACGCTCCAAGAACCTCCTAGACTGTTTCTGCTGTATTGTATTTCCAGCAGACACCTGGTAAGTTGAAGTCTCCCATGAGAACGAGGGCTAGTGATCATGAGACTTCTCCCAGCTGCTTATAGAATATTTCGTCTGCCTCTTCATCCTAGTTGGGTGGTCTATAACAGACTCCCACCAGGATATCTGCCTTATTGGCCTTCCCCCTGATTCTTACCTATAACCACTCAACCCTATTATCACCTTCATCAAGCTCTGAACAACCAAAACACTCCTTAACATACAGGGCCACCCCACCGCCTCTCCTTCCTTGCCTATCTCTTCTGAAGAGCTGGTACAGTTCCATTGCAGCACTCCATAGTTTCCAGGCTGCAGAATGGCTTCCAGCTCCTCCTGTTTGTTGCCCATGCTGTGTGCATTGGTGTAGATGCACTTCAGCTCCGCTACTGATCCTGCCACCTTTTTGAGGGGAGAAGCCCTAATTCCTATACAAGTACCTGAAGGGAGGTTGTAGCAAGGTGGGGGTTGGTCTCTTCTCCCAAGTAACAAGGGATAGGACAAGAGGAAATGGCCTCAAGTTGTGCCAGGGGAGGTTTAGATTGGATATTAGGAAAAATTTCTTCACCTAAAGGGTTGTCAATCATTGGAAGAGGCTGCCCAGGGAAGTGGTTGAGTCACCGTCCCTGGAGGTATTTAAAAGACATCTAGATGTGGTGCTTAGGAACATGGTATAGTGGTGGACTTGGCAGTGTTAGGTTTATGGTTGGACATGACAATCTTAAGAGTCTTTTCCAACCTAAATGATTCTATGATTCTATAATTCTAAGTACCAGTCCTGTATCCTACTCTTAAAATACATATCAAAGTAGCATCAAAGTCTTCATGATTCTGGGACACAGTCCAAGATGACTGGTCACATTGTCTCATCAGAACTCCTTCCACCTAGAATTAAATATTAGGTTAATAACAAATCCGTAGGTACTACAGTTGAATAAACAGATACTGGGAAATAAAGAAAACACTAGAAGAATCAATATTCACATACATTCAAAATCATTCACTGAATATGAGACTGGCCAGCAGTGACCATTAATACCCATTGAAAACAGTCTCCCTTCTTAATGTATCTGGTTCTATGTTTGCAAAGAAATCTACAGAAAATTGTTCTCTGACTTCTAAAATGCCATTTAAAGTGGCTGAAAGGATTGCAGAAAGGAGATTTTTTTCTTTTTTTTTCTATTTGCTCAGATGTTGAAAAAAATGTGAAAGAAAAAAAGACAAGTTTTCCTAAATGTGGTCATTGTAACCTTTTAGACAATAGGTGTTCAGAACATTAGTTAATCTTATCATAAATGGATCACGCTTAACACAGTCTTAAAATAAAATAAAGAAGTTAAAATATTCCTCACCAATCATCCCCGCACTCCTTGCTAGCTGGACTGATGTCCCATGGGCCCAGTGGAGATCAGGAGGATTAGATCTACACATTCACATCTGACTGCTATAAGTGTGTTGAAATTTGCATTAAGTACAAGAACTCCTTTGATCAAAACATCACATACATTTTACACATCAAGGGGCTCTACAGAAAAAGTGTAAGCTTACCAAAGCAGCTGAAGGGATTTTTTGGGAGGGATTTGACAGAGAACAGAGCGATGACGCTACTGTCACTGTTACTGCAAAAAGCTGACTAGATTGGATTAATGACAAAGAACCAGAACTGCTAAAGGACAAAATAAAAAAATAAATTAAAAAAAAAGTTTTTTCAATACCAGTTTGACTAAATGAAAACATAAGGATTGTGGGTTGGCTCACAACGGGAAGATACGAAAGGCTGTATCTTTACTGGGAAAATCACCAAGCGCACTCCTGGAATGTAAGTGCTGTGGCTCCAACCCTGGCTGTTTCACAACTAGCCCTGCTGATAGCGCACACTCCTAAATACCCTCCTTCTCTCTTGAGCCTTTCTGAGAAAAGTGTGCAACACAGCTCAAAGCGGTAGAAAACTGCAGAAGGTAAGTCAAAGAATTCAAGCATTGCTAAATGTCCGTAAGAACTCCATCCCTTTATGCTGCTTGGTCTCAACAGGATGCGATTTTAAAATATATGGCTTGATGTGGCTCAGCTAAAAGTTTGTCTGGGGTTTGCTTGGAAAAAAAGAGGAAAAGAGGAAAAGAGGAAAAGAGGAAAGAAAAAGGAGAAAAGGAGGAAGGGGGAAGGGGGAAGGAAGAGGAAGGAAGAGGAAGGAAGAGGAAGGAAGAGGAAGGAAGAGGAAGGAAGAGGAAGGAAGAGGAAGGAAGAGGAAGGAAGAGGAAAAAAGGAAAAAGGAAAAAGGAAAAGAGGAAACAAGAAACAAAGAAAAAAGAAAAAAAAAGAAAAAAGAAAAAAAGAAAAAAGAAAAAAAGAAAAGGTTGATTTCTATCATGGAAGCCAAAATAAAAGAAGAAAAGAATCTCTGATGGGAAGTTTTGCCCTTTAGGATAGATCATGAATTTTACTTTCCACACCATCAAACTACAACTCTCTTTTGCTTTTGTACCAACAGGACAGAGAATGAATCTCTCCTCTTGCCTTTCAATTTCCATTTCTTACTTGGAACAAGGCTAACTAAGCCAATGTGGGACCTTTCCTTTCTTTCTAGAAATCAAAGCTACCAGTCAGGACAGAGATTTTGTTTGATTTTCTAGAAAGATAAATAAACTACTTGATCCCACACTTCCACCTAGTCACCTTGCTGAAAGGCCAGGTAAGGCGGTCTATGTTACCCTTAGGGTAGCAACGCTGCAAACACCCATCAGAAAATGAAGGAGCAGTACTGGGAGGGTTCCCTTGCTGCCATGTTTGTTTTTAGCCAGTTATATCCAGAGAAAAAACATCTTGGTTTTGTTTTGTTTTGTTTCCCACTGGGAAATCTAGGAGATTATTACCCTGCTTCTAATTAACACATTAACATTTGCTTTGGAGATCTTAGTTAATAACAGCAACTCATCAGGTGGGTCTCCTAAGCTGCTAATTAGTTTTTTCCACACCAAACTTTCTACCTGAAATTTCCTTCCTGATCCTGTGTAATTTTGCCGATTTCCCTTGGAGCTTTTCTTAAGAATTTCTTTGTGGTTTGTTGTGTTGGTTTGGTTTTTTAGTAATTTAAAAAAATGTCCACTGGTGACTTTACATTCAGCTTCTACTCTAGACGCTGCCCAGAAATGCTAATATAATGGTTTGCCTTTTTTTTTTTTTTGAGAGAAGCAGAAATGTGCATATTAACATTATTAACATTTTGGTGCCTTTAATTGTTCAAGTCTGTACCTTCTAACCATGAGGCTGCACATGCCACCGAGCCCCTAATTGCTGTAACACTCACCTTCCATCTACATGGCATTAATCACTGTTAAATGTGGGACCTGATCCCCCAGGGTAACCCATGTCACTGACCCTACTGATTAAATATGAAAAATCCCACATAAGAAAAGCTTGCAGCATCAGGTTTGCAGCAGATTTTAACTCTGATAAGATGGGCATTGTCATTTGATTTCTACTTCTAAAATAGTTATTTAGGATATGCTTTTCCTTCACCAGTGTCAGAGTACTGTGTAGACTCCTTACGTATGCAATTGAAGACTTCTTCACCTGGGATTGATTTAAAAAAAAAATAAAAAATTCCCCTTACAATGAAGAATGTTACTGTGTATTTTGTGAAATATTTAACATCTTGCCATTTTCTCTTTTTTTTCCAAATCCTGCTGCATTTCATTGTCACAGCTTGAAATAGCCCTGCAGTTCAGAGCTACCTGTCTCTCATAAGCCTGATCACTCTGGTTGCTTTAATGAATATTTACCATCCTGCAGAAAAGCTGAAGATGCCTGACTGCAGCTGTGCTCCAAAACGCCGGAAAGAACTAGTTCACTTTAGAGCCATTACGCACAGCTCCATCGCTTAATAAAAGGAAAGACAATACATGCTACGCTATAATGAAGTTTCCTATCTTTTTGTTTATACCAATGCAGCACAGGTTTAATAACTGGTGTAAATTAACTGAGATAATGGTATGGACTGGACAAATTATACCAGTAGTATTAAACTGAACGTCTTACGTCACTATTAATAATTTGATAATAAATTATAGGGCATAGTCTTTTTTCTACCTAGCAACAACAGGTAGACAGAGCAGGCAAGAAAATTATTTTACTTTTCTGCACGAGTTCTCAAGAATACGAAGAAAACAAGAATCTTAGAAGACAAAGGTGCAAGTCACAACTTGTAAAAGTTTAGCTATGTAAAGATTTAGGCTAATTACCTAGGTTCTCCCGTAGTCAATTGAGAAAAATAGGGGTAATCAGAGGGCAATTCATTGTATTCTCAATAGGTGGAATGGATGAGCTTCTGCAAGTGCCTTTCCCATAGGCAATTAGTTTGGATGAGGCCTTGAAGTTGGAAGGGAAAAACCCAGCACCTAAAGACAGAGCAGAGATTTGAATCTGGATGCCTTATACCCATACAGACACGGTGGCTATCATCCTACCGGGTCTCATGAGTTTCTGCTGAAACGATCATTTTGCATAATCACGTAACTTTTCATCGGACATCAACACAGCTCCCCTCTCCCAGCTGAGAGCTTGAATCGCCAGCTTTTATGGAACTTCCTCTACATTTGACTAAAAATTGCATTCTGCAATGTGAGAAACACTTCCTAGCAAGTGTTTTATCAAAATCAGTATGTTGCTGAAGGCTTCTGTTTTTACAAGCATTTTGCTGATGAAAGAAAGCAACAAGAAACCAACAAAAAAAATTCGCGCCAGGACCTGAAACAGAGATTTTTCAGGAATTGCTACGAATCATATTATTTTGGGCTTGCCTTCATCCTGTTAAAACCCATGGGAAAGCTCCCAAGGACTTCAGACAGTGTACTTCTTTTCCATATGAAAAAGCGTAACTATTAAAAGATTGAGTAGAAATACAAGAATCAGATTCACAGTTCTAACATTTCCCTGGCTTTACTCTGTCTCCTCCACAAATCACCCACATATCTCTTAATACTTTTTCCACCTGTAAAATGGAGAGAATTGGTAGACCGATGTGGCCCAGAGAACATGGAGAGGAATAGTAATTATTTATCAAATAAACATAGGAATAGTAATTATTTATTAAAGCAAGGACATTTGAAAAGATACCTAAATGAAGAACATCTATTAAACCTGTGTATAAAATCAATAGGATATACTACGCCTGGCAGAAAGTAGGTATTGCTACTATCTTTTATGCATAGGATAGAGCCCTGGAGAGGAGCTATTTCCTTTTAGGCCCGTTCATCCAGTGAATAATGTGTGAATTTGGCAACTCAAATACTGTCTCAGCTTTCCAGTGTAAAACAATGAGGATAACTATCTTCTTCACAAGCTTGTTTGGAGGCTTGAGCACTTTGACATCTTTGGATGAAGACTGAGACAAAGGAGAAATTACTAATAATTGGGATCAAATTCTTGGAAGGGTCAGTTAATGCAATTCTGTGCTATTGCTAACAGCCATATCACAAAAAATTATGAAGCTTCATTTTCCCTTTCATTTTGTCTTTCCACTATTTATACTGCCCTTCCCCGTATATTAATCAGAAATTATACTCCTGTTTTACTCATGCATTTCCTTCCATTTTTACTATCCCAGTCCCCAAGAGCATTCAATTTTTCCTGTGTGTTCCTGTGAACATCCTCCTTATTGATGTCTCTCAACTTTCTGTCATCAGTAATTTTAATTAGCACATTTCTACCTTTTCTGGCAAGAGCATCAATAGCGATCCCAAGACCAATAATTATAAAATAACTGAAATCATTCTTCCTTCCTTCCTTCCTTCCTTCACTTCCAGCTTCAGTAGAAAGAGTAGAGTATATTTGCTATCCTCTTTAGCCTACAGCCTGCTGGTTAAAGGACCCTCTCCTCTGATGGCCAAGCATTTCTATAAAAGATAGACAGGAATAGCGTACTGCTGTTTTAAAGAGAGATCATAGGACGTATTTTTATATGGTGCTCAATGCATTTGTGTCATATTCAGAGCTTACTGATGGATTGGCTCCTGGAGGGGCTTCGGACATTTTAGGTGGGATTCACCTGCATTTACAATCTAGGTGCCTACTTGTTTAGCATGTCTCCCTCGAGTTTCCTTATAGTATCTGGAAAACTAATATAGGGAAGTTTAAGGGTGTGACTTGTCTTACCCGAACTACCTGTGTTTGATTAGATGAATTACATCCCAAATGCCATTGACTAGTTCTCCATCAATTCTAACAGCAGCCCAGCCAGCTACCTCAGATGCAGATACAGTTAAACCAAAGCAAAATACAGCCTATCTCATTTTCAGACACACTGGCAACTTCCAGAGGTGGAGGTTTGGGATCTGCTCAAGCTCAGGCTGCCTGGGGCATGCAGAAGAGCAAAAACTGAGTTCTAACAGCCACTAGAGGAAAGCAATGCATTAATAGGGACTTTTAAAATTGCTATTTTAGATTATGAAATATACTCAATGACTATCAAGCACGCAAATACTGTAGTCATATATAAGTAAATACGTATTTCCTTGAATCTCTCAGTCTTGAAACAAGAGAACAATTGTGCCAACCAGTGCCACTGTGGAAACGAAGCAAGGCCAGAAGTCCCACAAAAGGCCACAGAGCGAGTGTGTCCGAGGCGTTTTCACGCCTCCAAGCAACTGGGACGCCGGGTCACAGATGACACAAGAGACACCGAGGATGCAAGCTTGAGTGCGGGGAGCCGTTTCTGTAAAGCGGAGTGAGGACAAGGGGTTAAACTTCCCCGCTTCCCGAGCCAACCTCTCCTTTTCACCGACCCTTCAGGACCTGCCTTGCCTCGGGGAAAAGACGGCGGGAGGAGCCCCTGAAGCCGGCGAAGGGACGGGATGCGCCCCGCCGCCATCGCCGCCCCTGACAGGACTCGACAGGGACTAACGGGCTCGCGCCACCTGAGGCCCGCACGCCGCGCCTGCGCAGGAGAGGCGGGGCGGCTCCCCCCCCCTCCCCCGGTTTGAGGGGCGGCAGCCTGACCCCCCTCCTCCATCCCCCGCAGCCATGTTAGTGTGGGGAGCGAACCAGGGAGAGAGGGAGAGGGCAGCCGCGCATCCCATGGTGCAGCGCGCCGTGGAGGGCGGGGGAACGGCCTGGAGTGGCCGGGGCGGGTAGGCAGCTGGCCGCGGCGCCGCGCAGACCCATCTAGAGCGGGGCGGCAGCCGAGCGGCCTCAGCAGCCGGCGCTGGCGGGACATCTCCGCTGCTTNTGAGGAGGCGAGGGAAGGGGCGAGAGGGACAGGCGGAGTGAGGCGCAGCGGCCCCAACGGCCTTAACTTACACAGCGGGGTGGGGGGGAGAGGGAGGCGGTGGGGAGAGGGGGGAGCAGTAGCAGCTTCTCCTTCCGTGTCCCCCCTTAGCTCGGGGTGCCACGGCGGCCCCGTCTCCTCGGGGGAAGAGCCGCCCGTTTCTTCTGTATCCCTCGGGAGGGGCTGCCTTGGGCACCGGGGAGGGGGGCACAGGAGACACCCCCTCCCCACGGGGCACGCGTCTGTGCACACACGTACACGCGAACCGCACGCCGTGGGTGCCCGCGGCCGGGGAAGCCTTCCGCGGCTGAGCGTAGCCCGCGGCTGAGCGTACCCCGCGGCCGGTGTGCGAACGAAAGGCTCCAGCTGAGGGGGAAGGCGGGTGGAGTGGGGGGTCCGGGCAGAGCCGCTTCCCTCCGTCGCAGCGCCTGCGAGGGAGCTTCGTTGGGGCGGTGTTGTGGGGACGGCCAGGATCGGAAGGGAATGGGAGGAGGCTGCGGGGAGAGGTCATCTGGTGCACCGCCTGCCCCTTCCATCCCTCCCCGGGGCGAAGCCGGCCGCCCCCTCCGCATTACCCGCCTGAGAGGCTCGGCCCGCGGCCGGCCCTCCCTTGCTCCCCGGGGCCGGGGCGGTCGCGCCGGTCCGGTCCCACCGGATGTGGCGGGAGGCGGCGAGGTGCTGGCGGCTTGGCGGTGGCGGGGCCGCGGCTCGGCGAGGCGGAGCGGGACGGTCCGTAAAGTAAACAATAGGAAAGGAAAGGGAGGAGGAGGAGGTGTCCCCTGGCTGCCGGAGCCGGGCTGCCTGGCTTTCCCCTGCCTCTCTCCAGGCGTGCTGGTAAATCCGTGGTTGCGTCTCAGAGCCTGGGTTGGAGCGCAGGGGAAGTGGTTGAGGTTTCTTCTTTTTTGGTGCGTGTTGAGGTTTTTGGGGGTTTGGTTTGGGTTTTTGTTCCGTTGCTTCGCTCACTGGAGAGTGGGGTTGTTTGATCCAAAGAGAAGCAGGAGCAGCTCTTCGGTCACATACACGTTGGAACCCGGCGATAGCTTCCTAAAGCTGGTGTAGGGAAGGGGGAGCAAGTGTTTCCTCAGCGTGGCTTTTGATCGACCCGGCTGGTGCCACAGAAGTTGGATTAGATGGAGGAGCCTTTGCACTTCTCGAAGAAATTTGGTATTTCCTTTTTTTGGGTTGTAAACCCGATTTGGGAGTCAAGTGAGAATTGTAGTTCTGCGGCTGTAACAAAGTATCTTTCTCCTCAAATCCCTGAGACTAATTTTGAAGCATATGCTGTATATTGTCAATTTTCACATCCGTTCTCTTTTCAAACCTCCTTTACTTGGATGATTTTTTTTTTTTTTTTGATCAAGGGATAATCTTTAATTTCCCGTTCTTCTCTTTTTTTTTTTTGTTGGCCAAAAGAGTATACACTATATTGTTTCTGTGTTGGTTGACTTGCTGTCAGTCTTAAAGTGCTCTGAGAGCAGAGCGTATCCTGTAGGCCTTAGCACCAATGTTGGACTCTTGCAGCGTCAGCCTGCAGCTCAGTTTTTTGGCAGTTTGTCTAGGATAATAGCAGTGCTGTAGTAAATGCCTTGAACAAAAAGTTCACTTGAAAGGAGAAACACTTGGGGATTCATAGTGAAGTATTTCATGTAAGCGTTAGGTTAAAAGTGAAGTGATATTGCAATGTCCCTTAAAATGTCAGGCTCCTTTGGCCTTTGGTTGTTTAATCTTTGTTTTACTTGTGTTAACTGGAAAAGTCGTATGTTCCTCAAAGCTAATCTGCCTTTATCATCTCTGATTCTATTAAACCTGGGTAAGGTCAAGAGCATAACTGGATTTGGGCCAGAAAATATTAAATGTTACATAGTTACTTGGAACAGCTTGTTATCTTACTGATATTGTCCATTTCCAAAATTCCACGGCTTCCTTTCTCCACCTGGCTCCTTTTTTGTAACCTCTGAAATCAGGCTGTTATCCTGCGTTGTATCTTTGCTGGAACACCTTTGCCCGTATGGTATGATTTGTGGACGGGGGCCCACAGCCTTCAGAGTTCTTAAAGCAAGGTTTATGGCTGAGATTCTGTAAAGAATGTGTATGTGTACCTTTGAGATCAGAGCCCATGCAATAAATTTAATGGATCTAAAATCTGGGATTCTGTTAACAAGAAACAAACAAACAAAAACCCCAAAAGAGGGAAGAGACACTAGTTGGTGCGAAGCAATTTTTCTCACAGGACTGGAAACTCTACAGGCTATTCAACAAGAGAAAAACAGTTCTGAAATGAATTTGTCTTTTGTGCTATTATGTCTTAAACCCAGTTTTTGTAGAACATGACTTGGATTGCTGTTTGTGTTGGTTGACCTTTTATTTTTTGGGAAGGTTAAAATGTACGCATAAAAGGAAGGTGGTTATAGTACTTACTTGTCAAAATCTCTCAGCTTTATTCAGCCCTAGGTATTATTAAAAGTACTAAGCGTGTGTCGCTGACATAGCAATCAACTAGTAGTACTGGAGTACTTAATCCAGAAATGAATATTCTTAGAATAGCACTCTTTTGTCTTGAATGTGCAATTTGCTGAAATAGCTTTAAAAATTGCTTCAACTTCTAGATACCTAGCGATGCGACTTCGCTTCAAAGTACGTTACATGTTGAAAAGGCGCTTTTTAAAAGATAATGGTTTATTGCATGATGGCTAATAGTTGAATGGGGGAATCTTGGTTTTGTAAATTCCACCAAGCTAATAGATATTTGGGGGGATGATAGGAGGAGAGAAAAGCAGGAGTGCTTTTTGGAGATGAAGTAGTAAACCGGGTGGCTTTGATGGTTTAGGAGATTATCTTCTGTTTTGTAATGTATAAATAAAGGTGGGGGGGTTTTTTCAGTAGGAGGGTAATTCAAGAAACTGAGCATCTCTGGAAACAAATTGTTTCTTGCTATTTGTGTAACAATAATAATTTTTTTTTCTTCCTCTGGTAGTCATTGCTGTATGTAGCAGTCCTGTCTTTCATACGATGTAACTTTCATAATAACAATGCAGGCTATTCCCATTCCTTCCATATATCTTAGGATCTGTGGAAAAGTCTTTTTTCACTATGACAGAACATTCTGTGTTCTCAAAGGATAGTTTTGAAGTACAATGTGTTGGTGGTTGTTCTTAAATATATGTACCCACCTACAAGCTGTTGACAGCTACCTGCACTGGTGTTTAAACAATAGTAATGTTTTACCGAATATTGTTAACTGTAAGTAGGTTGTCATTTTGCTGTAAAAATCTATATATTCAAATCTTGTACGCTTTTAGTCTTGCCTGATTTCTTGTCTTAAATTGAAAATTTGTGGCTTTAAATTTGATGTATATTATTCCATATTCTCACATTCTGGACAAACTCCAGTAAATTGATTGAAGATAATGAAAATGATACTCTTGCGCTAGAATTCATACTCCAGATTTTTTTCCTGTATTATAATTAGCACTCTGGGATGCTAGCAGTGAAAACTTGGGGTTTATTTACTTCTTACTAGTAAGCTTATGAGTCCTCATTTTTGACAGCTGTCAATAAAAACTCAAGTGTGTGACTGATACTTAGCTCCATTAGATGTGGTTTTCAGAATAAATCTGTTTTTCCTCTCATCTTGTGTAAGTGAAATTTTGAAGTTCCAGGTACCATTGCTGAGTAACATGAAAAAATGGGTATATTGACTTAATTTCTTGAAAAGGTTTTAATTAGAGGTCGGGATTTTAAAAATTGCAACAAACAAATCCTTCCTCTATCACTTTGAGCTCTTGTATGGAATGATAACAGAAATGATTTAGGAAACCTCTAAAACGCTAATTTTGAATGTACTTACTTAACGCCTGAACTACAGTGATTCTTGTCTCCCTGGATGGTAACTTCTATAGGATAAGTTATTTTGTACTAAAAGCTGTCTCTTTTTTTTTTAAGTGTTTGAAAGAAAGCTAGAATTTAATTCAGATCACTAAGATGAGGGTTTATAAGCTGTTAGCAATTTCAGGTGAGTCTCCTGATTTGTGTACGACTGACACTTAAGAACCTCAGAAGTCCAGCGCGTTCTACCACATTATTCAATGAATGTGGTTTATTGTGTCTGTGAGAGAGATGTGAAGTTGAAAGATTGGGAAATTAAATGGAAAATGTAATACCCAGATAGATACCTGAGTTTATTTAGTCTTTTTGGTGTAGGTGAAGAACTTCTGTGGAGATGATCAAGTAGATCTTTCTAAAAACTGTTTTTTTCATGTCCTGCTCCATATTCAGGCAGTGGTTGATGGCTAATCAGATAAACTGTTGAAGGTGGTGGCTATTTAGGGACTGAATGCCTTAAAAGCCTGCAGGGTTTGTTTTATTTTTCCCTTTCCTTTTAAAGTTTATGTTCTTTCTGCCATGTAAGCTTCCTAAGGTGAGAGTTTGCTTGCCCAGTATTTAGTGTTTCTGACACTGTGAGGCAAGTCTTGGCAACCAGGAGGACTTCTGAGTGATAGGTCTTCATGAATAGAAAACTATTTTAAAATTAACCACAACAAACAAAATCACAAAAGCCTTCAGATGGCTTTATTTGACTTTCTCTATTTGTGTTAAAGCAGATGCAGAGAGGCAGTTGTGGTTACCCAGATGTGCTGGGCTGCAAGGTGTACAAACTACTAAAACTTGCAAGAGGATGTTTTGAAAGTTACATCAGAGGGATGTGTTGTTGGGGGGAGCCGACACAGGGAATAACGTGTATGGAAGAAATAGTTTCAGAGATGGCAGGAGAACCACAGAAACTGAATATTCTCTGGTTCTGACAAGACTTGAAATCTGGAGATTAAGAAGAAATTGGGGAATAGTTTCTAACCCTGGTTTACAAGGTTTGAATACAATTTGTCAAGTGAAAACCAGAATGGAAGAGGCAGAAGACAGCAGGCTTTGTTAGAGAACATATGGTGATTTGCTTGCACCACTGTTAATTGTGAGTACATCTGAATTTTCTTCAGGTCTGCAGCAATCCATAGCTGAACTGGTAAAACTCTTCTGTATTGGATTTCCTTTGTCCCCTCTATGACTTCAAGACTTTTTTCCCACCCTCTAACTCTCTGCATTGGTTCTCTGCCTTTTTTTTTATTGTGCTTAGTGCAGAAAGGGCATACAGAAAAAGTTTAAGTAGCTTTTGTTAGCTTCCTATTGCATTGAAGTAATTTTTTTTTTTTTTTTTCTGGGAAGGGGTACTGACAAGCACTCAACTTGATTTCATTTAGCTGCAGGGTTCCAACTTTGTATTGTAACACAGGTCAGTTTAGAGCTTAATCCTTAAGAGGGATCTTGACCCTTTCCCAGCCCATGGAACTGTAATTTAACCCATTTTAAGACCCTGGACTTATTTCCTTCCTTTTGACCAAAAGCGTATAAGCAAAACACGTGCATCAGTTCTCCTGGAGACAGTAATGGGAGATTACCCATTATTTGCCACTGCTTTCGTTCTAGGTACGTTGATGAACAATAAATTGAGAGTGGTTTAGCGTGTACGTCCAGAGTCCTTGTTTAAGGACTCATCGCCTTTGCAGAGATCGTATTGATAGAGCCAAAGCTGTTCTCACAGTTCTGGACAGTAAGAAAAAGAGGTCAGAGGGCTCTACTGACTGCGAACTGCTCTTGCTTCCTGCTGCCATGCTTGGGGCTTTTCATTGTTTACCCACACATGAAAATGTGCAATTCCTGCTTTTGTTTTATTTTCTTTTGGGGGAAGGGAGAGGGAGCAGGAGCAGACCATCTGAGGCTAGTAAGCAGCTTTGGAAAGCAGCTACGACTTTTTCTTTGTCCCACTGAAGTTTCTGGGAAGGGTTTGTAACAGCAGCTGATTTTTAGTTATTTATTAACATGAGAAGGAGGAGCTGCTACTCTTTCCTGTTTTCTTGCTGCTAGGATAGCAAGTAACTTGTTTGCAAGGGGGTAACTACCCTAGTGTAGCAGAAGCTGAGAATGAACTAAATGATACATTTTGCAGATCTGAAGGCACTTTAACCAGGTACCTAGCTTTTTTCCCCAGGTCTTCCTTAATACTGCGAGGAGTGTTCACTGAGATAATCCATGGGAGTTCTGTCAGCCAGTGAGGTCTCCGGTCTATCCACATTTGATACTTAATTTCCTAGCATTGTCTTTGAGATTACTGCTACTGGAGGTACTAGTAAGAGACTTATAAATCCCAATGCCTGAGAGATACTCAGTGGTGGTGATGTATATAAATCAATATCTTTTTCATCCGGTCTGTTGTAGGCTTTATGTTCCACGTCAATGCTGAGGTAAGTTTGTCCTCAGTAACAATTTGTAGCATTGAGATTCAGAAATTCTTTAAAAGAGAACTTCCTCTTACTGATTTTAGGCAATCTTTTAAATTCTTTTTCTATGGAAGATAGCGTGAAACCATAAAATCTACTGCCATTTTCTTGGTTTTACATAGATATCTGGTCTTGATTTCCTTTTTTGGACTAGGCAGTTGTAACCTTTCTGACCTTTGAGGGGAAAAATTGTCGTATGTTCTGGTTTAGAATATTGGAATTTTTATTACCCACTTCTTCAAGTAAAGGTCAATACAGAAAGGAGGAAAAAAAAGTTAGTGTTTAAAAGAGTACAGTTTATTTTTTGTTAATTGACCAAGTTGTTTCCCAATTATTTTTCCCTCCTATTTGTAATATGCTTTTCTTTAAGCAGAAATTCCTTTTGCTAGTGGTTGGATACTCTTGTGGCTTTTTTTAAGCCTGCTTATACCTCAGGTTTTGGCAGTCTCCTCCTTCATCCCCTTTGCTTCTTTATTGATGCTCTTCTGTAGTAGAAGCTGTTTGAAGGCAGAGATAATTGATTTTACAGTCTAGGCAGTAGCACACACATGTAACAGGTACCTTTGTAATTCAGTTGTTTGAACTAACTCTTTGTAAAGACTTAAACTTTATATTTTAATTTGTATTAGTCCTTATCTCCCTTTCTTTATCCTTTGCCCCAGCAAGTTCCAGAACTTGACGGAGATATTCTTGATGGTGCCTAGGACCTCTCGAGCCCGATACCACTGTTTTTTTTAACCAGTGGTGGAAGGAGATAGGAAACACTGATACAACCGCAGTATTGAAGTCGAGGCAAGAATTTTATTTCCGCCTCTTCAGTGGCTTATTTTTTTACTTTTGATGGCTGAACTAATTTAACTGCTGTGCCATTGTTTGGTCCACTTTAAGGACAGTGCTTTGCTCGGGCTTTGTCCACCAGCATATAAACACCTGGCAATTCTGAAGTGCTTTCTGTAGAGGGGTTTGAAGTACCCCTCACAACAAAAAGTAGAAACCATGATGTTGGATCCAAGTTGTTCCTTTAAGTGCTGCCTTACTGCTTGCAGTGAACCTTGGCATGGCCATTGGAATTAATTCACATTTGTCAGCAGACTTGTTAACCTTTCACGATGCCTGACTTAGAACTACATTTGCATTTACTGAATAAAAAGAAAGTGTATTTTATATTATAAGCAGGGGAAAAAAAGCTAGTTGATGATAATATGTATATAAAAATGCACAGCCCAAGTGATGAGCCACAAGTTGGAGGGTTTTAATCTTTAAGTTCCATTTTTAATTGTATTGAAGACTTTAATTTTATTACATTTTTAACTAGTTTTCCGTTGCCAGCCTTCACCCAGGAAACCTTTACACACTGCTGACATGTAAGGGTGTCTTGCTTGTAGTGAAGCTCTTTGCAAATGTTACAAATTACAGTTTCTGCTCTTACTATTGTGTTAACAGCACCATTATGGGAATGCTGTTAATTAATAGCTAAAGAAGTAATTCTGAATTTTTATCAGCTCTCGCTTTCTATTTCAGGCTTAAGCACTATATCCTAGAGGCTTGTAGATTCCAGCTGGTTTATTAATTATCTTGTCATTTTCAGTTTCGATTGTATAAATCAAAGCTGGCTGTTCTCTGTACTTGTTCTGGTGTCTCTCAACTCTACAGCTTCTCTTCTACTCTGAGTTCAGTGCATTTTGAATTTTGTTGTTCAAATGTCTGCTCAAAACATACTTTTCAGGTTCTACAGGAGCTGAGTAAGCTGGGATGTGCAGGTTATTGATTGATTGGTGCTCCGTTTGTGATTAACCTTGTTCTGCTGGTGCAGAAGAAGAAAGGCTCTACTGTGGTATGGCAAGGGAGTAAATAATTGGAGCAATTGTTCTACTGAATTCAGTACCGGTAGGATTTAGTTAGAATGCTGTGTTCAGTTCTGGCCACTGTACATCAAGAAAGGGTTTTCCTCTCTTTTGGATGCTTTCAGTAGCAGAAGATAACTGAAGAATATGACACACAAGAATTGAACAAATTAAGATTAACTTTTTATCTCCTTGTAGTCTTGAATTACTGACATGTATTAGGCTACTACAAGGGTGAAGAAGATAAAGGCTTGTGGGGGCTAAAACAAGAAATAGTTGGCTTAATAAGACTGAAGGTTTGGGTTATTTATTTGGGGAAGACGACTTCTAATGCCAAGAATAGTTAACCATTGGAATTGATTAGGGAGGGGACTCTTGTCACTGACAGTCTCTGAGAACAAATTAGATGTATGTCAGAAAGGAAATATTGTTTATCCCTACCTCAGGAGTGGCAGAATGACAAGATGACCTCTTCAGTCCCACCAGCACTGATTTTAGTTATGCTAACAGGTAAAGATTGTGGAGTTGTTATTTTCAGGTTTATGCCAACAGTCAAAAGGTAGTTGGCAGTAATGCCAGCAACTGATAGTTTTCTCTGAGCTCTTGTACGCAAGTATTTTCTCTTACCTACCTGCCTGAGACTGTGCAGCGTTGATGTAAATCTGTTGCAGGCAAAGTATTTTGTATTTTCTTTGTGGAATGACTGTAAAGGTCACGGTGAAATGATCTTTTCCGTAAATGAAACTGTCATGCTATTCTATAGATGCCGATGTTACCTAGATATGTCTTCAAAACCAGAATTATAAACTGGTTACTGATACTAGAAGAATTAGCTTACTTGCCATTTTGTCATACACTTACAAATTTCATGAAAGAAAACGTGCAAGACTTCTAAACTGTGCAACCAAATTAATAAAGTGGCCTTAATTTATGACTTTTCTTACTCCTTCTGGTATTGCACTTTAATAAATGACTGTGTTTTATTACATATTAATAAACTGAGCTTTGCTTTCAGAACAATAGGAACTTCTGGTAAATCTATACTTTTTTTTATGTCTACCTTTCACGTTCTAATGTAATAGCTTCCTCTTAATTGTAACTCAAATTAATCTGTTTTGAAGCAAGTCAAATTGTTTCTCAGCAATTTGTCATGGAAGGAGTAAGTCACTACTGAGGTTGGGAAACAGAATTAAGTAATCGTTAGTGAAAATGTGCGTGGAGGCAAATTAAAATGTGGTACGCATGGCTGTCTACTCAGTACAGCCTCTACTGGAAACTAGTATTAACAAGGCACCCTGCATTTGAGATGTTCCTTATGAAAGTAAAGAATAAACTCATTGATCTGACAGCTTTTTAAACACTATGTTAAGTTAAAATTAGAGGCAGAAGCTGCTGGAGTTAATACTTTAGCTTCAGGGAGCCTTTAGGCTAAAAGGTGTAGCTAAGAGCATGTATTTGTGCAATGTGTATAAATTTTGTAAGCTTTGGTTTGCTATGGTCTGGGACACTAAAAGTCATTTAAAAAAAAGACCCTGTGTGGTGTGAAGGCAAGGGAAAGCTTCTTTCTTGTCATTTGTTTTAAATTATGTTTAATCAGTTATAAAAGCTCCTAGTCAGACTAGATACTAAATCTTCATTATCAGGATAATCTAATAACTTCAGATTTACGTGGATTTTGTGTTTAGCATTGCCTTTGTAAATTGTGTGATTTGGGGGAGGATCTCCTCCAAGGAGGAGGATAGCATTGTTGTTATATACTTTAGTGAATAAATACATAAATTGTTTTGGCCATATTAATCAATGGTTATCAGGAAAAAATAATTTTATTTCCAGAAGTGAATAATATTCCTTTTATTTTGCCCATGCATTTTGATAGGTCAGTTTCAGGATTGACATTTAGAAGAGAAATAGGGAAAAAAGCTTATGGCATGTGCTTCCCTCATAGGAATATTTTGAGTCTGTCTCTTCTTGAATGCTTTGAATATTAGATTGAGTTTTACTTCTGTTTCTTTGGCTGTAGATGGAAACAAAAATAACATGGAGCCCCTGTAAAACTTAATAGAAGAATGGAGTCAAAAGAAGGAGCAGGATAACACCACCAATAGTCGCCTTTGCCACGTTCTGCCTAGAGTTTGTGTCAATATTTAATTTTCATAAGAAATTGAGCTTTAATTCTCTGGTTTTCATTCCCTTGTTGCTGGAAATGTTACCTGTGTGAAATTAATAAAGCACCAAGTGGATTTCTTTAGGAGATTAGGTACCTTTAGAAGGTGGTGTGCAGTGGAGACGATTAATTCTTAGGGATTTAAATCAAATGAAAGTTTAGTTGTGTCATAGGCTACAAAGCCCCTGCTTATTCAGCTTTAGTAAAAGGGGGAGAGTTTCTTTGTCTGATGGCAGTACTGCTTGTCTCATGCTGTTTCAGAGCTTTCAACAGCTAGTTTTATGCCTTGCTCTCCTCTCATCAAAAGAGGAGAGGGAATTCTTAGACAGGAGCGTGTATCATTGGCTTCATTTTACAACTGAATCAGCTTTTTCTTCTCTTAAAGGCAAACAAAACCTTTAAACTATTTCATAATCTGAGAAGAGTACTGAACACAGAAGCTTCCCTTCCTAGGTAACAAATTTTGGAGTTCTGTCATGTATTTATCTGTTTGGCTTTTGGGAGATAAATGAGGATTGCATTGAAGTTCTCTCTTTCAAAAATCTTTGCTACTTCTGTTGAAACAGATACTGAACTACAGTATTCTCAAGTGGGAGTAGGAACATTGGTCATATTATACCAAGCAAGAGATCATAGAGTGGAAGCATGGGAAGGGTGAGGACTGCAGCAAGTTGTGAAAATAAATGTGCGTAGAGCACGCTTGCTTTAACACCATAGTTTTGAAGTTGATAGAAGTGGTAACATAAGGCACGACCTTGTGGGTTGCTGAGTCAAGATCAGTTTTGGAAAGGCAAGATGAAAGTAGTGAGTCTGACAAAGGATTTAAAGCATAGTCAAAATGAAAAGGGGAGGGGGAAGCTGTGGTGCCAATGTGCATATAAAGTGAGCACTTAATGCACAGCTGTCACTTGAAATATGATAGTCTTTTGGACTGAATCTGTTACAGCACTTTTAAAGTGTTATGTTGAACTTGTGTTCGATGTTGTTAAATCTTTGTCTTTATAGCTAACTTTGTATGATGGCCCTTATGAATAGGTGATAGTAAGTATGGACTCCTATATTTTTTTGGGTGTTTTTAATATGATATGGAAGTGAGAGCTTACTGAACTTGGCCTTTCTTCCCCCCAATTAAGTTATAACTATCCAGTTATAACTTTCTGTACAACTACTGGTGGTGAGACTGACAGCGGCCATATGGATACGTTTTGTGGTGACATGCTTAGGATCTATGTTTGGGTCCAACGAGCCTGTTCCAAATTCTCCTTTATGGACTATGTTCTTCTGGTGTCCAAGTCACTATATAATGTTAAGATCAAGTTAGTACTTTTGCACTGATTATACCAAAAGACTAAGAGTTTCAAGACTACTAAATCTTCACAGCATTGTGTCCATGCAAATAGCGTCTTTAAGTTGGTCTAGAATTCAGTAACTGCCTTGACTGTTCTGGGACTTTTCCTGAAGGACATAGGTCACTTGTTAGTAGACCGTACTCAGGGCTGTGTTGTACTATTCTTTTTTTTCTCACTGTTACTGCTGAAAGTGCTCCAGGCAGATCCATTACCCTCATTGCTCGAGGGGTAGAAGAGCTGTGTGTATACAGTTGTTCATACAGAAGAGTATCTAAAAACCTATATGTACTGTATAACTAGCAAGAACAATAGCATTGCAGATAACTTAGTTATAATTATGTCTCCTCTCTGCTAAAGAAAATATTACTTGTGTCCTGAAACTGCTACTACTGTTCTTTCCCTGTGTTGTGGTTTAGCCCCAGCTGGCAGCTCAGCCCTACACAGCTGCTTGCTCGGCCCCCCTGGTGGGATGGAGGAGAGAGAATCAGAAGAGTGAGAGTGAGAAAACTCGTGGGTTGAGATAAAGACAGTTTAATAGATAAAGCAAAAGCTACGTGTGCAAGCAAAGGAAGACAAGGAATTCATTCCCCGCTTCCCATCGGCAGGTAGGTGTTCAGCCATCTCCAGGAAAGCAGAGCTCCGTGTGTAGCAGTCACTTGGGAAGACAAACGCCGTCACTCTGAACGCCGCCACCCCCCTGTTCTTCCTCTTTCCCAAGCCCTTTATAAGCTGAGCATGACATCATATGGTATGGAATATCCCTTTGGTCAGTTGGGGTCAAGCGTCCCAGCTGTGTCCCCTCCCAACTTCTTGTGCACCCTTAGCCCTCCTTCTGGTGGGGTGAGGAGCAGAAAAGGCTTTGACTCTGTGTAAGCACTGCTCAACAACAACAAAACCATCTCTATATTATCAAAGATATACCTTTTTTCCAGCCCAAATTCAAAGCGTAGCCCCAAACTAACTACTATGAAAAGAATTAACTCTATCCCAACAGAAACCAGGACATCCTGCACTGACAGAGCTCTTGAAGTCTTTCCTGTCTACCGTGATCTTTGGTGGAGTTTTCCTGTGACTTATTGTAGTGTCAAAGGGACATTAGAGACCAGATCTGATCATGTTAAATGCTTTATAAGGATAAAAGTATTGCATCGCACCACACTCTTTATTCACTTTGCTGCTGCAGATCAGAGGTAGAAGGAGAGGGAAGTAAAACAAGTAATGTTGATCTTTGGTGGTCCATGTTTAGCTTCGTAAGGCTTGAGATGATGAATCGCTGTATTGAAATGGAGTGGAGGATCTGAAAGAGGGTTAGAAGGAAGGGAATTTGTGAAGAGTAAATTAATGGAGTGATGAGAAAAGAGCAAAGAGGACAAACTTTCAACAGCATGATCAAAGAGCTTTAAAGGTAGCTGAAAACAAGGAAGCTGAGGAATGAGCTCCATGCCTGGAAGATATTTTAAGATTTTTATTCTTGGATACTAGTAATGGCCTTATGTCTTCAGTGGTATGCTTGGTGAAGAAGTCAAACTGGAAAGGGAATGGAAGGATACTGGAAAAGGAAACTTAGATCTACAAGTAAGATGCTCTATCTTTTAATTGAAAAACAAGATTATGCCTGATTTTTAAGAGGAAAACTGTTAAAACAGTGATGGATAAAGCTGACTTAAAAAAAGATAAGGAAACAAATAAAACTGGACCAAGTGGATGACTTAGAGCTGCCAGTTGGAAAAAGTCTAAAAAGGAATAGTTTTTCACAAAAAGTGTCAAACTTAACATTTAAATATTGTCAGTTTACTGACAACCTTTCCCTTGTAGAGAAATTTCAAAAGCTAGAAGAAAATTCCTGCCCCCGATGTATTTGGTTTTTTTTACCTCAAATTGTCTGGTAAGATTTTATTACAAAAAAATGAAATAAAAGCACAGTATTTTGCTTAACCTAAACCACTTCTTGTTTATTCTCCTTTTGACCATTTTGAACCTTTCGGCACTTATCCCAATTAGAATGAGACTAATTGATGTTTTAAGAAGTGTTACAACTAGTCAAAATTGAGTTGAGCATAGGAGAGTTCGTGTCACCGCTTGCTTCAAAAGTAATTGATGAGTGAAGTAAAGCAGTAAGTAACCTGTGAAAACAAGTCTTGGGAAGGTATGCCTGGAAACAGCTGTCAGTGTAAGGGAGATGAAATGATCCTGAGTTTGGATTGTCTCTGACTGCATTACTCTTAGTAGCTAATGACCAAAAGAGAGATCCTTTGTGCTCTAGAATTGCGGTCTGACATCAAATCACAGTAGCGTGCGTTCGTATTGCTGATTTTTACACATATGGGTAGTTCTATTAAAAATCAGTGGGGTAATTTGTATGGAAAATTTAACATGCTTGTAAGTGGTTGCATTATTGATGCCTAAGCAATTAAAATATTTTTCTAGTATTTGTTTGGTGCATTTTTGATGTTGCATGTGAATAAGTCCCATGATATTACACACAGAATTATTTTAACAAATGCTTTAAGGGTGCTATTGACGTAACTTCCCAGAGTGGGGAAAGGTAATTACTATTGGCCTTGGAAATTAAAAATAGCTTTTGCCATATCAGAAGAGATCTTTAAATCAATAACTACACAGGTTTATCTGAGAATTTCATGAGCAATTTCCCTTTTCGTAAAGGGCTTGTCATGATGTCATTCCCATTGTGTTAATCACTGGTGTTTCACAAAGTGTCCCAAATCATGACTAATTCCCTAAAAATATTCAGAGCAGACATGATTTTGGGGAAAGCTGTTGTTTTCCACTCAATCTGGTAGAGATAATGGGACAGCCGAATGACTTAACAGATTCTGTGTTAACTTAGTTATAATTTTTACTTAAAATTAGTATTTCAAGGCAGTGCCATTCCTCTTACATGCCACCATCAAAGCAGTTTGGATTCTTAGTGATATTTTTCCTGATGGTGTGGATGTGTTTCGAGTTAGTATCTGTTGCTCATTTCTGTGGCTTTCACGTAGAAATTCTGTTTAGTTCTGTTTAATATCTTTATCAAGAAAGCTGGAGAGGGACTGTTTGCAAAGGCATGTAGTGATAGGAACAGGAACACTGGAACAGGTTGCCTAGAGAACGCTTCAAGGTTCCCCATCCCTGGAAGTGTTCCAGGCCAGGTTGGATGGGGCTTTGGGCAACGTGGTCTAGTGGAGGGTGTCCCTGCCCATGGCAGGGGGGTTGGAACTAGCTGATCTTTAAGGTCCCTTCTAACCCAAACCGTTCTGTGATTCTGGGATCTCGACAAGGGGATCCAGTGACACCAAGTTGGGCGGGAGTGTTTATCTGCTCAAGGGTAGGAAGGCTCTANACAAGGGGATCCAGTGACACCAAGTTGGGCGGGAGTATTTATCTGCTCCAGGGTAGGAAGGCTCTACAGACCAACTGTACGAGACTCAAGAACGTTTGGTGCTGGGTCCTGCACTTGGATCACAACAATCCCAGGCAATGTTACAGGCTTGGGGAAGAGTGACTGGAAAGCTGCCTGGTGGAAAAGGACCTGGGGCTGTTGGTTAACAGCCTGCTGAATCTGAGCCAGCAGTGTGCCCAGGTGGCCAAGAAGGCCAACAGCACCCGGGCTTATATTAGAAATCGTGTGCCCAGCAGGACCAGGGCAGTGATTATCCCTCTGTACTCAGTACTGGTGATAAACAACTGGGGTTGTTTATCTTGGAGAAAAGGAGGCTGAGGGGAGACCTTATCGCTCTCTACAACTACCTGAAAGGAGGTTGTAGCCAGGTGGGGGTTGGTCTCTTCTCCCAAGTAATAAGCAATAGGACAAGAAGAAATGGCCTCAAGTTGTGCCAGGGGAGGTGTAGATTGGATATTAGGAAAACTTCCTTCCTTCGGTTGTCAATCATTGGAAGAGGCTGCCCAGGGAAGTGATTGAGTCACCATCCCTGGAGGTATTTAAAGGACATCTAGATGTGGTGCTTAGGGACATGCTTTAGCGGTGGACTTGGCGGTGTTAGGTTTACGGTTGGATGTGATGATCTTAAGTGTCTTTTCCAACCTAAATGATTCTATGATAATTTTAAGTATTTTGGTTTTCTTTTTCAGATTATTATAGCTTAGATGAACATTTAAAATAGGATTTGAGTGTTCTGATTTTTATAAAAAAATAAATCTCTGCACCGTTTCTTTAAACTTTTTTCTGTTACTTTTATCTCGCCATGTTCTCTTGTAGAAGTCTTTTGGTGGCCTTTGTTTGGGGGAAAGCTTAAGTAGCTAAGATTCAGAAACAGTTCTTAAAAATTGATTTCTAAGTGCTTGATATGTAAGCTGAGGCTTTCTACTGGTACTGCCTTTGTCCCTGTAGTATGTATTTGTTTGAGAGGTAAAATAGCAAAACCAACTCTGGACTTCTTTCAGTTTGATCATTTCCTTAAAGAAAAAAAAACCCACAACTCTTTCTGGACAGTGTATTACGTGTGTGCTTTGAGCTATATCTGTATGTATTTGTTACTTCAGCTAAAAACTGGCTCGGCTGTCCTATGATGCACATACCCTGAGGAAATAAATGCTTTTCACTAGTTCCTTCAGCATGCTTTTTTTTCCTCCTCCTTCCCTAGGGAAGCACTCTTTCTAATTCTAGATCTGGATGCTGCTAACGTTTTGAATCACTTACCAGGGTTTTCATTACTCTCTGAGTTGTTGTTTCCATTAAATGTATGTTAGCCATATGAAAGATTCACTTCCGAATCCTCCTTTCACCTTCCTCCTTCAAAATACCAAAGCTATATGACTTGCTGAAGTCTTTTAGTTTAATTTCATGGGACCTACAGGATTTCTGGCAACTTGCTTTGTAAAGTATCTATTTTGAGTTCACACGTAAGCCCCTGGCTTCTACAAACTTCCTTTGTGTGTGTGTTTTGTTCCCCCCCCAAGGACTTCCAATAAGTCCTAGTGCTAAATAATTAGCACTTGTAAAGTAGGGTATGTAATACAGCTTATTCTTTTGGGAGGTTATCTTGTCTTCATAATATCAATTAATTTTAGGTTTGTTGGATATTTGACTCTTTGATGTTAGGTCAAGAAAATATCCTAATCAATTCTAAATGCTTATTTCAGATTTCATGTTTCATCTTGGATTGAGTACCTGCTGCTGAGAGCTGGAAAGTCTACTTGAGGTATGTGGAACAGCTAATGGTTTCACTTCTGCACAGGGTTTTGTTCTGGGTAAAATGATGGAAGTTGAGGGTTTTTCTTTCTTTCCTTGTAACTGTTGAAAATCCTATTTTTGAAACAGCGGATAATAAAACAGAATTTCTTGGTTTGTTTTTTTTCCCTGAGCCTCTTCGAATTGGCTTTTCTCTGACATTTCATTTGTGGCCCTTCCACTCAGCCTGAGGGGTATAGAGGTGGTTAGGCCTGTGCAGCAAGTAATTTCTTGTGCGTGGGAGGAATTTGTAAGGTGTTGTCTACCAAAACTACTTAGCTGGAAATTGGAGACATGGATTTGATGGATGGACCACTTGGTGGATAAGGAATTGGCTGGATGGTCATGTTCAAAGAGTTGTGGTCAACAACTTGATGTCCAAGTGGAGACAAGGGATGAGTGTTGCTCCTCAGGGGTTGGTATTGGGATCAGTGCTGTTTAACATCTTTGTTGGTGATGTGGACAGTGGGATCGAGTGCACCACACCAAGCTGTGTGGTGCAGTTGACACGCTGCGGGGGAGGGATGCCATCCAGAGGGACCTTGACAGGCTTGAGAGGTGGGCCCATGTGAACCACATGAAGTTCAGCAAGGCCAAGTGCAAGGTCCTGCACATGGGTCGGGGCAATCCGAAGCACAACTACAGGCTGGGTGGAGAGTGGATTGAGAACAGCCCTGAGGAGAAGGACTTGAGGGTGTTGGTTGATGAGAAGCTCAGTGACCCAGCAATGTGTGCTTGCAGCCAAGAAAGCCAACCATATCCTGGGCTGCATCAAAAGAAGTGTGACCAGCAGGTCAAGGGAGGTGATTCTCCCCCTCTACTCTGCTCTTGTGAGAGCTCACCTGGAGTATTGTGTTCAGCTCTGGGGTCCCCAACATGAGGAGGACATGGAGCTGTTGGAGTGAGTCCAGAGGAGGCCACAAAGATGATCAAAGAGCTGGAGCACCTCTCCCCTGAAGACAGGCTGAAAGAGTAGGGGTTATTCAGCCTGGAGAAGAGAAGGCTCTGAGGAGACCTTATAGCAGCCTTCCAGTACTTAAAGGGGGCCTACAAGAAAGCTGGAGAAGGACTGTTTACAAGGGCATGGAGTGATAGGACAAGGGGGAATGGGTTTAAACTGGAAGAGGGTACATTTAGATTAGATATTAGGAAGAAATTGACTGTGAGGGTGGTGAGGCACTGGAACAGGTTTCCTGGAGAGGTTGTAGATGTCTGCTCCCTGGAAGCATTCAAGGCCAGGTTGGATGGGGCTTTGGGCTACTTGGTCTGGTGGAGGGTGTTCCTGCCCATGGCAGGGGGGTTGGAACTAGAGGATCTTTGAGGTCCTTTCCAACCCAAACCAGTCTATGACATTGTCTGACCAGACCAACGTGCTGGCTTTGGAGGGAATTATTAATGAGTATCTATTTTCACCTTCTGCTTTTCCGTAGTACACAAAAATGTGTCTTAACCAAAATCTTCACTGTAGGGGTACTTGGCCTCATCTTAAGTAGTTTTGCTCTAGGCAGGAGTACAGAAGTTGTGTAACCACAGTATTCTTTGTATTACAGGAATCTTTCTGGTCTCTTTATTTTTTTCTTTCCTTGTGACACACGCACACACACCCCCACCCCACACCCCCCCACC
>VXBL01000602.1:273336-285731 GCA_013400195.1 Aramus guarauna
AGTGAATGGTTATATTTGCAAACTTCAGTTTTATTCCTCAGTATACTTGGTATTTCTGACTTCTGCTTTTATTGCTGCTGACATATATGGATGTTTGGAATATTCTTACAGTTGAGTGTGGTTAGAATAACTTGCTGGATCCTTTGGATCCTTTTTTCTCCCCCCCGCCCCTGTTTTGGTGGGTTTTGTTTTGGCTTTTTTTTGTCTTTCTATAGCCTTCTCTGTGGTTGGTGGTTTGGGAGCCATTACTACTTTTTTCTAAATTTTTTTTTTTTAGGCTTTGGCAGGTAACAAAATTCATTGCCTGCCACTTTCCAAAGAGCACTTTTGCATCTAACTTGCTAATGCCGAGAGTCTTATTTAAAACTTCTCTACCACCTGTTTTAGATTACGTTAATGTTCTCCTTGCCTGGGCTGTAATGCACTTGAGAACAAAGGAGATGTGGCTGCTAGAGTTTCACGTGGACTAGGCCCCTGATGGGATTTCAGACTGTTACTTTGCAGTTCGACTTCAGGGTATTGCCTCTGCAGGATGTCTCCGTATTTTCACCTTCAGGAAAGAGCAGAGGGTCACTTAGTGTCTCTTGATTATCTAAATTTAGGGTAGATGTCTTTATTCTTCAGTAGCGCTTTTGCTGCTTACTTCATGAGTGGTCTGGGTGTTAAATCAGCCTTTCTTAACTTTCAGTTTTCAAGTTTATGGCAACTAATTGCTTCTTTCTAATTTCTCCCTTCCCTTTTCTGATATGGGATGATGTTTGTATTACGCAATTAGTTTTTTTCCATGGAATTCCATCTACTTTCACTACTCCAGTGAATAAGTTGGGTGGTTTAAAAAATAAACCACAGTTTTGTCACCTAAACTGGACAAAACCCAAAGTACTTCAGTTTGAACAAAAAGCACCAGCATTGATATTTTTATCAATTAAGACTAAAATTTGTTGCCTTGCGTATCATGTTAAATCTGAATTATGATTCAGATGGAAACCCAGACATTTTAAAAATATTTTTTGAGCATGGCAAACTAGTAGTGTAACAAATCCAGAAAACAGGAGGGGGGGAATGTGTGGGGCAAAACAGGCCCCCTCTTCAGTTTATCATACATAAAGGCCTGCAAATCCAGACCTATGATTTCAGGGGTTTTCTGCTTCCTTTAATTTTATTTGACTTTTTAAAAGGAACAGCTATGACTGTCATGATGTCATAGGCAAAAAAGCACACTTGTATGTTTTGTGAACTGAAGCCATTTGTTCTTTGGAATACATAGTTTGTAGAAGGCTGAAGTGAGTCATATCCTGGTAAAACCATGACAACTAAGTATTTGTTAGTTTGTTAGGTAAATATCTTACAGTACCTTCCTAGATAAGACTTTGTAGATAAGACTTTAAGAAAACCTTGTGAATATCAAGGCTGTGAAGTATAACAGCAAGTAAGAAGAAAGATCTTAAAATGTAAATTGCAAATACTTCTGACTTGTCAGGTTTATATAGAAGTGTGTGTCTTTTATTCTGGCTGGAGATTTGGTAGGAGGAAGAGATTAGTGCTACTTAGTCTTTGAAATTGGTGTTACATATGCAAATACTGGAATGTCAGCTCCTGTGGAAATAACAAAAATGTATTGAATCTCTTGTTTACCCAGCTGCTATAAACTGTTATTGTAAGTCTTATTCATATTGCAAAAATTTAAGCTCTTATGTGTATCGCGATAGTCTTTTAATTACATGATCGCATACCTTTTTTGGTACCAAAAATATACTTGTCTATTCACTGCGCTCTTCAAGCCCTTTTCTTACAGGATGGATTTTTTCTATTAAGTTTGCCATGGTAGTGCTGGCTTTGCCCATTCATTTTATCGTATTATTAGTATCTATATGTTGGATGGAGTCACAGAATTTAGGATCAAAGGTTTCAGTTTTAGGTCCCTGCTGAGACATGCCATTTTTTTGTTGTAACACTTGAAATTTGCACTCAAAGCAGATCTCTCACTAATTTGAACAGCACCTGAAAGTACTTGGCAGTTCTGTATTAACCCCCCAGATATCAAGGCATGTGTCCATGAAAGAGAAAAGCATGGTAATTGCAGAAAACTTGACTAAATGACTCTGCTAACACCATCGAGAAACCCTGAATGCATAGATGACACTTAATTGCTTCAGTTCAAAGTATTCTTTCTCCTCTTCCTGATGCTAGTTATTGACTCTGATTATTTATTAGCGAACGCAGAGTACACGTATCAATAGGAAGGTATTATGAACAACAATTCTGTTCAGCTTTGTAATTCTAATTTAGGCAGAATTCCTCTGGCAAATCTTTATCTGCTGAATTGGTGCAAGGGTTCTGTAGGTAAAAAGTACGTGTAATAGTACAGGTATTTAGTGTGTCTTTTCAGAGGTGTCTGAAAAGAGATGTCCTGTGCTTTGCAACTTTATGGTTTTATTTCAGTTGAAATTCAACTAGTATTTGGTAAGCAACCTTGTTTGTATCCAGCATAGCACTCATTGAAAAACAATATGGCAGATCAATAAATTAGTGTTCCTTTTTATCTCTTACAGTAAGAAATGCTTCCGTAATTAAATCTTTAAAGATTCATGTTTTCTGTTTTGGATGTTTTGCTTGTAATCTTATTTTAATACATTCAGGGCTTTTCCCTCCTTGATACAAAATCTGTCCCGAAATATTTCAGTTTGCAGTTAAAACTCTAAAGAATAACAACTGTGCTATCAAGTGTCAAGATAATTAATATACATTGCTTCTTGCCAATAGCACCTATGTGCTTATAGCTCCTCCTGCCTTCTGAAAGTGGAATTTTGCTGGGCTTGCTATCTGGTTTATTATTCTAGACTTTGGGGGCATTGGAGAAAAATTTTGCGTTTCCACCAAGGTTACGGTAAAGTTCAACTTCTTCCAAGCAGGCTGGCTTCACAAGTGTGTGTGAGTTCACCAGCAGTTCAGTACAGAACATGCTCTTCGCTCTGGCTGGGTTCTTGTTGTGAAAGGCTCAGTGCTCTTATCTGTATTGACAGACATCACCAGAGTTTTAAAAGCAATGAACTTGAAGTTAACAAACACAAACCATGCCATGTGATGCTTAATGCCTTCCTGAACTCTGTTCTGGCCTTTGCTCGGTGTAGTTGTTGTTCCTCAGCCTGTCCCCAGAGCAACTGTTGTCTTTTACTTAGTTCTGAGTGGACTGGGGGAAAATAAATTTCAGTGCTTGTGATATTCTCCTTAGTTATCTCATCCTTCAGTGGACTTTAATAAAACCTCAGCCTGTGTGGATTATCTCAGAAGGCTACTGAGGTAGAAAGTTAGTCTTCCCTCTGGAGGTGCCAAAGGTCTTCTGTATACCAAACCAAACGATTTGTTGTGGTTGCTAGCCCTTCTGGTAAATGTGAATAGGGAAACATAAAGCAGAAAATCAAGTTTGACTGTGTAAATAGTACTCCTATGTAGTACGACTACTATCTGTAGTGGTATGTTCTGATGATGCCAGGAGTAGCCATGTAATGCTGCTGCCGCCTTCCTGACTGTTTAAATTGCAGATTTCTGAATGATTGGTTAAATATCCACGAAGCTTTCCCCCGTACATCAGGGCATTAGCCTGTGCTTTGCAGCAGTTTCAGCGTGAAAGCATTTAGACCTTTTCACAGAATATATTCTTCTTGTCTTGGGGCAACTAATTTTTTCTCTTCATCCCAGCCCTGCAAACACATACCTGTTCAAATTTGTGCAACCATGTTGACATCTTCACATCATTAAGAGTAGTTCTTGTACCTGAACTCAAGCATGCCTGTACATGTTTTTTAGCTATTACAGTGATAGGCTGTTGTTCATGGTCACAATGAAGGTGGATGCAACCCATTTTATTGGTCTAAAAAGCAAAACTATGTTTCATTATTCTATTCCATCCCACCAATGTGTTTATCACTTCTCTAAAAATAGACTTAAAGCTTTTGGGAATGCAGGGCTATGCTTGCAGTAATGTTTGCTGTAGCTCTTTTTCTATGAGGACACCTTCACTTGCTCACTGGTAATGTATAATTGTCCTTTGATTCTGTATTTTGGTGAATGGGTGAAGATCTGTACTGCCTGTTACTTGCTGCAGGAAATGCACAAGACTGTTTAACACAGCTTTAGAAAGTTTCTAAAAGCAGCAGGATATTCTGAATCATTCACCAAGACCATTATTATACAAAATAATCAGTGTTACTCACTGCTAGGTGGTAGACTTAACTTTCAGTACGTCCAGATTTCAGACACTTAGTGGGTCAACTCCACATCAGCCGTGCGCCTTGAAAAGTGTGTTACCTTCCTGCTCATAAAAAGAAAGCCTAAGAGAATTTTCTGAGAGCTTCAAAAAGACCAACATTCAAACTGGACCATAATCTGTTCAAGGCTTGAAAAGTTCAATTTTTACCTGTAAACTGAGTGAGGCTTGCCAAGCTTCTGTTATCCTTTATGATAGTGTTTGATATCAGTGTGGCATCTTGATTTGTAGTTGTAGACCAGGTTGTAATGAGTGTCCGTATAAGAAAAGGGTGGATACAAATGTAGTGATGAGTCATAAAATACTGTGGAAAAAATATTGGCCAGCTTGATAGGCAGCAGGATCAGCAAGTGACAACCCAGGGGCTGCCAAGGTTGGTTTGTGTGTGGTGTAGTAAAGGAAAGCTCTGGGTTATTTCCTGGCAGACGTTCATGGAGAACTTCCTCTGAAGAGAATCCGTCTCGAGTGCACTTCCTGAAATGTGTTTTAATTAGCAGTGCCTGAGATGCTGGGAATTTCACTCAGGAAATTCAGGCCTTATAAATATTGTGCTGTGCTCAAAACAGGATCTGATACTCTAGCTTAAGCCTTATCAGCATTGTATAAAGTGAAAAGATTACTTGGTTTGGCACCCGTTGTTCACAAGTCCCAGTATAATATTACTTATTTATTTTTATCCTTCTCTCAGTAGTCTTAATAGTTTTTGTTCCCTTTTGATTCACTAAAACCTTCAAATTTTCTGTGGTATTACTGTCTTGCTAGTAATTTCATTTTATATGGGCAAAGTTGGTTATTCTCACCTAGTTGTGAAGCTGGTGGAAAGTCACACGATACAGTGTTAGAAGGCTCTGATGTGATGTCTTTCCTTCTCATGTATTTATAAAACACATTACCAGTTACGTGTGAACAGCCAGTATAAATCCTTTCAAATTGGCCAAACTCCCCTTTGTGTGTAGATGCTTACAGATAATTTGGTTTGCTTATTCTTTTATTTCTTTGGGACCTTGAGTTTTACAAGTCTTCCTCATGCATCATAATTCTTTAGATGCCTTCTCTTGAAACTAATAAGCTTTGGAAATAATGCTGTGTTTTCATGTGCTTGAATTTCATTAAATGCATTTACAGTAGCAGGAATTTGCGGAAAGAGTGGTTTATTTTTGATTATATTGTGTACTATCCACACGTACTGCTATCTTGGGTATAGAGTGGATGACTATCAGAAGTGATGTAATTTCTTCTGTTTATTTCTTACTGGTAGCTATGAATCAGTACTTTATTTTCTGTGGCAAGAAGTAAAGCAGGCAACTTGAATTCCCTGGGCGAGATTCTGGACAAATGCAGCTTGGGGAGTGTTTCCTTATTAAAGGAGGATGAAGAAGAACGTGAGAAGGCAAAAAGTCTATAACTGCACGCATAAATGAATGCATTAAATGGATGGGGCTTTGAGCAACCTGGTCTAGTGGAAGGTGTCCCTGTCCATGGCAGGAGGCTTGGAACTAGATGATCTCTGAGGTCCCTTCCACCAAAACCGTTCGGTGATTCTATATAATGCTCTGTACTTTGATTGCCTAGCAGAAGTTATTAATAGTTGTTCCAGGTACCACTGAAATACTACCCTTCAACAACGTGTGGAAGGTATATTGTAATACAGTCCGCTCCCAGCTGTATGGTGGAAGGTGCAGTCTTTGAATTGCTAACCAAGATTCCCATTAAAAAAAAAGAAAAAGTAATTTCTTATTGTAGTAAAATAGTATTTAGAATGTGGAAAGGAAAAGGGCACTTAAAGTCATGGTTGTCAGCAGGACTCCAAGTTTGGCATTCCAGGTTATTTTTATATGTATTGTAAGCAGGTGGTTGCGTTGTCATTTCCCTCTTTCAGGATCAGTCTACTCAGTTTAAGTTTCAGGATAGGATGATGAAAGCTTGGCAGAATCATAGGAGGTGTTAAAGTCCAAAGGAATTAGGGCAGCTGTAATCATGGAGTTCTTCCTCTCAGCCAGTTCCTTTATTCTAAATGATCTCTACAAGAGCAATGTCCAAAAGGAGTGGTAGGGTTTTTCTAATAGTATAATACTCAATGTATTTTAACTTTCTCCTGTTTCCAAAAGTCTTTTCATCTCGTTTTGCTAGTAGTAATATTCCTGGGAGTCTGAATCATATTGTATCCTAGTTATTTAAGCAGAACAATTCAGGTTGTACTCCTCTGCCTTGAATATATGCTGACTCTTATAAATTGCGTATAAATCTGAGTTCAACTCTCATTATGGTAGCTAACTTACCTTAGAAGACCTTGCATAATAATTTTTGGTTTTGAAAAACAAGCAAATGAGATGTTAACTTGCACCTCCTTTTTGCATGGTGTTAAGGGCTATGTATTGATCTTTCCTTGATACCTCACAAATATATACTGTGCTCAGGAATCTTTTTATCCAACCTGAGCCTTGTGCTTCTAGCTCTGTGCTAAATCCTAAACAGATGTGACCCTAAATGAAGGTGGTTGTTAAACAATGCCCTCTACATCTTTTTTGGGGGAAAGCTTTTTTTGGATGGCTCTTTTTTATTTTAAGAGGCTTACTTTCTCCAGGATCTCTTGTGTAGATGTAGGTAGTCAATGAAGAATAGGACGTCTGGTTGTGGTGGTGAAATCTGGGCTTCAGTTCAGAGATTTCCTGTTCTGAAGGTTCAAAGAGAAGCTAAGCCCAGGAAGACCTGCTTTGGGGTGTGAGCATATGTATACGCTGTGAGACTTTGATCAGCTACTCTTCTGCTTCTTGAAGGAATAGGGTAAGAGTTAGAGCTCCACACTAAATCCAGAATTCCGGTGACACAAAAATTACTGAATCCTGATACTAATTCAAGGCGTTAATATTTTTGTTACTAATTTTTTGGTAACGAACATTTAGCTTTGGAGACGTAACGTAAATGCAGCTCTCCCCCTGGAAAGGAGAAAGAATGACATAAGGAAAACAGTAAGTTACATTGCTTAATGTGCTGATGGTCTCTGTATCCATAGTGATGACAGCAGAAAAACCTGCATAGAATGCTGCTGCCATCGCTACAATAACTATATACAAGCAGTATAACGAATACGGGTCAGAAGATGCTGTTTTATGTTGTCTGACTAAAACTTTGACTTGAAGGTATCATCATACAAAGAAAATTTGCGATGGCTATATTTAGGGGAGCATCATAGATTTAAAAATTAGCTGAAGTGCACAAATGCAGAGTTAATGATTCTTTCAGCATCTAGTGCTTTTCTAATGCAAGTTGTGCATCCCCTAATTTAGTGAGCAAAGTGTGGAAGTATTAAGGTGGGGAAGGGAGGGTTGCGATCAGTCAGAAGGCTCATCTGGCTTTTAAATACAAGACTACATAATCCCTTCTGTGTTCAAGTTCCTCACCTGGTTTGTATTTTTAAAGAAAATGCTTAATCCCTAAATGTGCTTCTGAACTGTAAAATACGTTTCTCAGGAAAAAATAATTTCTGTGTTATTTGGGTGAGTTGGGTGGAGTTTACTTTAAATTTGTTATTTTAGCATGAACAACTTCTTTTCTTTCCCCCTCCTTTCTTCAAAATAATTTTTCAAGAGAAATTAGTGTGAACCTGTGATCATTTGAAAAACAGTTTGTAGGAAAGGCCCAAAGCTTGGCCTCAGGTCTAGAATTTTTGCTCTCGTAGAAGTTATAGTTAATTATAGAGGATAAATTGAACAAAAGACCTTTGCTTTTGGGCATGGGTGAACTATTATTTTTCTCAGTCCTCTGTGAAGTGGCAGTGGTGCAGAATTTCTGCAAATTGGCACATTTCAGTTTAATATTAGTTTTCATCTCTGCAGCATCCGTATTTCTTGTATAGCTGGTCTGATGACTAATTGAGGTCATACGCAGTCTGTTCAGGAAATCCTGGTAGCTTTTAATTTTTTTATTTTTACTGTTCTCTTGTATTGTTTAAGTTGCCCAAAATGTGTTTTGAAGCAAGGATGTGTCTTCATTTGTCTGCCATGTCTCACACTTCTGAAGAATGCAGAAATTTGAAGTGAAGCAGTCAGGGATGTGAGCAGCCCAAGGATAAGGAAACCTCTCCAAGACTACTTTATTCCCCGTGATAAAAGAGAAATATACAGAATAAATTTGGGGTTGGATTTTTGGATTATGCAAATAACGGCACATATGTGCTATTTATAGGTTAAATAGGGTGATTGTTTCCAAATCTGTTAAAAACAGGAGATACTAAAAAAAATTACGTTGAAATATTCATAGTGTATAATTGCTGAGGTCATTGGTAGTGCACATTGGTATTTATTTCGTTTTGGCTTATAATATATACACTTTGTAGATAACTTCTATTGCATTTTTAACTCCTACGCTGCAAATTAAATATTGATTTGTGCTGGTTTTTAAGCTTCAAGGCACTTTAGAGTTGTGGTTAATTGATCTCCAACCCCATACTTTAACACCCAGTGGTTCTGAAAGCAAGGCATCTGAATTGCAAATTACTGTATGTTTTACACATGCAGTTCATATATCTAACCACTTTCACAAACTTGAGACTAGATAGTTTTGCTGTGCAAGTTACTCTTTGAAATGCTTATAAATATGAAGGGAAACTAAGGATAGAACAAAATAGGGAAATAAGCTAGTGCTAACAAGTTTTCTAATGTGAAAGTAATGTTATTTGCATGTAAAATATTTGGAAATTCCACACTCTTACCTTTCACACTGTCCATCTCATGGCATTCAGTTTCCCAAAACCCCAGAAGTGAGACTCTTATTTTCTGGAGCTTCAAGTCGCAGTCCATTAGTGTTCCCGACATAGGTTTCTGCTAGCTTATTCTCACAACTTCTACATGTAGTTAAATAAATTTCATCATCTGTCATGGTTTTCTTGAATGAGAGGATTTTGTCTCTCAAATTTTTGTGGTTGTTGTATGAGGCCATATGAGTTATTTTTAATATTTTGTGCTACTTAAAAGCATTTGGGTGCACATTTGGTTCTTAATAATTGTTAAAATGTACTACATTTGAATAATGTATCTATTTTTAAAGGGTATTGAGGTGTGGAGGTCCACCAGGTCTCTAGTCTTGGTCATGATGTAAAATTTAAAAGGCCACCTGGAGCTCTGTTTCATAGAGGGGCAGCTGTTGAGTTCAGCAGTGGAGAAGAGCTGCTTACTACCTGGAAGTCTTGTCTCTGAGCTGATAAAAGTTAATGTAACACAGCGAGACTGTCTCTCAACTCTTCAGTAGGTAGAGTGGGGGTTCCTTGTTTGTTCATCTGTCTTTGAGATGCCATTGAAAAAGCTGATGTCAGGAGGTGGAGCTGTGTTGGCCGTAGAACATCAGATGTAGTAGGTTGGCTTCTTCAGCCAGCAGTTTATAAGGAGACAAGGTGTCCATTAATTATCTGCACGGAAGGGAGTGCAAGTCATGGAAACCATTTTGCTGCAAAACCACTGTATTTGCTTACCGTGACTGCAAAGGCAACATATCTGCATTGTAAATGGTTTTAGTTGTAGGATTTGGGATGGAGGCTGAGGAAACCATGGGGAGTTAAGTCCTGCAGAGACTAAATCTTGGACTCCTAGGTAGAGATCAAGTCCCTTGTTTCTCGGTCTAGCTTGGTATTTTTGTACTTTGGGGAAGAAGAGATGGAGGAGTTGAAACTTTATATTCTCTTAGCATTAACTTCTTAAAAAGCCAAACAAGATAGTATTTTTCTTCAAACTTTTCAGAAATAGATGTTCTGGAGGTAGGACAGGTCAGAAAGGTAAAACTGAGATGTTCTTGCGTTCACGTGAATGCTTTGGAAAGAGGCCTCAGGATGGGTCTTGGCAAGTCACTGCTGTCTGCCCAGCCTCAAAACTGCACTGCCTGATCTCTGGAACAGTGTTATTAATTTGTAGACTCTTAATTTTAGAGCTATATGTAATTGCTAATCGTGTCGGCATTGTTTAATGTCTGCAGACAGATGTTGAAGATGTCTCCATTAGAAAAGTCTATGTGGGGAAAAACCCAAAATACCTCTTTTTTTGGTATTGCTTTTTCTGAGGTGACCTACATGAGTTTTAGCTAGTATATTGTAATCATACACCATTGCGATAAGCCTATTTGTGTATGTTGTCTGTAAGAGGTAGTTTGGACCAGATGATGCCCTTCTTCCCTGCACAGAAACTCCCTTGGACAGGACGAAACCATCACAAGTTGCCAGCCCTGACATCGCATTCCTCCTCCCTCTGTGGTCACGTTCTGAATGACGGTATTATCTGTCATTCCCTTGCTTTCCTAAATAATTAGACTTGTGCAGTGTACCACCTCTCTTATCTTCTCCCCCACGCTTTCTTGGCCATAAGCTGGTTCCTACCAAATTCAGCACAGAGGCAGGAGCTTCAAACCGGAGCTGCTGATATCAACATGCATGTGTCATGTCCCCTGAACTGGTACGCTTGGAACTTGAAGCCACCCAGAGCGCTACGATGAGTTTCATGAAAGCTTTGGTAGTGTCCAAGTGCGTTGGGATGACGGGGCCATGCTGACGGTGGTTGTGCTTTCTCCTTGCTCAAGGGTCTTCTGAACACTGTGATGGCATCGAGTGTGTAGGAAATAATGCTTTATTAATCAGAAAAGTTTATTGATTTTTAAGTTTGGTATTTCAAAACTATTTTTAAGCATTTGAATGTTTTTTTAAAAGGTAAAATTGTGTAGGAAGTGTGTAAGGCAGTCTTGTGATCTTGGATATCCTCTTAGGCATTGTGCTGTGCCATTCGTTTGCATCTTAATCTTAGTTTTTAAATGTGGAAACTTTTTGGCATTGCTTTCAGTTTTCCTTTGCACTGTGAAAACAAAGTGATCTTTACAGCTGTGGAGGCAAAAATAAGTTTGAAAACTTACAAACCCATCCAATTACGGTATGGAATTCATGTGATTAAATGGGATAGCAGGAGGAACAGAGTTGCTCAGTTTACCCCAAACTCTTCTAGAGGATTTCTGTGGTTTTTCTCTTCTATATAGAAACAGAGGGACACTCCATAGGTTTCCTTCTGGGCTCGTGACTTTTGTCACTGCTCTGGGATTCAGGAATTGGAGAAAGAGGAGCGAAGTGGACTTGCATAAATTGCATTCGTATGGCAGCAGGGTTAACATCCCCGTCATTTAGGCTGAAAATAATTTTTTGGTTCTTTGAGCTTTCAGTATCCTGTTACTAAGAACTTGGCATTTCTTCTTATGTGAGGCTGCAGCGGACACAAATACAAAGTAGAAATTATTTCAGCTCCAATTCTGTGACATGTTGTTAGCATATGCAGCCTGGAATTCCTTTGTACTGTCACAAATGCTTAATTTGCAGAATGAAAAAATAAATATTAACTGTACCAGGGCTGACACCGGAATAAGTACACACTACAGTTCTTTAATGGGATCTTTTCCTGCATATCAGCAGATGATGTATTTGTTCAGAAGTTCCTGAAATACCGGCATCCTCATGCAGTAGCTGGATGATTTTGTGCCAGAATTACTTTAACGTTTTTGAGCAAATTTAAGTTCACATCCACTCTGAACCGGTTTAGATCTTGAGACAACTTGCACTGAAAATGAGTCTTTTTGTAATAATTATTGGAAATTTGAATAAGGTTTTTAATTTGGACCTTAAGCCATTTTCTTTCTCATTTATAAGCTTGAACTGGAATGATTTTTTTTTTTTGAAGGTGAGTTTTAGATGCCTTCGCCAGCAATTTGGAAAGGGAAGACTGGGGAAAAGAGGTCTTGATGAACTCAATGTTGTTTCAATATTTGATTCATTTTAATTTTTTAATAAGCATTGCATAGGCATTCTGCCCATTATGGGAGCCAGAAGATAGTTACGTGTTCTAAACAACATAGTGTGCTGCGGTACCTGACATGACACTTCAGTATATGGTAATTTGAAAACTAGATCATAGTGTAATTAAAAAAATGTTCAACTTCTTAGTTTTACTGAGGTTGAAGGTGCGGGAAACAGTCAGTTCTGCTTTTCATAATCATTGTGACCAAGTTTAATTCTTTGGTTTGGCTCTTGTGGGATTCAGTGGCATCTGGCTTTGTCTAAGATGGATCAGGAGCAGAGAAAGCTGGATAGTTTTGTTGGTTTTTTTTT
>VXBL01000602.1:285770-350185 GCA_013400195.1 Aramus guarauna
TTTTTTTTTTTTTTGGCTGGTCTTCCCTTCTTCCATACCCAATGGATGATCAGAAAAGGAAAAGCTTTTTAGAGAATAGTCCTCAAATAATTTATTCGTGTTTGGAATAAGAGGTGAGCTGGTGTTGGTTTTTCAGGCACACAGAATACGGGGTAATGAATAAACTACAATCAGCGAAGAATTTAAAAACTTAACACTGTTTTTTTTTTTTCTTGGTTTAGGCTTTATTATTCTTAATGCCGTAATTTCCCACAGGTTATACTGTGGTACAAAAGATTGATGGTTTACTGCCTTTCAGCTCTCATTGCCGAGGCAAAGGCACACGTTACTTCTGTACGCTTCTTTGTGGTCTTGAATTCTTACCTTTGTGCAGAAAATATCACTGACTCCAACCTACGCAGGGCTATGTCAGAAATGCTTTAATAATCGGGATCTTTGCAGTCCTTTTTGATTTAATCTTAAAGGACTACATAATTTTCTTAATTTCTGCCAATGCATGTTACAGCTAACTTGCTGATAAGGAATCATTATACATCACCAGTGTGTGTATTCACCATTAGTATTGCATTTTATATATCAACAAAGCAAGTTCAAGTAAGATGTAATTGTGCTAGTGTATATGCTATATGATCCCTTTGCATAAATGGAAAAAGCTGTTACTGGAATATTCGACTATGTACTTTCCAGGTGAAACAGCGCTGCTTTAACATCAGCAGAAATAGTAAACTTCCGACTTTTTTTTTTAATAATAGATGCATTTTGTATTGGAATTTTTTTTTTCCTAGGAAGTCATGTCTAGATACAAAATTCGGGTAGACTTAAAATCCATTTAAAATAGACCTGCAATACTCTGTAGTACTTAAATATTTATCAATATAAGGTAAGTCAGAGTTACTAAGGGACTTAGTGATTTTGAGCTAAGAAAGTGATGAGTGTGTTTTCTGAACAGCACTCCTGTCAGGATTCCTTTCCCTGCTGCCGCCCTTGAAATTGGTCTGTTAATTATTTGTGAGGAAAATCAGTTTGACAGCCCTGAAGGCAGAAGTGTTCACTTCGCCGTACAAATAGTGCTGTCACGCTGGAGCCTTGGCACGGGGATGACAGGAGCTGTTTCTTGGAGAATCAGCTCCGGTCTCACCCCAGGATTATTTGGGTACCTCCAGCTCTGGGGCTGCCAGCAGGGCTGACTAGTAGGTATCTCTCTTGTAACATGTGTTAACTTATAGCTTCTAAGATAGTATAAGACAATTTGGTGGGTAATCTAATCAGTTTAAACTGAACCACGATAAATAGAAGCTGCTTGTTATCTCATCTGAGACAGCAGGGACCTGGACCTAGAACTCATTCTGTTCTGTCACATGCATTTATCCAACCTGGTTTTGGCCGGGAACCTACACAAGAGACGTAAAGTGTAAATAAATTGAGATTTCTCTTTGCTATTCTTGTTCTTTCTCCCTAGTGTCTATGGAGTTTGACAGTATTGTATGGAATAATACTTTATAAGCTTTGACTTGAAAAATCACAGCCGTGGCTTGTGTAGGAGGCACAACTTGAGTTAGCTGCTGGGGAGGTAATTGCAGTGTTAACTAAAAAACCCACAGCTCTTAGACACAGTATTGAGTCTACAGACTACAGAGTTTATAGCCTATCTAATGTTTATCTGCCACCTAAGATGTAATGAATCTTAAATCTTTCTGCAAGTATTTCTGGTGGTCTTAATCTCTTTCATGCCAGAGGCAGAGAGAAATAATGCGTTCAATTTTGTCAAATTAAGTTTTTACTGTGCATTAAATTGATTAAATAGAGCAGCAGATTAAGGCAAAAAATACTATCTTAAATTGCAATTCAGGACTGATAGAATCTTAATGAAGCCAAGCTGAAGCTTTTCAGTGGGTTTGTGGATATGAGAATCCATTAATCATATATGCTAGACTTCGTGCGTTCCCGTATTAGAAACAAACTATTTGACTTGCTTGCTTTGCTGCTGGGAGTAATGGCCGTGTTTGGAAATCGCAGCAAACAGAAGATGGAAGTTGCACGCGTGTTGTGTTCTGTCAAGCCGACTGGGTCTCCTGTTTGATCGTGCTCTTGCAGAGGACAGACGTGTTGGGGGTTTTCCTTTTACACGAACGACAGTGTCTTTTGAAAGTCGCTCTCCGGCGACATGACAGAACCAATTAGGAGAAGAAAGCCCGTCTCGTGTTGCCTACTGAAATTCTTCTGTCTGCAGTCTTGTTCCCCCACTACCCCCTTTTTTTCCTTCGTAATCTAGTTTTTTGTCAGTCATCTCTTGGTTTCTTTGTCCTGGTGTATGTGTGTGTTTTTTCTTTTGCTGTTTTTTTCTGCCTGTGGTTCCTCCCCACCTCACTTATCATCTTTTTTTTTTTTCAGTCTTAATTCATCTTCGATTTCTTTTCCATCTGGAAAACTGTATAAAAGGGGACAGAAGCAGAGGAAAAGCTAGGGAAAAGATTTTTCACTATTTCTGCTGGTGCATCTGCCTGGGTGGGGAGGGAACCGACCTAACAAAATATTACTATCATGAAACATAGCAAGAAAAACTAATTATGTCACTTTAATGCCTAATATATAGCTCTATAACAACTCTGTTGCCCTTTCCTGATTTGTTGTCTTTATTTCTGTTGCCCCTAGATTCCTATTTCAGGCTCTGAGGTAGGCTCTGTGTCTCTACCCAACCAAAATAATTACGTATGCTTGGGTAATGATAAAAATATTTGTTATTATCTCCTTGCTAATTCTCATTGCCCTGTGTCTATTCTATTCTCTCACAATTTATTCAGTCTAGATGGTTCTTGAAACAACATTCCTTTGTGACCTAGGTTTTAGAAAGTTGTTTTGGCTTTCTTCAAAAAAAACCAAAAACCCAACCCACCAGAATTAGGCTTTGCCACATGTTGTGCCTCCAGACAGTACAATGGTTGGAAGCGCTGTAATCCGTGTCCCTAGTAAGAGGTGTAAGGCTTGCGGAAACAAGATTACGTTAAAGGAGTCTTCCCTGTGCCTCTGGTGGTATATTTATTGGAAGTTTGTCTAGCATGCTGTCCTCAGTTGTGTTATTTCTTACATACATTGTTAAGATCCAAACCTGTCATGTCTCACCGGAGAACTGATTTCAGACTCTCTGTAGCTCTTGCTGCAAATGCCCTAAGCCATGTGCTTCTGGAAACGTCCGTTTGTTGTAAAGGGATGTTATGCTTTGCTTTGAGAACAAGCTCTAACCGTAGCAAAATTTTTCTCCATCCCTAGTATCACTATTAGACCAAGATAACACCGCTATTCTTGTTAAAAATAGATTTAATGTTGTTTATGGGGACAGATGTTCTGTACAGAACAAAACTTGTGCAGCTGCTGTCAAGCTTGCTTTGAATGCCTTGCAGCAATCCCATTGATATCAATAAAACATTTTATTTTTTAGGCACTAAGTTATCTTTTCACGCATGCAAGTGTTAACTAGTAACAGCCTTTTTTTAACTAAGTACAATGTATGTGCAACGATGATAATTTTCTGTTAAACTTTTGACAAACTTTGTGTGTATTCTGTATTAGAAAGCTGTCCTTGAAATTTTTTCCTCCCTCCCTCCACACCGGTTGCATTGATTATCTTCAACCTTCTTTCACTCATCTTGAATGTTCTGTGACTTCAAGTGAAAAACCTTAAAACTTTAATTCTAGCTCTGAAAAACTGTTCTAACAATGGAATCCATGTGTGGGCCATAACCATGGAAACGGCATAATTTTACAGTGGTGGAACATGAAGGGAAATGACTCTCCCAACTTTCTAAGAATTTGTCTTTTAAAAAAAACCCAAAACCCAAAAGAGCTTGAAAAATACTGTTTTAGTATTCCAAAAAGAAATTTTGAGTGGTTTTTTTGTTACATTGTCAGTCTGTTACTTTAAATCTTCTTAACTAGTTATGCTTGTAAGAACAAAACAAAACCCCAAGCCCCCTATAAAAACCCCAAACAAACAAAAAACCAAACCAAAAACCCCCAACAAAAAAAAAAAAAGCAAACCCAAACAAAAAAAAACACCCAAACACCCAAGAAAGCAGTTTTCTCTTGCATTGTGTTCTGGGATCTGTAGCTCCATTCGAGCTATTTTTTTAGTATTTTGCCTGACGTACTTTCTCCTAACTCTCTCCTGGTTTTGGCTGTGTCCTTGGTGTTCATTTCTGTACCTGGAAAAAACATTTATTTTATGTTCTGAAACATCTACGTGCTCTCGCTGAGTTCCCGTCATACCTAGAGTGCAAAAGAGCTTTACGGGCACACAGTGCTGACTTGTATTTGAGTAGAAAATCCCATCACCTTTTGAAAACGTGGGTGACTTGTAGTGGCACACGGCATGTCACGAATCCATCGTGGAAGATGACAAGGGAAATTCAATGATAGCAAGCAACGTCAGGCAAAGTTTCTTAAAAAATCCACTAAACCTATCACATTTAAGACCAAGCACTCTGTGTTGCAAATGGGTAGGATAACTAGACACGTACCGAGTGCATGTCTACAGCTCTCCCTGAGCTTGCCTGAGGGTCTGAATTGGTAGGTTCATGAAATGTCACAGGATTTCTATCAGGATTACCTGATCACAGGTCGTAGTGCTGGAGAAATTCCCGATAGATCTGAACCATTGCCAGCACGCGGGTGTCCCTCTTTAAACATCTTCAGCAGTTTTAAAGGTCCTGGGTTTGTTCAGAGTTAAACCCATCTCCTTTTGCTATAAGCCATTAAAAGATAAGAACATTCCTATAGTGTAGCTGACGGTCTTAAAATAGCACTTCTGATTGAGTAGGTATTCTTATAGGTTATGTCTGAAGCTCGTGACTGTCCTGCATCTCTACAGAGCCATGATGGGAAGTTTAAGAACACAAGAATCATAGAATCATTTAGGTGGAAAAGGCCTTCAAGACAGAGTCCAACCATTAACCTAGCACTGCCAAGTCCACCACTAAAGCATGTCCCTAAGAGCAACATCTAGATGTCTTTTAAATACCTCCAGGGACGGTGACTCAACCACTTCCCTGGGCAGCCTCTTCCAATGATTGACAACCCTTCTGGTGAAGAAATTTTTCCTAATATCCAATCTACACCTCCCCTGGCACAACTTGAGGCCATTTCCTCTTGTCCTATCACTTGGTACTTGGGAGAAGAGACCAACCCCCACCTGGCTACAACCTCCTTTCAGGTAGTTGTAGAGAGCGATAAGGTCTCCCCTTCACCTTCCTTTTCTCCAGACTAAACAACCCCAGTTCCCTCAGCCGCTCCTCATAAGACTTGTGCTCTAGACCATTCACCAGCTTCATTGCTTGTCTTTGGACATGCTCCAGCACCTCAATGTCTTTCTTGTAGTGAGGGACCCAAAACTGAACACAGTCCTCGAGGTGCGGCCTCACCAGTGTTGAGTATAGGGACACAATCACTGCTCTGGTCCTGATGGCCACACTATTTCTGTTAGGAGAGATGCTGCTGGATGAGACCGTTGATCCTCCAGCCCAGCAGTGTGCCTTGGTGACAGCAGCAGGTGGTTTGTGCAGAATTTGTTCGCCTGGCCTTGTATTTCCTCAGCATCCCCATGGTGTCAGGGATGCCAGCCGGTATTTCCCCAGCCAGTCCTTGTCATGTTTCCTTGTCAAGCCACTGTGAATCTGACAGCTGCCTTTGAACTTGCTGTGATGGTACATGCATCCACACCTTCCTCTAGCAGGAGCTTCAGAAGCTCGCCGCCAGCTGTGAAGAGGCATTCTTACTGGTTTGAAGCTAATCTCCAGTAGTTTCCTCAAATGAGGAAACTGGCAGGATTTGAACACTGGTGCTGCATTGACTTGCTTTTTGTTTTTCTTCCTACCTTCCCATTTGTAAGCTGTGGCCATATTCACTGTAATCCTCATCCTCCCAGCTGAGGGGTCCCAGATTTTGTAGTTTGGCCTCAGGTGGCAGCTGCTCCATCCCTCGATCACTTCACCTACCCTACTACAGACATTGTCTAACTCCACTACGCGTTCCTTCTGGTACAGAGACCAGAACTGGACACAAGATGCAGATGCTTTATTGTTTTGGGCAGTAACATTTTTTTGAGTACCTTGTTTTCAGAACCCTTCCTAATGATACACAATGTTTTATTGCCTTTTTCCGTGGTCAGCTGCTGCAGCTGATGATTTCGGAGGAAACAGTGACTCAGCCTTTCTCCCGCAGTTGGAACTGGAGAAAGTGCAAGTGTTAAGTGGGTAAGGAGGTATTGCTCAGAGTATGTTTCCTCTAAACGCATTACATCGTATCTATCTATGGTGTAGTTTATCTGCTGTCTTTTAGCAACTTGCTTCATTCTGTGAGATCCTTTGGATGGTTTTCCCATTGGCGTGGCTTTTGTCTATGCACAAGAGCTCAATATCACCTGCAGACTTGAAGATTTCACTTAGCCATTTTGTGGTGCTGAATAAAAGCAGGTCTTGGGGACCTCACTCCAGACTCTACCCATACCTCTCTTCTCCATAGGCGAAAGGTTTATATAGAACTGATGTCGATACTGAGAATAAATTCTTTATCTGAGTTGCTCAGATACTGCATGTTCTGTAACTCAACGTGTAATGAGATTGATCCCACCTGCCCTGAGTAATGATTGAGTAATTTCTTTTGCTGCTTTTAACCTCTTTGAATGTAGCTTCCACCAGAACTATTTAATTTAATATCTTACTGTTCAGTATGCCTGGATAGATAACTTTGTGGACCTGCTCAGTGATGGGATGTAAATGAATTTAAAGTTTCCAGGTACATGCCCTTTTAGTTCAGGGCAGAGTTCAGCTAAGATGAAGGAAGGTGAATGTGGATTACCCTCAGCATCTTAATCAGAAGTTGGGGTTTCTTCAGTTTCAAAAACTAGTATTTAACAACCAAAAGCCAAGTGATTCAGGAGGAATTTCTCTCAGAGGGAGAGGGGAAATTGTGACTGGAAACTGTTGAAAGACTTTTGCAGCTGCTGTAAGCTAAGGAGATTAAACACAGCTTTTGTTTTTAAATCACGGTGGGTGAGAAGCAGAAGGCAGGTATGAACAGAAGATTGAGGGCAGTGCAAAATGCAGCAGTTAATCAGCTACTGATTTGGCAATTTGTTGTCAGTTATAGAAGCAAATACAAACTGAAGATGTTCCGGAGGTACAGGACAAGTTAGCTGACACTGACACTTGTACTGCTGTAATAACATCATGCTCATGGGTGTTGAAAGCTTTGAGGTATGTCAGATATGGTGGTGAGCACACTGTAAATGTGCCTGGTACCTATATTGTCAACCAAACATATCTGAAAAAAAAAAAAACAAAACCCCTTAGTGTTCTGTGCAGTACTTCAGTTGGTCTTCTAATTTTTCCTTGCCTTAATTTTGTGTTGCTTTTGTGTTTCAGAGGCAGCGGCTTGCATTAAAACTAATAACTGATTAAACAGACCTTCTCAGAAATATAACATAAGCTTCACGTTTACCGAGAAAGATCTCGTGGTGGTTCATTCTTGGCTGTTTCCTAGTTAACCTTTTCAACAGACATAAATGAAAGCATTAAATCATTACTGCTGATATTTGCAGTTGAAGCAAAGGTTTAAACAAATATAATAAAGGACTCCAGTGCGACGTGGATCTCCTATGAAGCAGGGCGGTAAACCAAAGATGTGGTTTTGTACACTGAATTTCTTCTGATCTGATCAAAGCACAAAAAATGCTCACAAGTTTTGTGGACGGAGGTGTCTGTTCTATAATCATCCCCCGCCCCATCTCTCCCCGTGGTAACAGATGAAAGTTTACAGTTAATGGTGGATATTCAGCTGCCGCTGTGCCTAAGGCAAATGCAATAAATATGTCAATAGGGGGGGAAAAAAGCCTCTAAATAAGCAAATGGTATTTTTACTGCTGTTGATTGACTGCTGAACACTGTGTCAGGTACTGGTGTCTGCAAATTGGGGAAGCTACTAGAAGTAAAAATAGTTTGGGCATTCAAAGACTTGTAAGGATGCTTTAGAAAAATGAGCCTTTGTAGTGATCTAGTTCTACCTCTCATGCTACATAGCTAATATAAGAAAAGATTTGATTGAGTTGCTCTTTAAAATTGCCCTAAAATTGCCTTAATGGGAAATGATATAATAAAGGGCTGTTAACATTCAGCTCTACAGACTGCTAAATTAGAAGTAGGTTAGACTTAGGTTAGAAAAAAAGGGATGCACTTTAAGGATGAAGGAAAAATGTACGCCTGTGGAACAGTCTAACCGGTGGTTTACATTATTTTTTAATCATATTGTAAAACTTCTTAACAGCTTTTCCTTAGCAGGTGTGCTGTCAGAATGAATTCATTGTATCTCCAAGGTCTTTGCTTGATAGGTTGGATGATCATGAATAAATCCTTGAGATTCTTAACAAACATAATTTTACAACGCAGGTTTTTTTTGAAAGATGACTTGTGTTTTCTCTGCTTAATTATTTACTCTTTCAAAAAAGAGAAATATTGTGACATAGATGATGAGATCTCAACTTCATTAAAGATTAGAGGAATGTCCAGCTCTCTTTTTAGTCTGCCAGAGGATAATAGGGAGAGATTCGTCCTTTGGAATCCAGCCTCTAAGACATCCTTCAGCATCACTCACTCAAAGGCTAAAAGCTGAATGGTTTTTTGGTACGGGTAGATAAATAGGAAAATTGCATCTTACATTGAGTCTGTGATATTCCTCATTCAGTTGGAAGGATTGTTGTCAGATGATGTGTGTTACTCGGCTTCCTGGAGACTGTGGTCTGTGGTTCCTCGTGTGCTGGGAGCCTTTACTCTTCACTGGAATGAGAGATCGGTTCATGAACTGAATATCCAAATTCATTTCAAGGGAATACTGTTAGGTTAGAGTCAGTCAGTTCCTGCTACGGGAGAAACAGATTAAATTTCTTGTGGTCTGCCACTTACCACAGCTCTGGAAAGAGATCAGTGCTGCAGATGGGGTGAGAGTCTGAGCCTCTGTAGTTGTCCATGGAGCCATATTCTCATTTTACCTTGAGGTAGGAACACGAAGCTCACAAAATATTCCTGTTTTCAATGATTAGATGTTACTCTTGGAAAGAAGATATTAAATTGCGGCTCCATTTCCAAGAAAACATTTGAGGAAACGCTGCAATGCAAAATGCATAGTTTCATAAAAACAAATATAGTGTTAGAGGTATCCGGTACTCAAGGCATCCATAAATCATAGACAAAAATATTTGTGACGGGATCCACAAAGCCTATTTGAGGACTACACTGCCCAAAACCATCTCAATGGGTGTAGCAGTAATAGTAGTATTCTTTCTTTAAAATACAGTCTTTTTTTTTTGTTCCCCAGTGAATTCATGTAGATAATGGGTTTACTTGGCAAGGGTTTTTTTTTTTTGTCTGAGGAGCTTTCTTATTTTGTAGCACCTCTAATGTTGTTACAGCTTCTTTCCTGTTCTGTTATTGTCATCTGCATATGGTATTACAGAAACCTTGGTTGGAAAAGGCCTCTTGAGGCCATCTGCTGTCTTCTGAATGCCTACTTGGGATAAAACCAGTTTTCCTTGAGAACTGGTTTACCTTTACAAGGTATGTAAAAGTTTGTGAAGAACATAGTCAAAAATTTTTCTTTCTGCCTAGTCAAACCGACAGTTTGTTCCCTCCCTAGTAGCACAGTAAGACATGCAAGAATATAAATGCAGAACATGATATTTTCAATGGATCAGTCAGTAGGAGTAGAAGCGCGTGAAATATGATTAATTTTTAATTTTGCTTTGAAGAACTACTTTGGAGCAGATAGGAAACATAAGGTTGGTTCATGTTGTACAGCCATAAACGTTTGTGTGACAGCATTGACGTGCGTGTTGTAGGAGAAAAGTCAGTCCAGACCTCCATCACGTGAGAGAATCCAACAGGACAGCTCCCAGAAATGCTCTCAAGTCCCTCCTTACAGTCCCAAACCAGATTAGGAGCCTTTCTTTTCTTTTTTTCTCTTCAAATCTCAGCATTGAATGACTTTCTCCTGTATAGAGATCTGAATCCTATAATAGCGCTTCAGAAAGGGAAAGGTTTTGCACAGCAAAGAAGGCAGGTTTGTAAAGGTGATCTGGAATGAGTAGCTACCTAAACGTGTAGTCTCAGTTTACTTCTCAGTGAATGAAGTTTTTAAAAGGTTGCCAGAATCCACTAATCTTTTTTTCAGTGTTAGACGTTAAATGAAAACCGTAGTTGGAGAATAAAGCGCGGAAGTTTCAAGCCAGAAAAGATTAGAGCGCGCTGGGGAGGCAGGGTAAACCCAAGGGTAAGAAATATCATCAAAGTTCCTGATGCGACTCTGCAGCTACTAAAAATACGTGAAGGGAATGAACATTCACTTACTGTTGTGGTGTCTGGATACACAAAAAAAGTGAAATTGTTACTTTTATCTTTGGAATTGTGACAGTGTTTGCTTCATTTATGCTGTTAGGAGTTGATATTTCTGTCGTGGCTGGTGTTAGCCAGAATTAAGATGCATTAGCCTATAGAGGACCTTGTGCTTAATGGAAATCTTTGAAAAACATGATACAAATAACTCGCTAAGTGCATTTATGCAATTTTGAGCAGGCTGACGTGACCTTCAGGCTTCAATTTCTTTTGTCCTACTTGTTTTTAAATCTAGTGTGTGTCAATTAATCGTAGAAACCAGTCTCTCTTACACGAAATTGTATTAGAAGAACACGTCCTCGCAGGAGGCTGTTCGCCATCCTTGTCCCAGAGGTGCAGCATCCCTTCGGTTAATGCACTTACGGAACTGGTTGGCAGTGGAACGTGGAAGTAAGAAATCATTGCAGCCTCTGACTTAAATACAGTAAGGTGCTGATCTCGTAGGTAGCCTGTTTGGTTAGGTCCCAGTGCGGTAACGGGCTCTATGTGAATGCTGGTGCCTGTGCGGGGAGAGATCGCAGCGGAAACAGCAGCTCAGGTGTTAAAAACAAACACTAAAATACAACCAGCGCTTTCTTAAGTTAAAAATATGTGTGTATCTTAGCTGCAGAGCTTTCCCTGGAGGTGTTTGAAATTGCGTGGCTAAGTTCCTGGAATGTAAATTAATGTTTTCTGCCTATCTGTGCATACATGATAATGTATTTTTCTAGTGGTTATGTTTACCGTTCTATTCTTGAAATCTGTTGTGTAGGCACACTTAACCAAATAGTCTGCTTCAAGAGTAATAAATGCTGTGATAAAACATATCCAATACATCAAGAATTAGAAGAAAATGTTAATGTAGTTTGTAATTTGTTGTAGTCGCTTAAATTTTGCAATGTTCTTTCATTTTAATTACAAATGAAATTTAGAGCTTAGTTTCTATCACTGTAGAAAAATGAAAATCAAATATGGTATTTTCTGCTCTGCAATTTTAGTTTTACTCAGGTGGCTGCAGTTGTTTATATTGGTTATTCTAGTGACAAGCAGGACTTTTTTTTGCTACTTTATAAAAAGTGCATGGAAATTATTAAACAGCCAAAAAGCTGGAACATTTCCCTTCATTTAACTTCCCAAATTCGTTGTCACTGCAACATTTTTTTGCTGGAGGAAAGCGTCATTCCATATGCGCTGATCTGGATCCTGTGCAGGAGGAGCTGTTGCAGGAGGCAACTTGAAGTTTTTTCCTTTTTTCATTTTGCATTTTAAATGTCTCAACTTCGCATGTTGCCATTTCATCGTCTCCTCAGAGTAGTACAATTCAGTTTTGAAATTTTTTAGTAGGCTGCCTTTAAATCTCAGGTGTAATTCTCTGCGGTATTCAAGTTTTATCATGGTTTGCAGCCACAAACACGGATTGTAAATAGAAGCGAGCATGATGTTAAGAATTTGGTGCGAGCAGGGCTAATAAATTTATTGAGCCTTGTTATTCCATCTGATAGGTAGCAAAGCAGTGACCCTCCTCCCTGGTAATCTCTGAATCTGTTCCAGTTGCTACACCTATGGTTAAAGTTCAGTTTCCACGTGGATTTTGTACCCAATACGACAACTTTATTACCCAAGATTGTCTCCTTTTAACCAAATAAATGCGCAGACCTTTTTCTTAGGTTGAGTTTCTTGTTTGTTTGTTTTACTGGTTCCTGTTTCTTGTGTCCCCTATATTTATATTTGTATTTCAGCTTTTGTTCACTCCCTGATTTGCGTCCCTGGTCCTTATCCTTACAGACTTTGAGTAATTCTTGTTTTCTAGTTCTTGGTGGGTTCCAGTTTCTATTCTGACCTCTGATCGGCACCTCAAGCCGCAGTTATGGTCACGTGTACTGAGATGACAAGGAGATATATGAAAAGCAGGCAGAAAGAATATAATGAGTTATAGTTTATATAATTACCTCTTTAGGAAAATTTAATGTATATGCATTTATACCCATCTTTCTTTACGGTATAATTTTTAATATGATCTATTTACGCTCTGAGACAGTCCTTCTTGTACAGTTGATTGCAGCTCAAGACAGAGTTGCTATAAAAATGTTCAGCACTCACGTGCTTCAGTGACAAGAATCGTTCTTTTAATATTATTTCTTGCATTCCACAATTATCCATTTGTAAGCTTGGCTACCTTTTCTCTAAAGGTTTAAGAATAAAGAAAACATAGAATAATGTCCTCTTCATATGCAAAGACTAACCCTGACACTTCCTGCTCTGAAATAATGTAGGTGATAATGGTGAAATCCGTATGTAACACTTAATTTGTGCGTAGTGACCTGTATTCTGCTGTAGTAATTACGCTCATTGCCTAGCAGTATGATTTTTATCCTGCAGTTAGGTGGGCAAAACGTAATCTTGTTAATTAACAGTGAGACAAGGAAAATGCTTTCGATTTGCATATGGCATGCCTAGCAGCCAACAAATTGCTTCAGATAATGTGCTTTATTAAACAAGTACAGCCTTGCAGAAAAATTATTAGGCCAATGCAATTTTAGAACTATTTTCCCTTCTGTTTCTAAACGTATTTCTTTATTGTTACAGGTATTTCAAGACTTTCCTTGCCAGCAGGTAAGTTCTCTTCTTTCATTCACATGTCTTGATGTGACAGCAGGCGGCTTTTAAGGGCTTGCTTGCAATATAGTCGTTCTTTTATATAAACAGAATATCGGTTCTTTTTGGCACTGTCATGGTACTTAGTCATATGGAGATCTGAGCTCAAAACAAAACCTGTTGAGGTGCGGAATTTTTTTTACATTTAAATAGTGTATTTTGACAAGGGGAGGTGGTAACTGAGATATAAATACATGCAGGTGTTAAATACACATGTGATATAGTTAATGCTTAAAACGACTCATCAGTGTGTGATACAGCTGTCAGAAAAACAGATTAGCAGCAGCCACAAATAGGCTTAGTGGTGAATCAGAGGGACAATGTGCAAGGCAACGTGGATGGGTGGTTTATGGGGGGAAGGAACCTCCCCAGTGCTAGTGGAGAAGATGACAGACGTGTTCACTTGCCTGGGGTCACAAGTGACTTGTGCCAGAGCTGGAAATATCCCTCTGCTCTGTTGGACCCTGTGTCTCCTATCAGTGATGTTTAAAAATGGAAAAACCTACCCCAAACCAACAACAAAACCACAACTGCAACAAAAAACAACCCACAAAAAGAGTCTTAATTTTTTTTTAAAAAACATTTTTTGTTTGTTTGATACATTTGGTCTTTAACCAAGTATTAAGCTTGACAAATTCACTTGTGCTGTAGGCTCAAGTTGTGCTGTCGAGCTCAGAATGGTGATGTCTTTCGTCCCTCTATTCATCGTTTGAGTTCTAGAATTATAACCATAGTACGCTTTTACTCCTGGTTAAGCAAGTTGGGGATTAGATGTTATCAGACTTGCTGCCTTTTGTCCTTACTCTGGTGATTTTGCTTATGTATCCATGATTTTATTTCTTCTCGCTGAGATGGGCTTCATATCTGTCCACAAAATAACTTTTTACGGATGAATATCTAAAGTATAATGGTACTTGGTCAATATGAATCTGTTCTGGAGTTAGTTGCTCTTTCCTGTTTGAATCAAACGGCAATTTCAATGGAAAGCTTGATAGCTGACATAGTCTTTTCACAAGAACTTTAGCGTGGCTGTTCTGGGGGAAAAAAAAAAATCCTGTTTGAAGCAATGATGAGACTGTTAAATATGGAAAAAAAATGGGTTTTTGTTTGTTTGGGTTTTTTTAAGGAAGGCATCTTAAAAATTATTTTGAGTGCTGAGAGTGGCTTAACGGAAGGCAAGTACTTGTGGAGAATATTAGAAAAAGAAACGTCAGGACTTTAGTCAGGCAGACAGGAAGGTAAGGGATGTTGTGTGGGTTTTTTCCCTGCAGCTTCTAAAACAAGGATGTATGATGAAACTTCTTCAGAGTTTCCATTTGGGATTTGAAGAATTTGTCTGATACTGTGAATTTGAGTCACAATGAGATTATTCTTTACAATTTGGGTGTGTGTGGTGGGGTATCCTAATTGTACTTTTTAGCTGTGTCATTGGAGTACTGATAGAGGGCAAAAATCTGCCCAGGATTTTGAAATTATAATCTTTTTCCATGGTAAAGCAAGAGGCCTTTAAAGGGGGCAGAAAAGCTATACACCACGGCTTGCCTATAGGAGGGACTTGACAGTATTCCCTGATAAAGGATCTGAGGACACCTGTTTTAAAAAAAAATAAATGCTTAAAATACTGTCAAAAGAGAAAGGTGTGTCAAACAGTCCTACAGAGGTCTGACTTGTTGTGTGGTATTACAGTGTTTTCATTAATGACCGCGATGACGGACTTCTTGTGCCTATTCAATCTACCAGTAACACCAACACAAAAAGTTATGAACACATTGAATTAAAATTCAAAAGAAATTTGTCAAATTGGAGAAATGGTGAGGATAAAAGATAGAATGCATGTGAATAAAGATGAGGTTCTACATTCAGATGGGCAGTTTTAATCATCAGAACTCATATTTGCAATAAATAATGGTATTTTCTTATTTCAAACTTTGAAGGACTTTTTTTTTCTGGGTGCCACTGTTAGCAGTGGACAATAGATGCCACTAGCAATGCCCTCACTTTTGCTACCTGGTTTTAGGACTCCAAATTTGCATCGTAATACGATGGGAGGTTTTGCAGCATTTGAAGACTTTGCACTAGTGGGGAGACTAAGACACTACAATAAAGACCACTTTGAGACTATATTACGTGTACATTTGTTCTAGTCGGTGGTATACCAGGGTCATCCGGAACACTGCCTTTTTGCTTCGATTTCATAGCAAAGTCGTCTTTGAAAGGATTGTTTGTGAGCTGTTGAATGCATTAGTTGATTAGGTCGTTAGTTAAATCATTACTCAGGAGAGGTATCCTACATTAATGTATATCACTGCTTTGAAGTCTAGGGTAACTTGCTTTTTTACTACCTTGTAATTGAGGCCATGGGTATGAGCGTAGAGAGTTTTTGGAATATGAACCAGTAGGGCCTTGGAGGGCAACTTGGTAAAATATTAGAATTTCAAAGCCAGATAGAGAGCACAGTACTCCTGTAGGTTTGTGAAGTTATCTTGGAACATGAGTGTGTTCACAGTACACCGGGAGGAATGAAAGACTAGTTCCCTCTAGTAAATACAGCTAAACTTTTGTCTGTTGGCACTGCTGGGATTAAAAACAATCCGTCCTGGATTTTGTCGCCATCTGAATTTAAAACAGGTATAGCATCAGTGTGATGTAGGTGACTTTTACTGTAGACTTGGTGGTCCTTTGTTCTTGATCCTGTAATGCAAATAAGTATTCAGTACCAGAATCAAGAAATAGTAAGAAAGCAAAAAGCTATACTAAAGAACTACATCAGATAGGAAGAAGAGAATAAGAGAAACAAAAGAAATGAGCATATATTGGGTTTTCGGTTAATGGAGGAAAACATTCTTCCAGAATGGAACCTTAGGTATAGACGTTTGTTCCTGATGACTCTGTCCTTTAGAGAACATCTGGTGAGTTGAGTAAAATCTTGCTGTCTCCTAGTGTCAGGTATGAAAAAATTGATAGGAAATGAGTATCCTTTGTATAGCTTAATTCCAGATGTGCACTGGATGTGAGGTCTGACTGGTGTTTTTGTGTGCATTTTTTGCTGTATGGTGTACAACGTAGGTAAGCACCATCCGCACGCAGTCATTGCTACTTGAAATATTAAATGGTTTTGGAACTATTTTTAGTTCCAAGTGCTCATGTAGGACAAAACCCCTGCCTTGTTACACAATTTCAGCTCAACCCAAAGAAGTTGTTCTTTCTGAATTAAAAACATGTCCTCATTCAGTCTTTCGTTGGGGTGTATGGCCTTGCTTCTTACCTAAGGCCTTCTAGTGATCCACTTCATTAGACCGGATTCATCTCCTGGCACCTTCCACAGAAGAACACCGCCTCAAAACCAACCTGCTGCCGCTTTTTCCTCTCACCCACCGGATACGAGGTGGGGTGTTTAATGCTGTGCTGTGTAATTAGATCTTCTTTATCCTAAATCTACACCTGCCTGTGTGGTGAACTTAAATATAGCAACTTGAAATGCAACGTAGCTTTTCAGACTAGAATGGAAAAAAACCCAACGGCACGGATACTTTCTATGATGTTAAAAGATGGGAAATTAAAAATCAGCTGAGGAATTGCCAGACGCAGTTGCAGTAGCAGGCACTGACAGAATTGAGGATATGCAGAATTCTTAAAATAAATATTCACATGTATTACAGGGATTAATAAATTATGCAGCAATTATTCATGCAGCTGAGAACAAACTTAACATGAGCAGAGAACTGTTGTTAATGCCCTTTCTTAAAGGGGGGAGAAATAACCAGCTGTGTATTCAAAAGTAAAAAAAGAAAAAAAACTAGTGGCTTTTTGATTTGTCACTTCAATTTAAAATAAGAACTAAATACAAGCTGCACTAAGCTTGTAAACAGTTCCTCTCATGCCAGAATGCCGGGCATGGTGCTTAAGGAATCGCAGAAGGAAACCTGCACTGTCTTTTTCACGGAGAGTAGTATTTTTTAGTAATCTCTTTGAAAATCAGAATTTATTTTTTTCTTCTAGGAATATTTGGAAACTTTAAGAGTTCTGATTTTAGCCAACAGTAAATTTATTTTTCGTATATTTGTAATGGATTTGGTTGTAATTCTTTTTTATTGCACTTAAACTGAGATACTCTTAGAAATGAAAGAGTATGGAACTGAAAACTTCTCAATTTATGAAATCTTAGTGCTTTCAAGTGAGAATAGTTGTCTGCATGCCCCTCGTGGTTCAGATGATGTGAGAAGACTTTTCTTCTTTTGATGCAAATATGCCTTATAGTTTTAATTATTTTTCCTGGCAAGGGATGTGCTATTTCTAGACTTCCAAACACCGTATCACAAAACTTCCATTATTACTGGATGAGATTATTGCTGACAAAACTCAAAAGTCACTTTGAGGAAGTTTCCCTTGTTATTTGTGTGTTAAATCTTCCTATTTAAAAAATTTTTGTTGAGTAGGTTTAATAATCTAATCATCTGTAGCTCACAAAATGCATTTTCCCATTGTTATATACTTCTGATATTTGGAAAAGCACTATATTTATCCTTTGTAAGGTATTGCTGTTAGGTATCTGGTTATTTTGCATTGAACACTTTGGAGAGGTGGGGAGATGACAACTGATCTTGACATGAAATCGGTCTCTTTGCAAGCCTTTCTGTTGAAACTTTCTGTGCTTATTTTGACTGTGCTTTTGACACTGCCCTCTTCCCTGCACTCCCTGTATTTTATAGCTAATGTCCATACAGGTTAATAGGTGATCCTGCTCTAGCAGAGGGGTTGGACTAGATGATCTCCAGAGGTCCCTTCCAACCCCTACCAATCTGTGAAGGGTATTCGGTAAGGCTTTGGAACCTAGGAGATTTTATTATTGGTTTGGGTGGGGTTTTTTTTTAGTTTATAAAAAAATTTTTGTGATAGGCAAGGCAGGGAGTGGATATCTGCTGAGGGTTGGAGAATTCATCTGTCTTCTCTTACAGGACAAAATAAAAAATAAAAAAATTCAAGAGCAGAGCTAGCCTCGCAAGTGAGGTATAATCAGGGCATCAGGATATTACGAATGAGAGATTCTGTTGCATCTTTACAACACCCAACCTTCAGCAGCAGTCACCGAAACTCCTTGTCCAGGTGCAGAATTACTTAAGGAAAACATGAAATTTTGAAAACTGGAGAAATGAATAATTATGATACCTAAAAATGTATTCTTTGCTCTGTCCTGTGAGCAATATCCTGCTTATGCCTATGACGCATTCACTTTGTCTTTGTAAGACTGCTCCATAGAAAGTACCGTTTCTACAATTGAAGGGGTTACAGAAGTTCTCAGTTCTTTCGACTTAAGTGTATAATACATGTGACAGCTTTTTGTGCGAGTCTGTTAAATCCACACAGCACATTGGTCTCCTATCCGGTTATAGCCACGTCCTATATTCTAGTGTCCTACCACGGAGACAACCTAAACGAACAATAACTGACTGAACCTTGATAAGTTTTTTTTCAAGAGGTTACCTCTTTTTTTATTTTTATTTTTTTTTCTGTTGATAAAACACAAAGGTATTGGAAAGAAAGGTTTTGCCCATCCCTCCATCTTGTCAAGAAGTTGTTATTTCTACAGTAGGTTTTGATGACACCTGAAGTTTTCTTGAATGAGTGCGTTGGAGATGCTCGCCGTAGTATCCGCGTATGTTAGTACCCGAGGCTTTCATAGCAGCAACTATGAGGTAAAGGAAGGGTGGGGATGACAGTGTTACTGAAAGATTCTGAAAATCAAGTTGAATCTTGTGTAGCTGGTTTATATAAGATGTTAGTTGTTTGAATGTGTTTTTTTTGTTCTGTGAGACCTGCTTTGGGAGTGGTTTGAGGTCTTCTCCCAAAATACACAAAGCTTGTTTGAAGTAGAACATCACGGGCTACAGTGACCCGAGAGGAAAAACATTGCATGGCTGAACTTTTGTCAACTACTTTGTTATAAGTTACGCCTAAGATGACCATAAATAAAAGATTATATGAGCTTTCCTTTAGTCTGTTTTTATGTCCTTCACAACTCCTAATGTATAGTTCTACTGGTCTGCTTGTGTAGTTAAAAAACTTTTTACTTGTGCAAGATTTTTTTTTCCTCAGCAGAAGACTGGAAAAAGGAAGTAGTAAGACAAATTGTAGATACTGTACTGATTACTTCTTCCTCCTTCCTTCTTTTTTATTTTCAGAAGGTGAAGAACGTATTTAAGAAAAACCCAAACAGCTTATGATAGCTGTGATGTTTACTGCGGGCCTTTCCCCTGTTGAGTGGGAGCTGGGGATCAATAATTTGAACCTGAAAAACTGCAGAAGTTAGTTTGTCAGGTATAAAGCTGATGTTCTTCAAGTTGTCATATGGAAGGGTCAAAGAAAAAAAAAAAATCTGTTCTTGTAGCAAGCATGTTTTTCCTCAGGACTTTATTCTGAGGAGGGGTCAGAATTACAGAAGTGGTGTGTTAAATGCCTGTGCTTCCACTGGTGGGCTCGAATTATGCTGGAGATGGATGTGAAACGGCTTAAGAAATTTTCAAGAAGTTGTTCAACTCTGGCACAAAGATGTTTTCCAGATTATATCTTTATTCACTAATTATCCCTTTCAAAAGATCTTTAAAATTTCTAGTTAGTCTCCGTTCAGATGGCTTGTTGGAATAGTTTCACATGGTTTTATTTTTATTTCACAGCAATGTGTGATGACTCTTGCTGTGAAAGGCGTAATGTAGAGAAATATTGGAACTGTATTTCCAGAATTAATGGACTTAATGTTGTGATTCAAATTTACCTGCTTTTTTAATTAAGTCTTTAAAGGCTGGCTGAGCCAAGGTGTAAGCACACATGGTTGTGGCTGTTTTTCTGCTTATCGTCCAGACACTTAACAAAAAGTTACAGCAAAATGGTTCTATGTCATAGTGGAGTAAACTTTCATGGACTTGAAGAGCAGCTGAACTGCTAATGAAAAGTTGGAATGCAACTAAGGCTTTTAGTCTTGGTAACACATTATCGGTTAGCATTAAAATTGCTGCTGACTGTTGTTTGGTCAACTATGCATCCTCCAAGAGGAGGAGTAGAAGGTGTTCTTGAAACTTGAGGTCTTGTGATGGGGAAGGGTGGGGGAGCCAAATGATACAGTGAGATGTTGGAAGTAGTCATGATCGTTGAGGTTCTGGAAACATCAGTAACTGAATTATTGAGATTTTTATATAGAATTTCTTAAAGAAGGATTTTAAGTAGAAGTTTGAAGGACATTGATCAGGCCTAGTTTAATGACCTGTGCCCTTCAAAAGTTGAGGGGGGGAAAGGAAGTCTGTCCTTCTGCCCCAAGACAGAATTGACTAGACTTAAGTCATTCTTTGAAGATACTTCAGCTATTAAGATAGCTCCTTCTGCAATTTAAAAATTCTTACTATGCTTTCATTTCAGGGTACTTGAACTTCTCTCCTACCAGGTTAAGTTTACTACACTTTCTCTTCTATGTCTTGGTGGCAGGACAAGGCTTATAGTCTTCCTCTGTTTATGCATTCACTGGGTTTTGTCCCAGTCTCTTGTTCTCTTAAAAGCTTTAGTACTGTGTCTTGGTTGAATGGCATCGGATGGGATTGTGGAGACCAATACCACAGGTTTTTTGGAAGTGGTGCTTGACAGCTCAGTGCTACACAAGAAATGAGCTCTTGGCCCTGTCAGATGCTGTTACGTTCCTGTGACGTTTGGTAACGTAGGTCATTCAGGCTACCGTCAGAAAAGGGTTTTTTACATCTTCTGTCTACCATCTGAAGACATAGGATACTTAATATCCTTTCCCCTAGATCTGAAGAAGGGCTGAGCCCAAAAAATTAGCTCTATTCTAGCTGTATTATTTGGTCTTATAAATCTTGGTCTTGCCTAATTTAATTTTTGTAACAGCATTCTTGAATGTGTTTTCAGTTCATTAAAACACTGCCATTTGTGCTGAAGTTGTCCTCAAGTCAATGGATGAAGTTTAGTGCACTTGAAGTTCAATTGAATTTGGAGCTACAGAGAAGAGGTTGTATCTGCTCATAAATTTACGTATTATAAAAAGCTGCAGACTGGGGATATTTGCAGTCTTTCAGATACTGAGTGTGGTTTCATCTAGTTTCACAGCTGGGTAGGTAAACTAGCTCGAGCTTTGATTGTGAGCTCCTGGAAGGCTTTTTAAAACTAAGCAACATGTGCTCGTGTTTGCCGAGCACTTTGATACCACTCTGCGGGCGTTTTCGTAGGTAAACATAACTTGTTCAACAGAACTGCCCTGTCAACAAGCACCGCGTAGCTGGAGGAACACATGAGGCTATTTAAGGTGGTGGATTTTGCATCAAATAAAAGGTTTTGTGTCACCTGAAGATGACCTTTGATTCCCCATAATGGAGTATAAAATGACTGCCTGAGGAATTGCTCTTTGGAAGTTTATTGCTAGTCTCATGAAGCAGCGATATAGGTGAAAGCTCTTGTAAAGTGAATATCCTTTCTTGGTATAAAATTGGGAGAGGGATTGATTAAAGTGGATTAAATAGGAATTGAATTTTCTGTTGTTTAGAGGCTCCACTAGAGGTTCTCCTAAACAAAACATCAACTCCTACTTTTGGATTTTCTCATGCAACAGTTTTGAATCCAAATTATGCTAATGGCAGAGAGAAAGGGGGATTCGTATCTATTTAACAATATTTTATTGGGTTTTTTTTTAAAATACACTTGTCTGTGCTTGATAGGTTAGGCACAGAAATTGCTTGGTTAATAGAGCAGCCTTAACATTTGTATTATAAAACTTTAAAAAGATGCTATGTAAAAATTAATTTTTAATTTTCTGTTTTCTTAGACTTGAAGGGACTCAACACTGGCTTGTTGATTTGTTCTGTAACACTGGCACTTTAAAGTTAGAAAGCTATTTGTCTTAGCCTGTAAGTGTTTGTTTATACGTCGGGGATTTATGCTATGCTCATCCTTCACTAAGAAATATAATGTTGACTGTTCCACCAGTGTGTTTTTAAATACAAATGGAATAATGTTTCATTATTATGAGCTCATGGATTTTTTTTCTCTTTGTAATTGCATTTAATGGTTTGGAAGTCTGAGGAACTGCTAATATGTTATATTTGTGTTTTATGTAACACCAGGAATCTTTGAAAATCGCATGCTCTCCTCTTAAATGCAGTGATACATAAATCAGGTACAACTCTTTGTGCTAAAAAGATGCTTACAACTAAGTTTTTTTGGGTCTAACTTTGTGTTTAGCATATGGAGGGAGAAGCAGGGCAAGGGACATATGTCCAGACTACACCAGTTCTGGTAAATTAATTGGAACCTTTGTGGCTGCACAACTTTCTTACTTTCTTTTGTGTAACTGGTTATTAGATGAGAGAGAAAGCAGCCTAGATATGAACAGACAGTGAAGAGACTTGCTGACCCATAAGTGACTTCATTTTCCTATATCTCTTTTAGAAGATGTGACTAATTATTTCTAGGTTACCCTTGAATTAAAGAAGAGGGGTTTTAAGAAGCATCTGTAAGGTCAACTGATCCACTCACGGATCCCTTCCACAGAACAAAAGTAATCCTTTGCAGAATGTGTTTCCTTTCAACAACATCAAAGGGGTAGGGTCCTCCCCCTTCAGATACCTTCTGCTGTGTTTACCTCAGAAGGTTTTTCCCATAAATAAAGGAAGCTCTATAAGGTCAAGAAAGGTTCTGGTGACCATTCTAGATAGCTTTGTCTCACTGATTTTCCTGTCACTCTTTCTCCCCATCTGAGAAGACTGAAGAGAAGTAGTGTAAACTGATAAACACAGCGAGCCTCTCAGAAAGCAGAATTATCAGACTTTATTTTGCAGTAGAACCAGAGGCAGGATGTGTAGGGTTCTCTTTTTCTTCTCTTAGTTTTCTATTTCTCCGTGAAGCAGATTTTTCACTTTAAGCACTGGAATTGTGAAGGAACTTCTCAAAGATGTCTTGAGGATAGCAACAGTTTTGTGGTTGGTTTGGTTGTTGGGTTGTTTTTTGTTTTTGTTTTTTTAATAGCCTAGAACATGAAGAGGCAGAAGACTGGAATTGGTGCCCTAAGGAAGGAGTAATTTTCAACCATTCTCAGCTTTCATGGCGCTGACTTTTTACTTCTCTACAGTAAGCCTTCAAAAACAAAATGGAAGAAGTGGGAGAATATGAGCGGGTTAGTCCACCCACAAGAAAATCTGCTACAACTTCCGTGCCTGAAAATTAATACAACTCGTATGGGTTTAAAGAAGTGGCTAGTCTGTATTTATGAAATAATAAAACCAAAGTTATCATAGTGGTCCTTCTCACATCTGTTGTCTTAACAGCGTAGGCTAGGAGGCTGCATGCTGTCTGCTCTGCTGCTCAACATCAGAGGATCCTTTGGGAAGGGGAAGCATGGGAAACTTCATTAACACTACATTCCTCCTGCTCCCTCCCAACATCCTGCTCTGTTTGCCTCCCCCACCTTATGACTACCAATAAGTTGAGATTGGAAAATAAAAGCAATGAATTCTGTCAACTACTCTTGTAAGATACAGTTCAGAGGATAGTAAGACTAATTAGACGGACGTAGTCGAGAAGGTGAGGAAGTGTTGCTTTAAAACTCTGCACTTTTCAGGAATACCCTACATGTATTCTACTAATAAAGCTCACCAAATGGAGGAAGACAACAATAAATTCAGTATTGGATTAAATTTAAGCCAAAGAACGTCTTAAGCAGAGATCTGAAGCAGGCTATATTCTAGAATGAGCTTATGTTGGAATATTGGCATCTTCTCATCAGTTGAAGCATTGAGGTATGAATCTTGCTGTGTATTTTCTTTCTTTCCTGGCTATTAACTGCCCCAGGTTGAAGCTAGGATGTGAGCTTTGCTCTGTTAGACTCGTTCAAAATCTCAAGCAAGAAATCTTAAAGCACGTACCGCAGAAAGTCAAAATAAAGACTAAAATAACAAATTAAATTTTTCATTTGATTGATGGGAACCTTATAAGAGAGCACTTAGTCTTACAGACAATGGACGTTACTAGAAGTTTGCTTTGGTTTTGTGGGGTTTTATTTTACTGATTCTCTGAGTTTATTTCGCAAGTCCTCTTTACCTTTTTCTTTCAGGAGAAAAATGGCCTAATCTAATCTAGAGCAGGGAATTAGAGTTTGTCCATATTGCAAAGAGATAAATGAATTCGTGGAGACTATGTTGGTTTTCGGTTGTGCTGAATTATTTCTATCAGAGGACCGGGCTTGGATTTTGACACTCAAATGTCATTTGTCTTTCAATTTTATCTGTCAGAATGCTCATAGTTAAATAAGAGGGAACATCCCTGGTGCCAATAATGATGACTGAGCTGCTTAGTCTTCAGAAATCCTTGGAGTTCATGAAACCAGTGATCCTTGTTCTCTGTGCCCTTTGGCAAAGGGTGTTCAGGAGAAGACTCTACGCTCGAGAAGAAGACATAGGTGGAGGGGCAAGGGGTTGCTAATGGGCAAGGATGATAGATTTAGAGACCAGGTAATCCAAGGTGAATTCCCAAGACAGCCTTAGCAAACTTGAGCGTAGTGTAAGGTAGACTTCAGGAGCTGTAATTCCAGATTTGATGTCATGGTGACGCACCGTTTTTCAATAGTTCCTGTGAACAAAGGAGATGATGTTTGTTTGACTCTGGCTAAAGGGACACTTAGGGCAGATAACCTTTTCCACTCTTAAATATTGCATACATGCACACGAAATAATTACAGTAATTAAAAAACCCCAGCCATAAGGAACAAGCTTGAGAGAATGAAGATTAATGAAGATTACAGTGCAGTTTCAAAGTTTGGAGAGCGTGTTTGCAGAATTCTGGATACAAACATGGAAAAGCAAATGAATTAGGATGCAAGAGATTGTCACATGAGTAATGAACATGTTTTAATTTTTAGAACAGTCATCAGGCACTCTTAGCTTTATAGGCTGTTCTGCAATTGCCTCAGAAAAAAGCATTTGTGGCTTTACAAAAGAGACCCTCCACTTTTCCTGAGGGCAGACTTGGTTTGGGTGCTCCTTTTTTTTTTTTATTGGCAAAACGAATGCAATGAAGAAATGTTCATCCTCCGTCTCTTATATCAATATGTAGATCTTAAAATAAATGCATTTCTTCTTCAGCTTCTAGAAGGATAAACAATGGCCTATGAAGTGGCTAAGACTGAATGATCAAGTCCAAAACGATGCTGATGATATGATTGCTATGCTCTAGGCTGTAGGTCTTCATTTTTGTCTTAACAAGCAAATGGGCTGCTCTCTTCTCTCTGTTGGAAGAGGATCTCTGTTGCTGGTACGTTCACCTGGTAGCTGAGATGTTGCAGAAGAAGAACTGAAACCCAAGTCTTTATTCTGTCAAATGCTGCTTTGATAGAGATCTGTCTGCTTTTTTCGCAAAGTTTCTGAATACCGAGTTAAGTTTGGTTTCTCGGGGCAGTGAAACTCAGGCAAGTATTCTCTGTTTGGCTCTGTCCTGTTCCCATTCCCAGCAGTGCTCGAACCGCCAGCCAGTTTGATCAAAATTTGATGAATAGAGATATCAACTGATGTGAAAATAATTGGTTGAATAGCAGAGAGATCCTAATGATGCCATTCACTGAGGGAGAAGCTGTAGTTAGCGCTCTGCTGATTAGATATCCGAGACACCCCACAGGAGCTCAGTCTCTAGACGTAACCCTAGAGAAAGCCAAGCTTTGCCAGTTCATCTGATAGGCATGTTAGATCTTTATTTTTGTTTGGATAAGCTGGAGTGGAAAAAATTATACAATCTTTTATGTGCCTCCCAGTTGTACAAAACTGTTGTTTAACCCTTTATTCCATGAGGCTTTGTGATTTTTTTTTTTTATTTTTTTTTGTGGTCGACTTCACTAGGAGACAGGATCAGCCCTGCAGTCAAAATCAAAACAAAACCTAAATGCCTTGATACAATTAAAAAGCTTTTGACTTTTTTTTTTTTCCTCCCCTTGCTTTCAAAAAGCTGATGCTGATATTCAGTAGTCTTTAAAACAGGGCTGAAATTGAGCAACCGAAGTCATAGTCACAGCAGAAAAGTCTTGACTTGAATTTCCTTGGAGGCAAAATGCTGTTTCATAGCTGAGGACCTTGGCCTGTCTCTTATTACTGGGGTAGTGTGAGGGTTTTTTTTTCTGATTAGAATGTGTATTTTAGGGAAATGGCCAGTGCTTGTACATATTCTTAGTATAAACCGATGCATTCATTTTTTTTTTGGAAAGAAATATTTTTTTTAGAATTTTGATAGCTGTTAGCATCATTGCTTCCATAGTGACTACTGTGCAGATGCTGTCAGTGTATGTCAGCGTACGTGTCTTACACAACAAGAACAAATGTTCCTGTTCCACAGTCCTGATTTCTGACAGATGTTCCTTACCTCAGTAAGTGTTATAATCTGATTGGCATTACTTAAAACAGATTAGTTCACATTAATGGTACTCAGATACCTACTTGACGAGCAATACTTATAAAATGTTGCAAATATTTGGTATTAGATATTAGACACATTTTACTTTTCCAAGTTTTGGGGTTTTTTGTTTTGTGCTTTTTTTTTTTTACTTTGTGTCTTGTCTTCTGCTCTATCCCTGTCCCTTTTCCCCCTGCAATTGAAATTTTGGGGTTTCTCACTTGCTCCAGAACACAGATTTTATGCTTTTAGCTCTTCTGTGCAGAAAAACTGATCGTGTTATTTGGAAGAAAATAATTGTATGTCAACCGGTTACTACTTACGATAACAAATACAAATTGTTTTTTTTTTAAATCCCAAACACCGTAGCATCAAGGACGCACTTGGCTTATTTTAAAAAAAATATGCTCAGAGTGTAAATTACTGGATACCTTCAAAAATTGAATAAAAAAAATTTCTCGTGCATGTAGTACTCTTTCACCTTCCTTTTGTAGCCTCATATTACAACAAGAAAGTATGGCCTTGAGGAGAATGATGGTAATACTCGCATCGTCAATAAGGATAGCCGTAACGAGCCGACAGCATCTCTTGACATGTGGCTTGATAATCTAGATTGCTCTCATCTGTTAAAAGTATAAAGAAAAATGTGAGCCCACACATTCTGTTTATTAAAATTCTCCTTGGTAATACACTTACCAGTTGATATTTGAAGGGTTTTGTTACCATGAATAAAACTTAATTTAGGCTCTACCAATTTTAACCCTTTTTTTAAATGATTTTTTATTTTTGGCTAGTTCTCTACAAAACACCTCACAGAAGAAACATAGGCTTTTCATATTTTACACCCTAAAGCACAGACCCGAACCAATTTAGGGAAAACTAAAGTAGTATCTGTAGCTTTTCTTTTTGTAATGACACCAGTCTGACCTGCTCAAGGTCATCAAGGAAGCCGGTGGCAGAGCTGGATGCGCAAAAGCGGCTTCCCTGCGCTGCGAGCCACAGCTTGAACCAGCGAGGCACCTCTCCTGTGTCCGTGCATCTCCTGTAGACACACAAATACAGTAATTTGTGTTCCAAAGATTGCTGTAACATGTTTTGCTTTATTATTGAAGGTAAATATAATCGACCTTGTTGCTGAAAAGATTTGGCTGTGTCGCACTTTTGGGGCTTTGAAAACTTTAGGCGGGGGGGGGGGAGGCATCCAGGCATGTCTTCAGTTCCCTTTGGCTTTCTTCAGGCCCAGAAAGAGCTTTGTGCCTGAGCAGTGATGCAGAACATCTGATGGGCCTGGCTGTGGCCTAATCTTTTTTTTTTTTTGGGGGGTGAATATTTTTTCTCCTTTAAATAGAGAAGAAAGCAATACTCAAATAAAGCAGCAACTGTATTTATCCAGAATTTTGACATACACCGCTGTAGCTCGTCATAGCCAGCGTATTGAGCAAGTACGGCAGTACTATAGGTAAAGGATGGTAATTAAACGTATGCTGTAGATCCGTGCGTGCTGCTACAAGGAGGCGGATCGGTTAAGTTGAAGGCTGCTAGCTTTAGATTAATTCCCTTTTGGTTATAGTCTTGGATAAGCCTTATGCTTTACTGCTGAGGGCTGGGAGTGAGAAAAGATTACCATGGAATATATAAAGAGTTTTCATGATCAATGTGAGTTTTGTTCCTGTTGGGTTTTAATATCTATTCTAGCTGAATGAGTTGTTTATGATTTTTGTGAAACCTTTTGCTAAGTGGCAAATGAGTATTTTCTTTATTTCTGTATCCATAGGCTGCCTGAATGTGCGTTTATAAACATACGCTTTTGCAATGTTTATACTCACATTTTTTAAACAAAAAAAAAAAANTAACCCCCGGGAAAGGATGGTCCGGCCTTTCAGTCGCCGAGGCGGGAGAAGATGAAGCACCGGCGCGGCCTCCCCCCGCTGCCGGAGCGCGCTGCCCCGGGCGCTCTGTGGGGCCGCGCTCCCGCCGCTCCCGCCGCTCCCGCCGCCAGGTGAAGNATGTTAACGTGCTGTAAAATTAAGAAGAAACAAATGCTGTGCAACATGCAGTGAGTGTGTTTGTGGGGCCTTTGCCTTCTGCCTAGACATTTATAAAGAAGCCCTGGGTTTAGAGGAGGGCTAGGTGTGGTACCGAATAATTGGTGGCGTGGGCTGTGATATTTGCTCTTTATTTAAGGCAAAGGAACAGCACCCGTGTGCTTTTCATCAATAATCTTGCACCTGTAAAGTCAAACAGGTGGTGATGTAGGATTTAACTCCAGTTTAGGGAAGTTCTCATGCGCTTTTAGGATGCCAGGGTTGTGATATTTTTTTTTCCCCAGTAAGTATAGCTACAGAATACAGGAAAGCGATGCCCAAATGTGTGTGTGTGAGGGGAAGGGGTGATTTGCTGGAGCAGCCGAGGGCGCTCGGCCCCGGCCGGGCATTGTGCGGGGCTTCATTGTGCCGAGCTGGGCCGGGGGAGCTGCCGAGGGCGAGAATCTGAAACAACGGCGACCAAAAAAAAAAAAAAAAANTCGCTTGTGGATCCAGCGGTTCCCAGCCACCCTTCCTCATCCTCCTTCCTTCCCCCCCCACCCGTCACTCCGCAGGAGCGCTGGGTTGGGACTTTGTATGCCGGAGCCTGGCTCGAATCTCTCCACGGTCGGGTGTATGTGGTTGCTGGAAGAGGCAGGCCAGCAGGCCCCGAAGCGAGCAGGTGCTATCTATATGGAGAAAAGCGGCTGTAGCCCTTTCCCGATATGCTGGGCTAAAGGTACACATACCTCTTCTTTAATTTTTTTAATATTCCTCTCCGTTAATTTAATATTATCCCACCTGTGGGTCTATAGGTTTTTTTCCTAGTGAAGAGAAAAAAAAAAAAAGCAAAGCTAGATAATAAAGTGTTTTTATTCTGGTCATGTGCTTGTAATGCAAAGCAGTCTGCAGGGTCGTCTTTCGCCTGACAGCTGTAATATGGGGTTTCTTGTTGTGGTTTGTTTTGGGTTTTTTTTTTTTTTCCCTTTACTTTTCAGAATTATTTAAAATGACAGAGCACTTGAGCTGTTTGGTTTTGACTTCCACTGATGTGAGGATCTGATGGCTTTGGTTTTGATCTTTGTATGTTTGAAACCACCGCAAGTGTAATTCTGCTTTCGCTTACCTTTGGGAAGGAGTAGTTTTTAAGTGGCTGATGGTAGGTAGCATTTACAGTGGAAGACTGACGTCTTATTTGATGGTTTAGAAGCTGCCACCCTTATTCACCTCCCAAAAAAGAGACAAAAACTAGCCCCAAAGCATGCATTTATTACAATGAGAGGGTTTGACTTGAAATTCAGGCTTAATGATTAGATGGAAATGCGAAATTCATTCATACGAGTCCCTTAACTTGCATCCCCGGACGTTTGTAATATTTTAAATATCCCAGGGATATTTTCCCCATGATAACCTAGAAGGTATTTGTATGTTGGTGTTGCAGGNAAAAAAAAAAAACAAAAAACCAAAAAAAAAACCCCGGTCGGGGGAAGCCCAGCTCCAGACACGACCCGGGTCAGGCTTGATTTGCAGCTTAGTGGCTTTCAGAAGCGGCTGTCAGTTTGGTAAACAGGAGGCTGCCGGGTGAATTGAACAGAAGGGGGAGATTAGCATATTAATGTGGCGCTTGCTTAATCGCCTCCCCTCCTTCCTCCCCGCCTTCCCTCCCTCCTGAATGAAGGCAGGAGGACTCCGGGCACCCACGTTCACTCCGCTGCCTGGGTTTTTTTCCTAGTGAAGAGAAAAAAAAAAAAAGCAAAGCTAGATAATAAAGTGTTTTTATTCTGGTCATGTGCTTGTAATGCAAAGCAGTCTGCAGGGTCGTCTTTCGCCTGACAGCTGTAATATGGGGTTTCTTGTTGTGGTTTGTTTTGGGGGTGTTTTTTTTTTTCCCTTTACTTTTCAGAATTATTTAAAATGACAGAGCACTTGAGCTGTTTGGTTTTGACTTCCACTGATGTGAGGATCTGATGGCTTTGGTTTTGATCTTTGTATGTTTGAAACCACCGCAAGTGTAATTCTGCTTTCGCTTACCTTTGGGAAGGAGTAGTTTTTAAGTGGCTGATGGTAGGTAGCATTTACAGTGGAAGACTGACGTCTTATTTGATGGTTTAGAAGCTGCCACCCTTATTCACCTCCCAAAAAAGAGACAAAAACTAGCCCCAAAGCATGCATTTATTACAATGAGAGGGTTTGACTTGAAATTCAGGCTTAATGATTAGATGGAAATGCGAAATTCATTCATACGAGCCCCTTAACTTGCATCCCCAGACGTTTGTAACATTTTAAATATCCCAGGGATATTTTCCCCATGATAACCTAGAAGGTATTTGTATGTTGGTGTTGCAGGAGGGAGCGTGTATGTGAAGATACAGTACAGGGCTAAAGCTCGAAATTCTGTTAGTAGCCAAAGAATGAAATCTTCCTTAGATGGAAAACAACTGTAAAAGGTTGAGTCTTGCTGATTGTAAGCATAACTTTCCTCGTGTTCACTTTCATTTCAATGTACTTTCTTTTTTGGAAGAGAAACTGGCAGTGAACTATTGCGTCACTCTGATCTTGGATCACAGACAGCAGCAGTTACTTCAGAAGTGCAGGGGAAACGTATCCGAACTAAGGAGTTGGTAGACGTAGTTGATGGTTAGTTGTCTTGAAAAACATAACAGGAAATTTATTTAGAATTTTTATTGTCTCATTATTTGGAAGAGACATGAAGGAGCGTTTAACGCTGTCTCCCATGCTTTCTGTACCTTGCTGAACGGTTCGGGTTAAAGTAGCATTTGCCCCGCACAGACATAGTCCGGTAGCACACGTAGTAGAACTGAAAACAAGGAATCGCGGAACTTGAACCACGTGTACCTGGTAATGTCTCGTGAAGTTCAGAATATCTCACTGGGGAATAACAGTTAATAAGACATTGTGTAGCCGTAGCTGGAAACAAAGCTGAACCAAAGCTGTGCTTTGCTTTTAGTAAAACTTGTTTACCACGAAGGGTTAATAGAGATGCCTACTTATGTGTGCCATGAAGTGGGTAACGCAAGTGTCTGATGCGATGGGGATTCATCTTGGGCTATTCTGTGGGTCAGAGTGAAGGTACTTCCCTGAGAGGAACCTTCAAAAGTAGGGAAGAAAAAGCAGGTTGTTACCATCTGTTGTTAAGGCTGGTTAGTACTGGAGATCCCAGTTTTCTCTCTCCTGCACCAGAGGATGACTACAGCAGGACTAGCTGCTGCTTGCAGAAGATGGCTGCGTTGGGCCATGCTGAAGATATCGATTCCCCCCACCCACTCCAGCAATTAAAATGAATGGAAACAGATCCTTCCCTCTTCCCCTGGTCATCTGTGAAGCGTTCTCAGAACGTAACTTGAAGGAACTTTGCTTATCCAGCCTCTTCTGTCCTGAAATGGAGAAGAGCTATGTAATATCTTTTTATTCCTACTGGGGGGAGAAGGGGGGCACCAGGAGTTGCGTAAGAGGACAAAGGCACCAGCGTCTTTGCAGCTGCCAACTGTAATAATTTCTAGAAAAAGCTGCATCTCAGCCTTCCCCCCCCAAAAAAAATAGGACAGATGAGAAATAGCTTGTGCTATATTTGTCGTTGAATGGTGGCCATTCCTTAGTTGATGAATCCTCTGTATACTGTTCACCGGCTTAACCTTAGGGAAATGAAACGGATCTGGCCTACTTTGATAAGGGCTGTGAGATATCTACAGTCAAAGAAAGGTAATATATTAATGAGAGAAACATTTAGTCTCAAAAGCTTTATTCTGGCTCTTCAGCTTTTCTAGTAAAGCTTCAGGTTACCTGCAGCAAAAATTGATAAAAGTTTTAAGTATTTTATAATGTCTTAAAATGTGATCTTGATGAATGTTTTATTGTCAACAATGTCTCTGAATGGTCCGTTCTCTATTTGAAGGTGACGGATTGAGCTTTTGGTCTGTTATGTGTGATCTCATAGCAAACGCTTGTTCTTTGAAAATGCTTTGAAATATTTCAGTGTGTCTGTGTTCGTATAGAGTGTGCTTCTATTTTTTTTTTCGTGTTCTTAAATCGAAAATCTTCAATCTTCTTAGTGATGCTGTGTGACCTAATTGCAGCCAATTCTGTGTGCTCTCAGTCTGTAGGACTGCATTACAGAAAAAAAGATAATACTTGCTTTATAAAGTATTCATGTAATCTGTATACGATACAAGCCAGGTTTTGCCTCCTCTTTACGCTGAAGTCAGTCCTAAGTAATGTTACTGAACTTGGTTCCTTAATCTGGATCTGCACACTCCAGATTTGAGAATATTTTGATTGTCAAATAAAGCGTGTATTTTGTTTGGTGTATTTCTTCTCAGTGAGCAAGTCTGTATTAATTTACCTTAGTAGTGATAGAAGACAGACGCTTTGGGCTGCTTCCTACCGCCTGCCCGTAAGTAATTTGAAACTTAAAATCTCAGGTTTTGCGGAATAAACAGCCCCGAGCTTGGTTACAACTTTGGGGGACGGTGAGAAGGCAGTGCTTGTCTTCCAGCAAAGTATTGAAAGTTTGGGCCAGTATCATACAGGGATGTTTTCTTTCTGACTGTAACAGGAGACTAGAGAGTACTGGAGTTGCCTTAAATTTTACTTTTTTTTTTTTATGTATGATGATGATGATACTTTTGCTAGGAGTCTTTTTTTTTTTCCTCCCTAATTTCACATGGCATGCCATTTTAAGTTTACAAAATAACTCAGGGAAAGAAATGTAAATGTTAGAGAGCTGGATAACTGCTGTGTAGCTGTAGATCATCCACCCCAAGGAGGAGGAAGTTTCTTGAATTAGCTTCCCCGAGAAAGCTGTTTAATAATTTATGAACAATAAATTGATGTTGATAAGTGGATGTCATGTGAGTAGTTAGTGAAGGGTGATCGTGATTCTTTAATTCAGCTGTTCAGATTAACGTGGAAGGATCGATACTGTCTTAAGAAAATCAAGCCCAATTCAGTCCAAAACCTTGCACTGATTTAAAAAAAAAATAAAATTAATCTAACTATGTTGTTAACTATTTATTAAGCCAACTGGGAAGGAATTTTTATCCTATTTACTGCAATCTGTTAATGTTGCAATCTTTTTTTTAAAGTGATAAGCAATTCCAAATTAAATGGTTTTTTTTCTTCTGATGAACTCTGCTGTTTGCAAAGGTGTGTTCAGATGAGTGATCTGGTGATCTGTTGAGTATAAGCAAGATAGTGGAATACAAAAGAGAAAAGTTGAATACTGTTTCTCCATCATCTCCCTCTCACAAGTCTTTACTGTTTTGCTAACAGAAAAATATGTGAATGATAATTTTCAGTCTAACAGACCCTTAGATTTTTAGGGACACGGTGGTGGAAACTGAGTAAGGAAAGTTGCCGATACCACAAAGGTAGGCAGATAAATACTCTCTAAATAGATTTCCTACTTTTTTTTGACACAGGCACTGTATATATAACATAGAAATAGAATAGCTGTTGTGTATTAAGAAAGAAAAAAGCCCTTCTGTTAACTTGAGTGTTCCGCTGTGTCTTCGTAGTGAGTTCCAGTTGATGTGACTGGGAGAAAGCACCCACTCTTACAGTTCGCGGTGATCTATAGGTGTACTTCAGGAATGCTCTGAAGTGGTTTTCCCTTTGGTTCCTGCGGGCATGACAGCTGGGAAAAGTGTCTAGTTTCTCATTTGACAGTCTGTTGTTGACTTCATACATTGGCTGATATAACACATCAGCCATTTCCTTCCAAACCCTAAATTTGTCTAAACTTTTGTTAAATTTTATTAATTTAGTGGCATCTTAAGCTGTGAGGTTTGCAAACTTACTTCAATTCACGTGTGCCTGTTTTTTGGTTGGAAATCTTTGCAGGAAAAAAGAAAAATAGTGTTAATCTCCTCAAACCACTAATTTTCAAAGGCAGTTTAAAAACAATTCCTGAAATGCATCTGTATATTTAAAAGTGGAAAACAGTGTGGAAAAGCAGGGTTTGTTGTTTTTTTTTTGCCCCTTCAGTGTAACAGTACAGCACGGGTAACGTTGATATTCTTTAAAATGTATAGGGAGTATGCAGCTATGAGAGTATTGATGCATTTCCATTGGGGTGATTTGTTTCTTATTCAAAGGCTGCTGGAATAGAAGATGGAGCTTGAGATATTTTTACAAAAAAAGAAAAGGAAAGTGATTGTCTTAAGCCCTGGGGGAGTATTTGGTGTTCCCTGTGTAATGCAGATGTATGATCTTATCAACTGTAGCACCTAGTAATGAAGCAGGGAAGCAGCTTGGAGTTAAATACTGAGTTGTCCGGGGAAAACCTAAAACTTATGCAAGGAAAATGAAATGTTTTAAGTATCTTTTTGAAGATGCATTAGGAAGAGGCTGAAGAGCAAAGCCTGGAAGTTAGCATTGAAGAGAGTGGTGCATGGATCGAAACAGTGCATTTTTGCTGAAAAGGTAAACAGGAGTTTGTGGCCTTAGTAGCTTTCTTATGCGTTGCATATTTGAAATTTTTTATCACAAGTGTATGTATATATTTTCTTTATGGCACGTATATATATACACATACATACATGTACACAGAGATTTAGCACCGTTTTCCTTACCCGGTTAGCCTGGCAACAGTTGCGATATTTTGAAATCAGCATCCTTGGATACTGAAGATGATCTCTTACCTGGTTTTGATGCAGCTTTAGTGAACGCAAGTCATTGGGCAACTGATCGTCATGCACAGCTTTTATTGGAAGGACTATTGTAATGAAATAAGCTTTTCTGACAGGTCTTAGATTTGTAAGAAATACATCAGCTTGTATAAATCCTTCCACTTGCTGAAGCGTTGCTTAAATAGTATAGTTGCAAATCCATGTTTTGTGTAAAAAAAAAAAAAAATAAAAAAAAAATCTTGGTGTATCAGCAAAGAGTATGTAGTTTTCATTAATTATGGAAAAAACTTCACTAGTATCCTTAAATTTGTGACCTGATACAGATTTGTTCATGGTGATCTGTTAAAAGCTGGAGACAATTTGATCGCATTACAGTAGGCAAGCCCATGCAAGCTACTGAGTTTTATAAACTAGCCCAGCAAACAAGACAGACGTAAGGAAATGTCTTTGTAAATGTTTTCTTAAAAGAAGCCTAAGTGCAGCACATCATAAATGTATTTGATTATAGCAGTTATAAAAATATTGTGGCATTCATAAAGACTTCATTGAATTCCAAAATAAATGAGATCACTGCAATATCTACTATTGAATCCACGTTGAGAATTAATGATGCCAATTTTTTGCTGACAGGTTGTAAAGGATGAGGATTGCTGAGGTTGTGGAGTTAACTGGTAGTTGCCCAGCGCTTGACGTGACGCTTTATTTACTGCCATACAGGAGGAAGGTTGGATTTTCCTCGTCCAATATTGAATGTAGCTTAGCAAAGATGTTAGGAAATACATTTCTGGGTGGAATTTAATCCTGCTGAGTCATTTCATTGAAAATAATCTGCAAACAAACTCTTTTTTTAATTTTTTTTATTTGATAAGCAAGGTTTGTTTCTTTGTCAGAAGAGAGATTCTTATTGCTTTTCCCAGGCACCGCCACTGCTTTCCAAAATAATGTTTCCCCTGCCAATGAGTTTGAGATCCATAAAACTAAGCGCTAGGGGTTTGGTTTGTCTTTTTATTATTTAAATTGGCCTCACTCTGCGAATTAAGTATTGTCCCTTGCTTTATTGAGGAAATTTGTAAGGAAAACCAGCGTTTTCCATGGCCTAAGTCTCCTCATCTTGAGTAAGTACAGGAAGAAAATCAGTGTGTGACCTTCAATTCTGCCATTACTTTGTACAACTGTTCACAGCAACTGAAAACACTTCAGTGAAGAGCTGTGGAGGGTGTTATATCAACAGATGAAAAGCATAATATTGAAGCGTGGCATTTTGAAAGCTAAACTTTGACTTAAATTTGATGTGGCATAGAACTAAACATCTCTTTTTGTCAGAGGAAATTGAATAGTCTTAAATTCTTCCTCTGCATCCAGAGTTTGATGGTTCATCTTGCCATCAGCATCCAGAGTTTGATGGTTACCTGAATGGGCCCTCAGCAATGTGGCCGTTTCCTTTCAGAGTTGGAAGAGCTATGGATGTCCAAAACAGTGATGGAAAGCTTTTGCTTCTCAACCTTGTAGAAGATGCAGATCACCTTCACTGTCATGTTACTTATAGTATGTGACACCCTGGGGTTGTCTTGACTAATGATTAAAGGCTGATAATGTCTTCCTTATGTTGCATGCTTTCTTTCTAGGTCCTATAAGAATCTGGCCAAAGCTAATTCTACTTAAAATTGTCAGTAAAACCAGATTATTCTTCACTTGAATGGTACTACTTCTTGATGGAGCTAGACTAATAACTTTATTGCCAGTATTTAGTTGTGGATTCCCATACTGGTTGAGTTTTCTCCTTTAGTAAGCACATAAGATTGTTGTAGCAAAGAACTTTTTCATCACAAGTAGTTGCAATGATCTGAAGTCCTGTTAAATCCTTATTTCTAGGGAGGAGGATGGGAAGGAACTGGATGTATTCTTGAAGCTTCTCAGCTGGCTTCTGAAGATAAGGGGCAATAAGATTTAAGCTCTTCTCATAGACTTTCTGCTGTTAACGTTTGCAACTCAGCAATGATCTGTTGTCATTGCTGTTACAGGGAGATACTAGAAGGAATCGTATTCCTGAAATCCTGGTGTGTTCAACTCAAAGGGGGCTTTGTCTAGTCTGTGACATGATGAGTGGTCAAGATAAACTGAAGAATTGCAACAAAGATACTTTAGAGTAAAGCAACCTTTTTCAATTTGATCATGGCAGATTCCCATAAAACGACTGGCATTGCCTGGTGACTTGAACAGCAGCTTTTTGTCCATTCAGGTGTTTGATTGCAACAGGCTCGAATCATACTGGCGGAATTAAAAAGCTGAATTTAAAAGGTCTCTGATTTATGGTTGTATATAGCTGTACCTGTCAAAGTGGAAGCGTTCGTGCGCCGTAGATACCCATCCCAACCCTTTACCAGAGGGTAGAGGTACCGCAGGGAGTTGTGTATCTCTGCTTCACCCAACGGCGTTGGCAGTGCGGTGCTAATTAGCGTGCTGCTTTTATCGTGTGAGTAGCAAAGAAATGGATGATTTGGACCTGAACCTGTTCAGCTGTTCGGAGCACACAGTGTCCTCTGGCATGGAAGTGGGATGGGCAGACAGCGGTGGTGCTTGTCAGTTCAATATGTTAATGTTTTATCAACTAACTATAGGTTTTAGCAGAAGGGAGGCTTTTCTGTACGTGTTTCTAAATTTTTTGCTTTCTAATATGGAGGGGTCTTGCTCTAGTTACAACGGGAGGGTTTAATGCCTGGGGTTTTCGTATACAGAGGTAGGAGAATGTCATTGCGCTGTTCCCGTTCTGCACTTGAAATGAGGAATTTGTACCTCCGTACTTTTGCTAGTAAGTTCCTTCAACCACATTGCTCTTATATTTTTTATATATTTATGCTCTTTTATAGAGTATATATTGTAAAATACTACCTATTTTTATCTACAATACATATAAACTAAAGAATTTGGTACAAGGCATAATCAGTGCTTGGATAGGAAAATGTCCATTACTTGTTCACAGATTCACAGATGGGTAGGGGTTGGAAGGGACCTCTGGAGATCATCTAGTCCAACCCCCCTGCTAGAGCAGGATCACCTACAGCAGGTTGCACAGGATCACGTCCAGGTGGGTTTTGAATCTCTCCAGAGAAGGAGACTCCTCAACTTCTCTGGGCAGCCTGTTCCAGTGCTCGGTCACCCTCAAAGTGAAGAAGTTTTTTCTCCCACTGAGATGCAACTTCCTGTGTTCCAGTTTGTGGCTATTGCTCCTTGTCCTGTCACTGGGCACCACTGAGAAGAGTCTGGCCCCATCCTCTAGACATCCACCCTTTAGACATTTATAAGCTTTGATGAGATCTCCTCTCAGTCTTCTCCAGGCTAAACAGCCCCAGCTCTCTCAGCCTTTCCTCATACGAGAGATGCTCCAGTCTTCATAGCCCTAATTCTTTCTTCCAAAGCCATTTTGGGACTTGTATAGGTTCTGCTTTGATCTGATACTAAACAAACTTCTTGCTGGTTTTGGACGCACTGATCTAGTTTTACTGAAACAAGCTGCGTGACCTGCATTGGCCAGTAGTGTTGGACCTGATGTTTGAAGTATGAAAATTTGCACACCTAAACATAATTTAAATTTTTTGTCAGTCTGGAGGTGCAGTAAGAATTCATTTGGAGTATTGCTCGTGTCTGTGACACCTCACTTCTTTTCAGAACTCTGGAGGTGATGTGTTTGTTCGGTTTAAGTACGTTATCCCGCAGTGATGAAAAACAACTACAGCAGGAGCAGCAGCACTTGCTATGGCTGTGGCTACCTAATCATTTCTGCGATAAACTCTCCCTCAGGTCATTCTCTCAACTCAAAATTATCAAAGTTCTTACTGTTCCTGCTGAAATTAAACTCTGCAATCTCTTTGCTCCAAAATTGCTCATTCCTAAAACTTGAAGGGAAAATAGTTACGCTCTTTCTGTGTCCGGTTTGTTCTGTGAGCGCGCAGTGAGTGGTAGGGGTATGAGTGGGGACAAGAATTACCTGAAATCAGGAACAAGCACACCCTGGATACACTTGGCTATACAAAAAGATCACGTTCGTTATTCCTCTTTCACGCTTTAGGAAAAGCCGGGCAAGTTACTTGGTTTGGCTGGAGGTGCGAGTAAACTGCACGGCACCTTGTGTCTTGTGGGAAGCGACGGGCCAGACCACGTATCGATCAGCGGTGCCGCTGTTCCTTCCGCTCGGCAGCGTTGTATCTGGTCCTTGCTGGCAATTTATTTCTACAAGAGAGGAAAGGGGGGAAGTAATGTATCGTTAGTGTTTCTGTAAATGAAGTGCAGTTAATTAGAATGTTTTACTGTCTCTTTTTTTTTTACTCCAAGATTTCATCTAACTAAATTTGTGTTGTTCTGCTCAGTATTTCTTGCAGGCCATCAGTTCAATAATTTAAAGAAAAGCAGAGGAGGTTCTTTAAAGAAGAGTGAGGAAAGAGGAAAGAAATTATAGTTATGCACTTCAGTAATGCTGCATCACTAGACACCAGCATCATTTAAGTGATGAGATGTCATCTGTCACATGACGAATGACATAAGCCAGTGAAGATCACAGCCTGTACCACATCAAATCATGCATCACCCTCAACCTGATGTGTGATACCCAGCTCACTTCTATTTAGAGAAAATACTGAAGTAGACAGTTACTTTTCTGAAACTTTCATGGTTTAGCAATTAAAGACAAAGCAAAACTGAGTATGTGTTCGTCACCAGCCCAGCGTTAAGTTCATAAAATCTGATGGCTGCTAATTGAGCTGATAGAAAGGAATTTGAGGAATCGTTGCACAGAAAGTTTGCAGTAATTCAAATATGTGATTTATTTTTTTTAAAGTAATGTTTATCCAGCGTGGAAAAGCAATGGCAGACACTTATTTCTGTTTAATCTAGCTTTATCTCCAGTTTGTTTTTTTTAATGCTAAAATCACAGTTCAGCCAAAATAAAGTAGACCAGGGTCCCAAACAAAATAGACCAAGATGGGCTTAAGAGTCTCAGGAACAAGTAAAATTCATCAGAAAGGGAGAAGACCCCTCCTATCGGAAGCTACATATTTGAAACTGGTTATAAGATGGGATCATACTTGGGTATGTATTTATGAATACAGAAGATGTTTATCATACAGAGGGTCCCAAAATATTCACTTAAGGTTGCTTACATTCAATATGTCAAGGTTCTGTACGCATTTGTGTCGCCATGATAGCTTGTGCATCTTCAGAATGAGAAGCCAGCTCTGAACCTTTGTGCTCGCATCTCTCTTCTGTCTTTCCTTCCGTGTGATATTAGGTAATTCATAGAAGTTTAGTATGCACGCACTGTGTTTGGAGATGGACAAACAAAAGGGCAGACTAGAGGTGGAAAACCAAACCTCGGCTTAAAATAGCTTCACATGTCTGTTAAGCATGCTTGCCTGTAGTGTGTGTTTGCAGATCTACACAAGCTGTTGTTATGATATAATGATTTCTTTTAATGCCTTTTTAAAAAAAAATCAGTCACTGATGCTTTAAGCCAGTCAGTATTTTCCTGCTCAGTGATAGGAACATAAACCATTCCCTTTTGCTGGTCTGGATGGTACCTGGACCAAGGTGGTGACAATTATCATGAATTTTAGTTTTCTTTGTGGTATATGTGATGCTTCAGCCCTGGAATAATCCCATGAAGCAAGAGTTCATCGATAACTTTTTGTAACTTATTACCATAACATTCTTTGAGGGAATATTTTTCCTTTTTTATTAGACTTTTTTCACTCTTTATATCCAGTCTACACACAGATTCTTAATATTGCTCTAGTTCTGTTGGAAATAAAAATGCTTTCTTGTTCTTTTTCTCCAATGGGAAAAATATTTCCCGGAGCAGGCAGTAGAGAGGACATAAGCTTCTGTTCTTGCAAAGATAGTCAACCTACTGTAATGCAATAAAATTACTCATAAAATGTGTCCTTTGTGACCGACTGTGCAGTTTTTTTACAGGTTCGTAGGGCCAGGTCTTTTGAGGTCTTGTATGCTTCCTCCTTCCTTATCTGTGTGCACGTACGTATTCCAGTGCTTGTTGCCTGAACATAAATATATTTCTATATTCCAATCTGCTGTTCTTCTGGAAATCCATAGATACGGTCATTGCTTTGCAAACTTAAGGCCACGCTGAGGAAGGGTGGATCCTGAGCACTTTAGGTTGTTGATTTGTTAATTATGGCATGTGTTTTCTTTGACTTTGGGGGTACAGTGTAACTTGGCACTGAATTTTTAGGTGGACTGTTATTTCTAGCTTTGATTATTACTGCTTTGTCTGCTTTCCCGTTTCTCACTCCTTTCAGGCCACGGAGATGCTGTTTGTTCTGTCGCTGTGAACTGTTTAGTTTAGCATGTAAGAGTGGATTATATAAATGTTACAACAACTTGATTTATAAGTTCATAGTTTTCTGTCAAAACAACATGTTCTTAGGAATATTCCTGAAGTAATTTGTTATATCTGTCTTGAATCTTAATTTTGTTGCATTAAAACTCACAAACAAGGAATTTAAACCTCTCTTGCAAGATGTCCTGGAAGAATTGACAAAGCTTTACAAAAGAATTTCTTTGTAAATGCCTTATATTTGTATATACCTTTGTTAAATACCTTATGAAGCGAAATAAAAAACCAAGGTAAATCTGTAAGTTTAAAGTGGAGTACATGCCGTGCGGTGACATTTCATCTTTCTAAAATTAAACTCATAACAGAACAAATCCAGTTGTAAAAGTATGTCTTACATCTGGAATAAAGCATTTGATCGTTTTTCCAGACATGTATCTGGTTGATAAAAGGAACAACTCTAATTTCAAATATTTTTTTTTATATCCAGTATTTTGAAATACTGAAAATAGTCCAAGGCAGACACTTTTCTTAAGTCCTCATTTTAAATACTGTTAAAATAACTGAACTGCTATGTGTAAGGGGGAGATGGCTAAGTGATGTTAACAAATAACCTAGTGCGTTGTAAATGTGAAGTAAAGAGAAACTGAAACAACTTTTTCTGTGGTTTTGGCATCAGTTGTCTTTGTGTCTGAAATGCTGGAGCTGCGAGTTTCTTTTAATTAAAAAAAAAAAAAAATCTTCAGCTGTCTGGTTTTAAAAAAATATCAATCTCAGGTTGGGGGTGAGGAAAGTCTTCCAGAGCTCGAGTTGACCGTAGAATCTCAATGAAGAAATCTTGAAAGAAATACAGTTTTCTGATCAAGAATCTCAATGAAGAAATCTTGAAAGAAATACAGTTTTCTGATCTCTAGCAAGACCTTGGTAGGGGATCGTTAAAATAAATGAGTAAATGGGGGAAGGCTGTGCTGCCGCTTTTGCAGTGAAGAGACAGAACAATATCTGCTTCTGAAGGGGTTTTTTTCTTACACCAACACCCTTTTTGTGTGTATCTCACTTTGGCTGCAAAGTGTAGCAGCGAAACAGTCTGTACAGCTGAACTTCTTGCTGTGAAAAATGTATTTTTCCCAAGAAGAGTGAAACAGGGACACTTTCAGTCTGTTTAATTGGCATCTTAAATGAGGAATTAATGTTGTACATTAATGAATGAGAATTTGCTGCTCTTAAAACTTTCTAAATATGTAGCCTTACAGTAAGTGAAAGACAACAGCTTGGGGCTGGTTTAGGGGGTGGTTGTTTGTTTTGGTTTTATTTATTTTTTGTACCTGAAGGGGCAAACCACAATGTCTCATCAAGTATGCTGCTCTGTACTTGTGGTTATATCAGTGAAATAGTCTCCTATTCACTCTTTAAAGTGGGAAAACTTGTTTCCTTCTGGAGTGTGAAAATAATCTGCAGTTTATTTCTTTAGAGCAAGTCGTCTTATTAACTCTTAACGTCTCAAATTGTGTAGCAGGAATGTTGGCGCTACATCTACGGAAGCCCAGCAGCGGAGCAGTATGGACACGGTGTCCCGCAAGGACAGTTCCCGAATTCTTGGCCAGGTGGAACAAAAATGTTCTCAGAGCCTGACAAGCTCTGCTTGTTCCTCTCTGCTTCTCTGATCTCTTCTTTTTCATGTCCATCATTTCTTTGAGAGAAGAGTATAGCTGCACTTTAAATGAGTTTTTCCTCTCTGAATGCCTGCTATCTATGAAACTTCACTTGCGAAGTGAAATACTCTGCGGCTGATTAAAATGTGAAGGAATCCTGTAAATGTACAGGATTAAAATGTAAAGGAATCAGATGCTGAGCATCTTTGAACTACGCTTCGACACTTACAAAATATTGGGAAATAATTAGAGGTTAAGTGTCCTTACGCTGCCGTTGACTGTGCCAGGCGCACTTCAAATTAACCTTTTTCCTTTACACTTCATTGTAGTTTCTTGTTCTATCATGTCTTCAAATGGTCTCTGGCCAAAAAGTTACTTGTAACAGGTAATGTGGTGCTTCTACCACCTCTTTAAATTCTGATCCCTGACTGAGGATCTGTAGATGGTGCCATGATAGGGAACTATCAGACGCTTTGTTGATTTTAGTGCAAATTACAGGTGCTCATCACAGTCTGCCTTGTATCAGAGCCAACAAGCCTTACGTGTCTTTCCCGTTCCCCAGGAATTTCATCAACTTCTGCCAGGTCCAAACTATTGGAATTAAGAATTTAATCAGAAAGAAATGATAAAACCTGCTCTAGTACCGGTACTATCTAAAAAAAGGGAAATTGTAATTGTTTTGGGTAAACTAGTAATTAGACTTATTTTTTTTTCCTTTCAGACTATCCCTTCAAGGCTTTCAGCTTATGCACTAACTTGAACCCAAAGTCAGGAGGTGCCTCAAATTTTAATAATTTTAATAGTAAAAGTTTCTAGAGACAGAAAGTTCTCAAAGACTTTTGGGAATATGTTTGGTATTTCACAAGTATACTTTCTGTACTTTGCATGTGAAGGAAGAACATCTTGTAGTACCATCAAAGTTGCATGGTGTAAAATGTAATATCAGATTGATTTTTATTTTTTTTTTAAAGATAGTTGTATCTCAGAAGAATGCTGGATGCTATAGCAGCTGTAATTGTCCAGCTTACAAACATTTCAAACTGGGAAAGCACTGCAAAATAAATTGCTTCTGTTGCTCCACTGTCAGGAAATGCAAGAATAAACTTAAATTAATGATAAGCAATTAATGTATGTCTGTCTTAGATTTAGTCAGTTATATATATCTTTTTACATCTGTTATAGAAACAAATCTTAAGTTCAGCAAAGCCATTATTGTAAAAAGTTTATCTTTCATAATTAAGTTACAGCAAATATGTCCTTTGCAGTTTCCGTTCTTTTTAAATTTAGCGTGCAGGGTAGGGAGTAGGGATTATATAGGTCTGTCGGTAACCTAAAGAACTGTTCATCTTTATTATTAAGGAGATGTACAAAGGAGCAAGATCCTCCGTGGTGAGGTAGGTGAGGCTCTGGAAAGGTGAAGGTTATTTCAGCCAGGAAGCTGAACTCTCATTTTTGAACCTGCTGCTGAGTGCTGAACGCTGTAAAAGTTCAGTCGCTCTGCCTTGAGGGTGTTACTTGTTTTTGCTCAGCAGCTTCTCCCTATTCTGTCTTCGTGGTTTTTTTCTTTCTTCTGTCCACTCTGACACTTTGTGGATTATTTCTCCGTGCCATTTCAGTATGTTACTACTAAAGATTCTTGGTCTCTTTTTCAAATCTTCCCACTTAGTTGGTCAAATTTATCTGAGTACCAGCTAATAGTTGATAAATGGCTTTAAAAGAAGAGGGAAATAATGCGGTTGAAGGTGAAAATGACTGTTTTTTAAAGTGTTATTTTAACCAGATTATTTTTGCTGCCTTTCATCATTACAATGGAAGAGTTCCTCTTCCTCTCCCACCAGTGCTTTGCCCTCCCTCCTTCTCCCCTGCTACCCCCTTGCCCAGGTGTTGAAAAATCTGTAAATGATATTTAATAGTTGAGCATCAGAGGCTCAGAGCTGTCAGATTTGGGCTGCAAATGATTCATGTAGCTCTACGGAAAAGAGCAGTTTCACCAAACCAAAACTCATTCATTTCTCCAACCCTTTTGTGAGTGCAGAGGAAGATGGTTTCTATCTCCCATTAATGTATTTATTTCCACCACCCCCTAGATGTAGTCCAAGAAGAGCACGAAAATCAGGAAAAAAAAAAAGAAACCTAGACCGATTTCTTCTGTCTTAAGTAAAATCAGCTCAAAACCAGTTTCAGAAGCAGCAGGAGGCCACAGAAGGGAAGCAAGGGGCTGCATGGTCGGAGCGGGTGAGGAAGCACTTGGCAGAGGAAAGGGGCAGCAAGCTCTGCAGCTTTGGCAGCAGCAAGGACAGATTGGTTTTATGAAGTTGGTTCAGCAGCCTGTGGTGACAACTTACTTGCCTTTGACAGATCAACTCAAATCTCTGTAAAAATATATTCTTCAGAAATCATCGTGTATCGATTCTGTTGTCCGTAGCGTCTTAGAGGCAAATCTGAGAAACCAGACTTAAATTCCTTTAATGATACTTGAACGTTAAACTGTGCATGAGAAATTGAACTGTGTGCAAGAAAATGTTTGACATGTGCAATATTTTCAAAGATTTTGTTGAAAGAGTGCTGGACCACCTTTAGTTTTGGTAGGGTTTTTTTACACATGTCAACCTTTATAAAGTTAAGATGCTAGCGTAGACTTTTCTGATGCATTCATAGCTGTGCTTTTTTTCCTGGAATTGTTTAATTTTCTGATTTGTTCTATGCAAGAAAATTGTCAAAATGCTATTTGATGTCTTTTAGTTGATGTCAGTCTTTTCCAAGCTTGGAAATCATCATCTTGCACTGTCAGCTATTGACTTGCTAAATGTAATCTATAAAACACAAGGCATGAGAAAGCTCACGAAGCTGGAATATCTGTATTTTCATCTGAACTTTCTGGGAGCACTAAGGATCATATTTCAACTTCAACAATGGAAGCAAAGGTTAAGCTTTTATGGATGTTCTTAATGTAAAAAAAAAATAAAAATTAATAAAAATTATCACATCAGTGGTCCACTCTCTTTGACAGCATCTCCTATTTGTGACTCTTCCAGGAGACTACGTGGATGTGGCTGCTGTCTGTAGTCCATCCTTCTTGTGTTTCTTCAGCATCGGCTGCATTAGAGACTTTCAGAGAGTCTTTTCAGAATGGCCGTTCATGCTCCCGTTGTCCATACCTTTTTGAATTTGCTGCTGTCTGCCTCCACAGTCTGCTGTCTGCTACCTCCTGGTTAGAAAAGATCTTTTGACTGAAACTAATTAGGGGATTAGTTTCGGGTTCTGTTTATCCATCATCATGGATTTTCTAAATATTGATCAAGTTCTCTGCTGGAGTCTCAGCTTTTTTAAGTTCCCCTCACATGGTTGCTGCTCTGCCCCTTAATCATTTTAGTTGCACTTTTCTGGACTTTTTGGACAGTACTCAAGACGTAGTGGAAATTGCATTGACTTTTCTACTGTGCTGCACCTTGGAGTTAAAATAGAATAAACTTAATCCATAGTTCTCTGCTAGTAAGGGCTTGTATGATGCTGAAGATACTAGTCACCCACGCCTTGCCTTCAGTAAGTATTGGCAGAACCTCTTCCAAGTTACAAAGATTGCAAAGACCCAATTTGAGGCTAAAATTAATAATGCAATGAAATACTGTATCTTTTGGTTGGAATACTTAATATTTTATCCTTCTGTGTCATTTTTGCTAAAGCTAGCTACTGTATCAGTTTGCATAGGGGTTTGAGTGACAGTAGGTACCTCTGAAATACATGCAACGTGGAAAAAAAAATCAGTTGCTTGTGGTGTGGAGGGTGTATTGTCATAACAATATTCTGGTTTTGTGAGGACAAGCGTGTATTTTCAAATATGTTAAAGCACACACGTACTCCTTGTTGAGATTTTTTTCCTACTTTCTAGCTACTGTGAAGTACTTCTTTAAAAATAAATTTTAAGCATATTGAGAGCACACATTGCAAATATATAAAAATCTCTTTGCTTCCTGAAGCTGATGTGCAACGGTGTTTTAATGCCCTTCCCATAGCTGTGCGAGGCACAGGATGGGGGTCCCTACTTTTGCGGGGAGAGCGTGGGAGGCAGGGACTATGTCCAGGGGAGAATTCCAGCTGCAGTGAGATCGTATGTGAAGGAGCAGAGGTCCTGGGTTTAGATTCAGCCCTACGCAGCGTGTCAAGCCACAAAGCAATATGGAATCACGATTAGGGGACTTCAACTTCTCTCATATAAGGAAAGGTGGAGAGAGCTGGGTCTGTTTAGCCTGGAGAAGAGAAGACGGAGAGGGGATCTCATCAATGCTTACAAATATCTGGAGGGTGGATGGCTAGAGGAAGGGGCGAGACTCTGTTCAGTGGTGCCCAGTGACAGGACAAGGGACAATGGGCAGAAACTGGAACACAGGAAGTTCTGTCTCAATATAAGGAAAAGCTTCTTCACTTTGAGGTTGGCAGAGCACTGGGACAGGCTGCCCAGAGAGGTTGTGGAGTCTCCTTCTCTGGAGAGTTTCCAAACCCACCTGGACGTGATCCTGTGCAACCTGCTGTAGGTGATCCTGCTCTAGCAGGAGGGGTTGGACTAGATGATCTCCAGAGGTCCTTTCCAGCCCCTACCCTTCTGTGAATCTGTATTGATTCCAGAAATCTGGATGGGGCCCTGATGTGCTGTTTTGAGTGGATTAAGTGTTGTAAATTCAATTCTAAGGCTATATCAAGTTTTAGGGTTTTTTTAAATAATAAAAATCTTGAAATGGGCCGTACACTGTACAGCTATCTGCTCCTAGTACCCAAGTACTTGAGACTTAATCATCATCATAGTAGAGGCTTGGACTTGTGCCTGTTTCATGACTGTGTCAGAACATGAGTCCTGGAGGCCACCAACTGATTTCTTATCAGGTATTATGCCTTTGACTTGACTGTTAAATGCCAAAATTGAGAAGGCATTGTATCTGTTCTTCAGTTAAGCTAATTCTGCTTACTTTTCTGTCATTGGGTGCAGTAGATGGAGACTTTCAGAGAAATGAATGCCTAGCTGAGGAATGATGTGGCTGCTGGTGTTTAGGTCCTCAAGCACAACATAGTCTGAACTCTTGAGGAGCTCCTAAAGGGAACCAAGGGAATAGCACAGCTTACTCTGCTCTTTCACGATCTTACGTGCGGATATAAGGAGACACGTGGTATGTGCCCAGTTCTAACAACAGCAGAAATCACTGATTATTTTCTGTGTGTGTGGAGATACACAGAAGCATCATCTCAGAAAGCTTGTAATTAGAATTGTTACAGTCAGCCTACATTCAACCTCTATTCAATCACTTGAATAAGAATCACTTTATTCTTCATTTCTACCTATATAACAAAGCCTGTAATTACTGGCTTTCGGAAAATACTTGACCCAGGATAGGCTTAAGTAAATGTCAGGGTTTAACCCTAGCCGGCAACTAAGCACCACACAGCTGCTCGCTCACTCACGCTGCGTCATCCCCCCTCCCCACCCCCCGGTGGTATATATGGATGAGAGGATCAGAAGAGTAAAAGTGAGAAAACTTGTGAGTTGAGATAAAGACAGTTCAATAGGTAAAGCAAAAGCTGCACACAGAAGCAAAGCAAGACAAGGAATTCATTCCCCACTTCCCATGGGCAGGCAGGTGTTCAGCCATCTCCAGGAAAGCAGGGCTCCATCACACATAACGGTGACTTGGGAAGACAAACACCATCACTCTGAACATCTCCCTTTTCCTTCTCCTTCCCCCAGCTTTATATGCTGAGCATGATGTCGTATGGTATGGACTATTCCTTTGGTCAGTCGGGATCAGCTGGCCTGTCTGCCTCCCCTCCCAACTCCTTGTGCACCCCCAGCCTCCTTGTTGGTGGGGTGGGGTGAGAAGCAGAAAAGGCCTTGGCTCTGTGTAAGCACTGCTTACAATGCTGTGTTCAGCACAAATCCAAACCCTAGCCCCGTACTAGCTACTACGAAGAAAATAAACTCTATCCCAGGCAAAACCAGCACAGTAAAACTTTTTACAGGTCACTGATTTTTGTAATAGGCCATTGTCATGCAACACAACAGTGTGACTGTTGTCATGCTCTGTTTCTCTTGAACACTTAAGTGCCTTTTATCTCATGTGTGCTTCTGGTTTTAATGAAAAACAGGGATAACACAGGGCCGAAACTGTATTAAAGGGGACAAAAAATTAGAAGCCTATATAAAGTTCAGTGTTCTCAAACATAGGGCTGGAATGATGTAATCACAGAATGCTTTGGGCTGGAAGGGTGCTTAAAGATCAGCTAGTTCCAACCCCCTGCCATGGGCAGGGACACCCTCCACTAGACCAGGTTGTCCAAAGCCCCGTCCAACCTGGCCTGGAACACTGCCAGGGATCCAGGGGCATCCACAGCTTCTCTGGGCAACCTGTACCAGTGCATCACCACCATCACAGTCAAGAATTTCTTCCTTATATCCAATCTAAATCTACCCTGCTTCAGTTTAAAGCCATTCCCCCTCGTCCTATCACTCCATGCCCTTGTAAACAGTCGCTCTCCAGCTTTCTTGTAGGCCCCCTTTAAATACTGGAAGGCTCCTGTAAGGTCTCCCTGGAGCCTTCTCTTCTCCAGGCTGAACAAGCCCAACTCTCTCAGCCTGTCTTCATAGGAGAGGTGCTCCAGCCCTCTCATCATCTTCATGGCCTCCTCTGGACTCGCTCCAACAGCTCCATGTCCTTCTTGTGTTGGGGCCCTCAGAACTGAGCACAGTACGTAAAACTGGGAAAGGCAGGTTTAAAGTCAAATAGTAGCCAAACCCAAATGTGTTAAGCTATGATAGTGCATAGCTGGGATACCTTATTTCCCCTAACTGTTCAGGCATTTCTAGTTCTTAATTCCTGAGAAGCACACTTGTTTTGTCAGTAATTCTAATTTATTTTTTGGTTTTAGTATTGTAGAAAGACAGTAAATACTCACTGCTTCTATTTCCTTCTAAACCTGCTTGGAAGATGACCTTGTGCTATGTAGGGCTTTCATAGAGCAATATTTCAGTAAGTAGTATTAAAAAAAGATTACTTGAAGTTGTATGGTTTACTTCACTGTCTTGTTTTGATGTTCATAGGTACTCCTGATGCCAACCAGTAGTGCAACTTCCAAATAGCATTTTAACGTTTTTCTAGAAATTGTGAATTTTGACCTGATCACTTCTGTGGTGCTTTTTTAAAGAAAATTGCATCAGTATAGTTCTCCATAACTTGCTAGAGAAATTCAGAAGAGTAGCAACAGAAGATGTAAGGGGAGTTCAGTGTTTACTTGGATTTCAGAGGTGCCAAAGGACCACAGTGAAGGTTCAAAGTGATATTGAGAAATGAAGGAAGAATCTAACTGGATACCTTGTTCTAATTAAAGCATATACAGACATTGATTTTTTTTTGTATTCCCAACACAACTTATTAAACATTTAACATTAAAAATAGAAATTGGTGCCAACTCCAAAGGGAATTGCTGGTAGCGCGGATTATGTAATGCTACAATAAAATTGGGTTAAACTGAGCGTTTAAGGTATGTCAGGACTTAATCCTGTGGGATTCTTGGTGAGAAGGATGGACAGAGCGCAAGACATCTTGGTAAGTTTAAATTGCTGAATTTGAAATGACGGTTCGGCTGATTGTCGGTACCCTGAAACTTTTCTCTCTTCGTCCCGAGGTGCAGCGCTACCCGAGTAACAAGCTATTGCTTCTGTAGCACTTAGTAAAAGCCACTTACAAGTCCTTAAGACAGCCTGCAGTAGTAGCAGCTGTATGTGGAATACGTCCTTGTTTCAATTAGTTTAGGTAATGCATATATTTATTCATCGATTTTTGCTGAGGTGTGCTTGCCTTGCGTGTAACAGGCCCGAGGTTGTCATATTGCTTTGGTTCATGTGGGTCTTGGAGTTCCCTCTTTCTCTGAATTCCTCCTTCCTGCCCTCCTGAATGTTTAATTTCTTAAAACATTGATATAATTGAAATAAAATTTCCCATTTTGGCAACTTGCATTGCTAAATTTGTGTTGACTTTGGTCCGTATTATCTTTTCGTGTTAATTTTCTAGTGTATTTCTAACTCTGCAAAGAAAGAAAAACTTCTGCTTCGAACTGTATTGAGACATAGAGTTAGTAACTGTTAAGGCAATATTCGCTGGGGGGAAAAAAGTGTTCAGAGCAGTGACCAGTACCAGCCCATTCTTCCATTACCTATCGATATAGTGAAATATTTGGTGCATCAATTTAGTCTAGAAGAGATACTCAGAACTCAATTTTCAAATTGTTTTCATGTGGCTGGCTAGGCTGCTTTATACTTTGACCTGGGGACCTTGATGAGTGTTTCTGCCTCCAAGTAATGTACTTAAAAATACTTTTGTATCTGGAGTAGCGGGGAGAGCAGTGACCAGGAGGGGATCAGAGAAGAGGCAGCAAGAGAAGGAAATGCTCTCCGGGATGTAGTCGTAGCAAATATTACCAAGACGAGTGAACGGAGCTGAAAGATGTCTAAGGTGGAACAAAGGTTTCCTGCTTTTTTTCTTCTGCTTTTGAACATCAGCGTTACCTGAAAGAAAGAGAACAAGAAAAAGAAACTCAGTAGGAAATAAATGGGGACTTACGAATGAGACTTACGGAAATAGCTGAAATTATTGACTGTTTCTGAGGGCAAAAGTGATAACAGGAAAAAATACTCTTTCTCACCTGTAAGTTTTTCCCTAACTTGAAATCACAAACCTAACGGTTTTCTAAAAGTATCATTCTTAAATCTGCATCCTTAAATGTGTAACAAGATGTTACTACCAAGCAAACACAAAACCCCCCCCGATTGCACACGTAACGTGTTTCTTTCCTGGGGCACCTGTGTGTTCTGGGGGTGCTGCTTTGACCACTTTGCTTTTTCCGCTGTTCCATTCTGTCTGGTCTTCTGGGAATGGGATTGTCGCCATAACCAGACGCTCCAAGCGTGCAATTATGCCACATGGCCATCACCATGTAGTTCAGTACGCTGTGACTGTTTTCTGAGGAAAAACATGTCTTTTAAATGCTGCTATGAAGGGTTTTACTGAGTCATGCACTTTGTCCAACAGCAACCATTGGGACCAGATCACGTTTTTTTTTTTTTATATATATATATATGTCAGGAGATGGCATACCAAAAGTCAGCGATGTGCTGACTCTTAACACAGACTCCTGAAAAGACAAGTTTTGCAAGGAGAACATAAGTAAAATTGTACTTAACATCCTTACTTTCTGAGAGATTGAGATAGACACGGTAATACTTGCAAAGTGAGCTACAGTAAGATTTAATACAAACTGTGAAAATGGATTGAGCTTGAAGTTCATGAGATGTTTACTGTCTGATGGGAGATGCATTATGGATGATGCCAGGGAATTTAGAGTGTGAAATAAATTCTTAATTTAGTCCTAGTCACCAAATCACAAAATTGCTGAGGTTGGAAGGGACCTGTGGAGATAGTTTGGTCCAACCCTCCTGCTCAGAGCAGAGTCAGCTACAACAGGTTGTTCAGGGCTGTGTCCAGTCAGGATTTGAATATCTCCATGGATGGAGACTCCACAGCCTCTTTGGACAACTTGTTGCAGTGTTCACCCACCCATGTAGTACAAAAGTTTTCTTTTACATTTAAATGGAAATTCCGGTTTGTCACTTGGTGCCCATTGCCTCGTGTCCTCACAGGGCACCCCTAGGAAGACTCTGGCTCCATCTTTACTCCTCCCCAACAGATATTGATACGCATAAGTAAGATTCACAGAAGCACAGAATGGTAGGGGTTGGAAGGGACCTCTGGAGATCATCTAGTCCAACCTTCCTGCTAAAGCAGGATCCCCTAGAGCAGGTTGCACAGGATGGCGTCCAGGCAGGTTTTGAATATCTCCAGAGAAGGAGACTCTGATTCCCCTGAGCCTTCCCTTCTCCCGGCCAAACCATCCCAGCTCCCTCAGCCTCTCCTCGTATGACAGATACTCAAGCCCCTGAATTTTCTTTCTGACCAGATTTTCACTGGGCTCTCCCTAGTATGTCCATGCCTCTGTCGCACTGGGGAGCCCAGCAATGGACTTGGCATTCCCAGTGCCCCTCACCAGTGCAGAGTAAAGGGAAGGATCACCTCCCTCGATCTGCTGGCAGTGCTCAGCCTCACACGGTCCTGCAGGTTGGTGGCCGCCTTTGCCTCAAACACAGGTTGCTGGCTCATGGTTGGCTTGTTGTCCACCAAGACCTCCAGGTCCTTCTCTGCAAAGCTGCTTTCCAGCCAGTCAGTTGCATAAAGCAGTATTTTTTTTGAGGATGCAAGTAACCTAAAGGCTTTTATGTCTTTTAATAATTTTGTTTTAAAGTATTAAGTCTTGTAGAGTTTTTACACCAAGACCAAAGAAGGAAATGAACTCTGAATTTTTTTTTGTATTTTTATAGATTCTTGTATTTTTTTATAGATTTATATAGACTTTTATAGGGTTGAATTGAGATGGACCAAGTTATTTTCTGGTTATGCAACCTAGAAGGGGCATTATTTCATACACGTTGATGCCGTCAGTCCTGAGATGGCGAGCAGAATATGGAGGTTGGGCAACATTTTGAAACTTCATCATACCTACGAAGGAGAACGTGAAGTCACAGTGTGAATAATTACAGCTTGATTCCTTGTCACATGGACTTGTTAACACTGCGGTGTTGGGCATCTGCCAATGCTAGTATAAGGAACAGTTGTGTTTATTTTTTAAAATATTTTTAATACATAATCATACTGCTAATGTTGAATAAATTACTGGCATTGAAAAGATTTCCCTTATGAGACTACTTTAAATTTTCTATCGGTTTACTAATAATTTTTAGTTAATTGATTTAAAATTTTTTAATTATTTTTTTATTCATTAGTGGAAGTGATAGAGTTTCTAAATACTTAGAGCTGGTAATGAAACGTGACTTTGAACTTTGATTGTGCCACTGAAAGTCATAATACTGACTTTGTTTCTGATGTAGTTAGCCAGATACGGGGAATACGTGGTGCTCGTAAGATGTGTCAGCAGGAGTCACATTGAGCAGCAAATGATTTGCAAACAGAGTTCTAGAAGGATTCAAATAGTTATCTCACCATTTTGTAGGGTTTTTTTGAGAAATAAAACAACTTTTATTATACTTTATGTAATGTAACAGGTACCTAAGTAATGAAAATGGCAGATATTCAAAACTGAATTGTATAAAGACAGAAAGGAGCACAAAAAAGGTCAACAGGGCTTTCTTGTCATTCACTTGAGAAGCTGTGAAGTGCAGTGTTGTTGGATTTGGGTTTTTTTTAAAAGCTTTATTTCATAATCTCGTTTAACTGTCTGCCTTATACTTTCCTAAACATCAAGTACTCCACCACAGTAGAGCAAATCATCTGAATGATAACACACATCGTACTTTGGTAACAACTGTGTTATCAGAGCCACTAAATATCAACGGGCCAGGTTCGGTTTACTCCACTCTGCTCCCCAAGCTTAGAATAAATCTTTACAGTACTGAGAAATGTAGTTTTTGTAAAGTGTGAGCATTTGGAGAACAATAGTCTTTATTCTTGGAATCTCAAAGGGACAGCTGGCACACAACTCCATATACAAACAAGTTTGAGCAGACTTGATTTTAGACTATTGGTCTTCAGGGACATCTTCCACTAGATCAGGTCGCTCAAAGCCCCATCCAACCTGATCTTGAACACTTCCAAGGATGGGCCATCAAAAACTTCTCTGGGCAACCTCTTCCAGTGTCTTACCACCCTCATCATAAAAAAAGCTCTTCCTTATACCTCGTCTAAATCTACCCGCTTTTAGTTGACTGTAGCTTGTTTCTGCTCCGTGATAGCATACTACTTGTACCAAGAGGACTAAAACTGATCTTTTAAACTGAGATCTGTAATGGCAGGATTACAAACCATTCTGGTTTTAATTTAGAGGCATCTAAGTAAGCGTTCTAGTCTTGTAATCTTGGCTTTCTTTGTGTCTTAAAACAACCAAGCAGATCTTGTAAAATAGTTGTTTTAACTACCCTTGCATCGAGAGCAGCCATATTTTACAAAGTTTTGTCCTGTAGCAGAGTTTTACAATCACATTATAAACTCAAACCCAAGGTCTGGTTTTAGTGGAATTGTTAATCGGTCCATAACCAAAGATACAGCATGTGTTTCTATAACTTGAGCTATCAAAGTTATTGCTCTTCTGGTACCTTATAAAGTGAGCATTGGGTTTTTTCAAAGAAGTTGTAAAGAACCCCAAAATGATCCAGTTCTGAAGGAAAACTGCTTTTCTAATTTTGCATCGGAAGTTGTTCTACCTTCAAAAACCTCTGTCCTGTAAAGCCTTGTGAAAACCATACACTGTACCTGGTATGGTCAGTCTGATGTTTGATTCCACATTTCCCCCTCGATGTGATGAATATGAAAAAAATTGTAATAGTTTTTGCCTGCCCGTTGAAATCCTGCTGCCTATGAGCACTTCTGTATGTAAAAACTGATGTCTGTCATCGCTTTTCTGTTTGCTGCTCCCAAGGGATGTAGGTTGTCCATATTAAGTCCATGGTCAGACATCTTCTAAATGTTTCTACATTTTCCTGTAACTTTTCTCCTTGTTCTTCTTCTGACAAATAAAACCTGATGAATGTGTATGTGAAGTGGATGAAATATGCAAATTAATACTAAACCAGGCTTTTAGTTCTCCTCTACTAAAAAATTACTCGTCTCGCTTTGGTTTGCAGCAAATTTTCCTGCCATTTGTGTGGATAAGCTTAAAATAAAGCTTAGTGTTTTTACTACTGACTTTGAGGTAGGGTAGGTTGTTCTGAAAGGGGCAGAACATAATGCCAGAGGGGCTAAAAGTGGCCCAAGCCTGTGCCTAAAAGCTGCCATTTCATTCCTAGCAGTTCTACTCTTGGAGGGCTTCGTCTGCACAGATCTGTCCTGATGAAACTCCCAACCCTGCGGACATTCGGAGTTTCGTGATGGTTGTTTTAACCTTACAGGAGAGGAGCCCTGCAGTTAGGAGCACGTACGGTCATGTTGTCTTGGTATTAGTCTGCCACGGGGCAGATTTTTATACCTGCTTTACCTCTCGAGTCAAGGTTTATATGAAAACAGCTCACAAGCTCCTATGGTGAGGATAAGTCAAGAGTAACGTTGCGGATGGGTTCCCAGCATTTTTGGGTCTATGTCTGTTGGTGTAGGTTGGATAGGAGAAAAGATTTTAACTTGGGAATAACTGGCTTAATACATTTTTATTGAGTGCCAGAAAAGAGAACAATAAAGCAAGGTACAAAAGCTGTAATGGTTTCTTGAGTTTTTAGACAGAGGTAACAGGGATGTTGCTTGGCGGGGCGGGGGGAAGGGAAGTCCCTCAAGGGTCAAGCACTAGGGGAATGTTTGGGAAAAGCATCTCCTTGGCTTGCTCTTACCATCTTCCCTGAGGGCAGGACATTAGAGGCCTTTTGTGTGACCCATTACCGCCAGTGTTAAGTTCTTACAGTTCTGTTGGATGAATGCAATTCAGCTATTTATTCAAGAGGTAGATGCTTAAGATAGTTGTGTTAGGCTTCAAGTCCCGTGTTAGCCTCTAGCAAATGATTTTATCTACAGTCTGAAGATTTCAAGCCTGGATTCCTGTTAGGTGAGCTCATGGTGTGGTTTGACATTACTGGTGAACTGGTGTAATGGCTAGCTGCTTCTGGTGGGTAGACGTTCTCCCCTCCTATCCCTGACCACCGGCTGCTTCTCCTTCTCTTCCTCTGCGCTTGTCTAACTGAGCTACTTAAGGCAGCTGTGGTATAAAACTAAGCCAACCCTAAAAACCAAATCACGTCTTTTTTTTTTTTCCCTCCCCCTTGATAGTCTTGAACCGTTGACAGGGAGGTCAGCAGAGCACTCTGGTGGGTGGCAGGTTGGTGGCTGGAGCTCTGTTGAGGAGCAACGAGGCGTTACAGGAGCTCCGCTGGAAGCGTGGGGGTCTCTTCTGCCTCGCAGTGAAGTAAGCTAAGGCTTAGGCATTCAGTAGCAGTTCAGGTTAAAGCAGCTTCGCTCTCCTCCAGCCCGTTTTCGCAGGCCAGCTTTCCTACCAGAAAGGCGTTCAGTGTACTATGCCAAAAAGATCAAGCTTATTTTATTTTTAATGTCTCCAGATTTCCAAAACTGCCTCCCTACTGGCTGTGAGGAGGAGGTACAGAAATCTCCATGCACTTGTCCAAGCCCTGGAGCAGAATCCCGCAACTCTTTGCTCTTTCCGGGCAGCAGACTGGAATGATGCTTGAGACTATGTCAGCAAGGGAGGACGTGTCGTTTGCTCTTTTTCTCTTGTAACTGCATTGATTTCTCAGACACCAGCTGCTTGTGGCCGACCGACCTGCAGCAGTGGCCAAGAAGCAATTTGTTTTTCTTTTTTCTTGAGATGCAGACTCATAGCATGGTCTGTTCCTTTTGCCACCAGACTTGGAAATCACTTGGAAACCAGACTGGTCGATGATGAATTCTTATAAATGATTATTTATTAGTTGATGAGAAGGGGGACAGTGGTGTTCTTAATGGTTCTTCAGTGAAGAATGAATTTAGCTCTGGATCGTTTTGAGTCGCAATGGTTCCCAAAATGGCACAAAAGGAGTGAGCTGACAATGTCTTAGCCTTAAAGAGGAGAGCCTTGTGTTGGTGTGCAGCTTCTCGGTGGAAAGTCTCCAGTTTGGTGACTGGGCTGTCATGGTTTCCCTACGCTGATCGTTGGAGGCTTGTTGCAAGACCAGACTTGGGAGATTTTAGGGATGGGAACTCCTGTTAAAACTGGAAGGCGCTATTGGGTCTTGAAGGCTTTGGCGAGGGGCGGGGAGAGCCTGTATTAAGTCGTGTAGAAATTAAATAAGAAGACTTGCCGAAGATAATTGCTTTTGTTAATGATTGTGTTGCTCAAATTCAGATCACTTGCTCCAAGGGGCTTGCAGTTTCTCTGATAGTCATCTGTGTAGGTTTTTTATGTTTGTAGATGTATAGCTGGTTTTTAGAAGGGGACTCCAAAAAAGGCAACCAAACGTCCCTTAAAAAGGAGTCTTTGTGGATTCCCAGTAGATGATTTGTATGAATCCGTGTAAAATTTGGGTATAACTAAAATTAATTTATTTTTTGTTTCCCTTTCCTAGAATATGACAGATACCTAGCATCTAGCAAAACCATGGCAGCAGCTTACCTTGATCCAAACTTGAATCATACACCAAGTTCAAGTGCAAAGACGCACCTCAGTACTGGGATGGAGCGTTCCCCTGGGGCCATGGAACGAGTCTTAAAGGTTTTTCACTACTTTGAAAGTAACAGTGAACCGACAACGTGGGCCAGCATTATCCGGCATGGAGATGCTACTGATGTCCGAGTAAGTCTGTTTTTAGCATTCTCGTGCCATCTTTAGGTTGCTCAAAAAATGGGAGGTAAAAGTCTAGAAGCAAACAGACAGAAGTTTTGTGGTTTATTTTAAAAGAATCTTCACTTGTATATTGTAACTTCAGAAAAAGCTCTAAGTGGTACCAACTTTCCTTGAGAACAAAAAAAACCTTGATATATGATTGTGTATTATCGTAAAGAAATGAGAATTCTTCCCATTTTTGCAGAACAAAAACTTGAAATTTAGAACAGTGGTTATCAGTCTCGATAGCACTAGTGATGTGCGTCAGTTGATTTTTATGACTTTATACTCCCCAAAAGCCAATGTGATGCAGTTTGGCAGAGATGAGAACTGGGATGAAGGTGACATTAAATGTCTCTTTTCAAGTTTTAAAAAATAATGATAAATTTTTGCATGTTTAAATGTAAGATGTGTATATTTACATGTTTAATATGTTTAAATGTCATGTGTACGTGACTTTTTTTTTAATTTAAAGTCTTGTTTGGAAACTTATTCCCCCACAATGTGGGGAAATTGAGCTGAAGAGTCCTTTCTCCCCCCCAGTAAGTCTCTTTGTCCATTCCCCTCACCACCCAGTACTCACCTGCTGCTTCTATTTGTACAATGTGGTCCTTCAGTTATGCAAAAAACCCAAAGGTTGGGATTTTTTTAAGGATAACTTTAAATATCTGTAATCTTAGAGATACATGGAAATGTATGCGTGCATGAAAAAACAGTGTTTATTCTGAAGCACACGTTCTCTCTAACGCCGAGACCTTTACTTACCATTTGATACACTTATTCTTTCTTTTTTTTTTTAGTATTTAAACTGAAATGAAGCTTACTTTAGCATGTCAAATGCTTTTAAAACTTTGTGGTTTGTTTGGGTTTTTTTAATTATCCTCCAAGAGCAGAATCTTGTGCGGTGGTTGGTGGTGTGCAGGGTTTTTTTCTTCTCTGAGGTTCATACTGTAGAAGCAGGTTCCCATCTGCTCATCCCTTCCAACATTCGTATTCTCTACCCAGTACTTGAAATTCCACTACAAAGACATGATCTGTTGAAGGGAATTAAGGAGACCTGTTGTCTGCTCCTGCCCGCTGTTAAGTTGCCTTTGTACACAAGAAAACTAAGTAAAAAAGATGAGTTTTTCATGTTTTCTCTCCCTTTCCTACTATTTATATTGTAGCATCACTGTGGATGAAAACACCTAGCAGCATTCCAAAGTGGAGTAGATCTTGTGACTGTGATCACAGACCTGTGAAATTCAAGGATTTTCATTGGTAATGATCAGAAAAGCTGTCTCTTGTCAATTTAATAAGCTCACATCTGTGTGTAGGGATAACTTGGTGAGCAGACAGGTTAGAGATACAACAACGGGAACTACTGTCATTGGTAGCATACGCTTATTTTACCTGGAATAGGGTTTTTTCGATGTCACTTGAAATATCTTTGCTCCCTGGCTTAAGTATAGTGATTTGATACATCTGATGTAATTGATTCATTTCATGAAGTGTATTACTTGGTACATGGGAAGAAAAACTATGTCTCAGTGTGTTTTTCACCTTGCAAGCCTCTACTGTGAACAAATATCTAGGGTTCTTTATATGGTACTTGAAATCAAGTTTATCTTTTCCAAGAAGTATGTGGAAACTTGAAAAACAAAAGCAGAGATTACATCTCTGGTTTCCCCAGCTCAGAAATACCTGTGGTTATGGGTTTTAAGGATCCAAAATTTACACTCCCTGTAAGAAATTCAGTGCCGAGTTCAATTTGCAGTTACATATCCTTGTTTTAAGCTAAACTGTGTCATATTTTTTATAGAAATGAGGTCAAAATAACAGGCAAGTAACTTGAGGCCTGCTTTAATGTTTAGTTTTCTTATATGCACATTTAATTGGATGGTTTTTCCTAGAAGTAATGGGATTTTTGTATTGTTCTCCTTTTCTAATAAAGAAGAACGTGATGGGTTGCTGTTAAACTTCGTTCTTTTAACAAATGTGGTTCTTTTTTTATTTTGTTAAACTGGGACGATGATTGTTGAATGTGCAGGTACTCCATAGTAAAGATCTAGCACGGATGTATTACCATGTCCTGACATTTATTTTAGAAACAGTAAACCATCTTTGGAGTACAAACCTACATTCCATTGGAATGACTGCTGTTCGACCAAGCTGAATAATATAAGATTAAAATAGCCCTTAAGGTTTTTATGCCTTAGTTTTACCTCCCCCCTCCTTTTGTGGAGGAGACGGTCTGCAATAGAGCTTCCATTTCTTCGGAATTACAAACTGAGAAGGAGACTGGTGCTGGGTTTGGCCTTTGGCTTGTTTCCAGGGAGCTCTGTAAGAATATTCGGAGGTGGATATCGTTGAGACAGCTCTGCAATTACAGGGAAAAGGAAGAGAAAAGTTTTTTTTTAAGACTACTCCCTGCTTAGTACAGCTTCTGGGATGATAGCCGAGGAACCTTTCCAGTATTCAAAGGAAGTCAGACTTGGTCTGAAATCTCCAGAAGAGCCAGTTAAAGGTGTTTCTGCTGGTAAAGTGGAGGACTTTGTGGAATGTACCGATGCCAAGGGAAAGTAAGGGTGGGATTTTTCTTTCCTGGTTTGTGATTTCTAACATCTTCCATTTCTAACCAAGTCAAGTTTAAACACCTTTGTCAATGGAAAGGATGTGTTAGACAGTCAAAGAAATGAGGAAAGGCCCTTCTCCCTTAAAAAAAAAGGAAAGGAAATCTTTTACGACTTCCTAAGAGTAGAGTGGAAACAGTGCTTTAGGTGTATACATTATAACATCCTTGATCCATGAGGAGAGTTTTTATTAAAAACCTCTTGTTGTTAAGCTTAGATGAACAGAACTTAGCTTTCTGCAAGATTCTCTTAAGAGGCTAGACTAAAGGTACGATTTCCTTGCTATTTGACTTGAAATGTCTTTAACCATGACAACAGTGTGGCTCTATGCAGGCTTTACTTTGAGAAGAACTGGCTGTGGACCTCTGTTTATTCTGGATGGATTTAGTCCCTTAAAGACAGCTGTTTCCTTTGAGGAATGCGTCTGTATTCTGCAAAGGATTCAAGGGAAGCTTTTAAATTCTTGGATTTCAAAGAACTGGCATGCTCCCTTTACCCCTTTTCTCCTTGGTGTAATACTGAAGACATGCTTCACTTCAAAAAAAAAAAAAAAAGAGGCTTTTATGAATGTGCAAACAGTGGTCTCCTGCTGCGAAATGCCTGTATAACCACACATTCGACAGAGAAAGAAAGGTTGTTTATCTTCCCTATTTATCTTGGTATGTCTTCATTTGGATGTGTTGTCTACGTGCATATTTTCAGGGCTTTGGGGTTGGAGAGGATGCGGGGCATGCTCTGCCCTGTTCACAGCCTCAGGTGTGGCATGCAAGTAGGTGGGTGTTGCTGAGATGGAATTTCTTTGGTCTCAAGTGCACCCTGAAAGTAAACACTGCCACCGCATCTTCATCAGCAGTTACAAGTAAATCACCTTTGTGTGTTCAGAAGATGTGGTTGAAGCAGAATTGTAACAACCATATTTCATAGAGAAATAAATGCACTGCATTTAGCAGGTTGAGAGGGTGGGGAAGGATTCACAGATTCACAGAATGGTAGGGGTTGGAAGGGACCTCTAGAGATCATCTAGTCCAACTGCCCTTGGTAGAGCAGGATCACCTAGAGCAGGTTGCACAGGATGACATTCAGGCAGGTTTTGAAGAACTCCAGAGAAGGAGACTCCACAACCTCTCTGGGCAGCCTGTTCCAGTGCTCGATCACTCTCAAAGTGAAGAAATTTTTCCTCATGTTCAGCTGCAACTTCCTGTGTTCCAGTTTGTGCCCATTGCCCCTTGTCCTATGGTGCTGGGCACCATAGAGAAGAGTCTGGCCCCTTCCTCTAGACATCAACTCTTTAGATATTTATAAGCATTGGCAAGATCCCCTCTTAGTCTTCTCTGGGGTAAACAGACCCAGCTCTCTCAGCCTTCCCTCATACAAGAGATGCTCCAGTCCCTTAATCATCTTTGTAGCCCTCTGCTGGACTCTGTCCAGTAGTTCCTTGTCTTTCTTGAACTGGGGAGCCCACAACTGGACACAGTACTCCAGATGTGGCCTCACCAGGGCAGAGGGCAAGGATAACCTGCCTCGACCTGCTGGCCACGCTCTTCTTAATGCACCCCAGGATACCATTGGCCTTCTTGGCCATGAGGGCACATTGCTGACTCATGGAGAGCTTGTTGTCCATCAGGACTCCCTGGTCCTTCTCCACAGCGCTGCTTCCCAGCAGGTCAAGCCCTAACCTGTTCTGGTGCCTGGGGTTGTTCTTGCCTAGGTCCGGGACCCTACACTTGCCCTTGCCAAATTTCATATAGTTCCTCTCTGTCCAACTCTAGTGTGTCCAGGTCTCACTGAACGGCAGTGCAGCCTTCTGGTGTGTCGGCCACTTCTCCCATCTTAGTATCCTCAGCGAATTTTTTGAGACTACGCTCTGTCCTCTCATCCAGGTCATTGATGAATATGTTGAATAGGACTGGACCAAGCACTGACCCTTGGACCACAGCACTAGATACCGACCTCAAGCTAGACTCTGCACCACTTATCGATCACAACCCTCTGGGCTCTGCCATTCAGCCAGTTCTCTACCACCTCACTGACTCCTCATCCAACCCACACTTCCTAAGCTTGCTAACGAGGATCTTATGAGAGACAGTATCAAAAGCCTTGCTGAAGTCACGGTATACAACATCCACTGCTCTCCCTTCATCCACCCGTTGGTGGGTTGGGGTATTTAGAAAACAGGCATTTGGAAACCTTGTGTGAGCCCTTATAGATGACTTCTGGTGAAGTGTAGTTCTGCTCTGTTGTCTGCCCAGATTGCATCCATTATACCTTCTTTTAAACTTCTGGCCCTCAAAACTTATCTTTGATTCTTGAGTAGTAGTTGTGAGAAGCAAAGACGGTATTATTTATGTGGAAATAACAACCAGAAATCTCAAACCAGGTTATTGCCAGAAGCGCATCGCACCTTGATTCTTACACAAGTTTGTTTTCTTCCAATTTTGTAAGATTAGCTGACTAAAACATAAACTGGATTGAGACAGCATTAAAACTTTTAGCTGTCAGCTTTGACCTTTTTTCTGGGGCTAGAGAGAAGCATGGTTTAGAAGTCTTTGACAAATACAGTGTCCAGGGCTCTCTTAAACTGTTCATCATTCAGATATCTTTTTGTCCCTTTTCTATGCAGTACCACCCAAAAATGTCTGTTTCTTTAATGTTGGCTGAATAAGAACTTAAAAAACTGAATAAAAAAGAACAATATCCTTAGCTAAAGAATAAGGATAAATCTAACTTAATGGACCCAAAGAGGTTTGGTGTCAAGGGGCATGCCTTGGCTGTGTCCCATCCCTACATCAGGAAGAAAGAAATTCATCAGCTTCCCTACCCACCTGCAGAATCTTGTTTTTCACAAGTAGAACACATGGGTGCAGCATCAAAGATTGTGTATTCAAGCCAGTTCCCTATTTTGAGCTTTTTCGAAGGAGAAGGGCCGACGCACATTCAGCCGAGACATCACTAAAGCAGTTTAATAAACTGCATTAACTGTGTTAGTATTTGTTGCTTGCTTTTTTTCCGTTTGACTCTTCCCTTCCATCCGTGTCCAATTTTTATCTTCCCAAACCATTTGCAATTTGCATGTCTTAGTCCATCCTACAGTGTCTGTATTTCATTCTGTTTTGGCTGGCTGTTCTCGCAGTATTTACATTCCTTCCAGGTTTGTCTGTATTAGGATCCTGAGTCTTTTGCAGGTGAGGAGTCTTTTACCCTGAGGAGGAGGACCTGGGAGTGTTGGTTGATGAGAAGCTCGATGTG